>CM044896.1:57561327-58012074 GCA_024500145.1 Gentiana dahurica var. dahurica | reverse complement strand
TCATACTGAGCCATTTCCACGACCTATTTTGCCAACCGACCCGAGGTGTCGGGCTTGGCCAAGATCTGCTTCAGTGGTTGGTCCGTAACCACCATGATAGGATGGGCTTGGAAATATGGCCTTAGTTTTCTCGAGGTGTGTACCAGACATAACGCCAACTTCACTGCTAGTGAGTATCGGATCTCGGGCCCGTGCAAAGCTTTACTAACAAAATAGATTGGCACTTAGCCGTGGACCCCTTCCCGAATTAGAATCGCACTCACTGCTTCTTCACATACTGCCAAGTAAACCAACAATTTCTCTCCTTCTCGAGGTGAAGTAAGAGTGGGTAATTCTGATAGATAGGCTTTCAAATCCTCAAAGGCTGTCTGACATTCTTCATCCCAGTGAAAAGGACTGGCCTTGCGGAGGATCTTAAAAAATTGTAGTGCGCGCTGCGGAGATCTCGATAGGAACCTATTGAGGACCACCATTCGACTGGTAAGTCTTCGTACCTCCTTTATGTTTCGAGGTGCGGGCATGTTCTTTAACGTATCAATCTAGTCCGGGTTCGCTTGAATCCCATCCTTCGAGATCATGTATCCTAAAAATTTCCTGGACCTGACACCAAAGGTGCATTTCTTTGGATTTAACCTCATCTTCGTGTCCCTCAACACTTCAAATACTTCTCGAGCATCTACTAAGTATTGCTTCATCGATCGACTGTTGATGAGCAAGTCATCTATGTACACTTCCATACATCTACCAATCTGCTTGGTGAAAATTTTGTTGACTGCTCTCTGATATGTAGCCCCAGCGTTTTTCAACCCGAACGGCATGGTTACATAGTAGATAGTGCCGAATTCCGTGATGAAGGCTGTCTTTTTAGCCTCTCGAGGATCCATTAAGATATGATGGTATCCCTTATATGCATCCAGAAAACTGAATACCACAAAGTCGATGGTAGAGTCTACCAGCCTGTCGATCTTTGGCAATGGATATGAGTCCTTTGGACATGATTTATTTAGGTCGGTGAAGTCAACACACATACGCCAGCTGCCGTCGGGCTTCTTGACTAGCACTGGGTTGGCCAGCCACTCTGGATAGAACACTTCTCTTACTATTTTGGCTGTTAATAATTTCATGACTTCCTTCTCAATGGCTTTGGCCCGATCATGCGCAAAACTCCTCTTTTTCTGTCTAACTGGCTTCTTGGCTTGGTCTATCTCGAGTTTATGGACCGCTATGTCCGTGGACAATCCAAGCATGTCATAAGCCTGACAGACCTAAACCTAACCTTGGAAACGGCGCCAGAAAGCTGACGGACATTACCTAGGCTATACAGATCCTAACCGGCAGTGTACCGGGTCAAATTGTAGCTCTAGTCTGGTGAGTCAGGTCGTATTCCTCGGGGAAAACATGGTAATTCTTTTAAGTGGGTTAAACACCAAGAAGCTATTATTAACTCGATCTAAGTCGCAGTTTTTACTTTTTCCTGGGTTAGATTAGTTAGTAGTTAGTAATGTTAGAGTTAGATGTTAGTAAAACAGTAAATAAAACAAATAAATACTAATATAGTATATATTTTTGGATCTAGCCAAGAATTATTTACTGAATCAATATCTTTTAGTAGAAATAAATGAGACAGATCTTCCTTTATTCAAGGTGTAAATTATATATGAATCGGTGTACTCCTAAGCTAGACAACTCCTCCTCACACGAGCGTATGAAATTGTCATATGTCAAATGTCATCATCCAATGTCATCCAAAGCATAGGTCACTCCCGTTTTGTCATACGAGCAATGATTCGAATCTTGATTAAAATAGATAAATTTACGTAATAAGATCTTGAGCACACTTTTAATAAGATTTGTTTTTCTAGGACAAATCCGCCCCCGGATAGGAAATAGGATTCCGTTGTCACGCTTTCACTCGGCCAATTTTACCCTCCGGTCTTTCTATCCGTACATTAAGTTCAAAATAGAAAGAGATTCATCATAATTAATTTTAATCATTTTTACCAGAGTCGATCATTCATTTTACCAAAAGATTAACTAATTCAGATTCATATCTTGGCTAGATATATTTTTAGTTTAACATAGATATATATATATCGATTCTGTCAAAATGTCATGGATTAAACGGCTGGAAGTTTTCCATAATAGCCTTCTGTCAAGATGACAAAACTCTATTAAAACCAAATTTAGCCTTTAATCTAAGCATTTATCGATTCTCACATATATAGAAACAAACATATAGATATATAAATATAGAACAACAAAAAGTAAAACTCAATAAAATTACCCGTTTACTTCAGATCTAAGTTGTATTCTTGAAAATAGCAACCTTTCCTCAAAAGCAACTTCTTGATAATCATTTCGAGTATTACAACAGGATTACTTTATTTATAAAAAAAAAACATATATACATACATAGACATATGTATATATACGGGCCCGAAAATAAAATAAAACGAGAAAAGAGATGAAGAACGAAGATGAAGAAGAAGGGAATGGAAGAAATGGGAGGAGGTGGAGAAGAGAGATCTTGGCCAAAAGTGGCCAAGATGGGGCAAGAAAGATGGAATGGAAATGGGGGAGTATATATAGGGAGATATATATATATATATATATATATATATATATATAGCACATGGAAGCCATCATCAAGCACATGGGAGCCATCATCAAGCACATGGGAGGGAATATCCATCATTGCAAGTAACATGCACCACATGGGAGAATATAATCAAGTTGGGAAAATATCTCCACTTTTCCCGGCGTTTCTATAGCGGCGCTTATTGATAAAATAGCCATAACTTGAGTTGTAGACCTCCAATTGACGTGATTCAAAATGCGTTGGAAAACTCATTTGAATATCTACAACTTTTATGAAGAACTCTTCCCCAGAAAATGCCTCTAAGTTGGGTCAAATGTCTGTCGAAGATATTTTACGGTAGAAGCATTCAGGACAATTGATCCGTTTGAACTTGTTAGCTTATGGCACATTCTTCCATCCATCAAAATACATCTTCTTAGGCTCAAAACATGTCATTACGTGGAATCTTGGTCAATGAATAATCCTGCAATGAACCACCAAAATACCAAACGTAAATCCGACACGACACACCGGTTACTAAACCGGTACAAAACTAATAAAAACTTATAAAAATACGATAATTTATATAATAACTACTACTTATACATTTGAATAAAACTTAGTAATTTTGACTTGATTTGATACAATAATGCTCAAAATGGTATCAATATTGGGGTAAAATGTCGTAATAATGATCATAAATTTATCTCTCATCACAACCCCCTACTTAGCTTTTGGTCGTCCTCGATCAAAACAAGCAATAAAACAAAATGAATGAGAGATAAATTCATGAAGATAGAAGATATAAGGGACAACTAGATAATACAACCATTAGAATTACAACCATGCGTTAACCTCAATATAAGTGTATAACAGAGTGTGTGTGTGACAAGCCTTTTCAATTTCCACTACCCTCTCTTGAATAAATCAAGCAAAACACACAAATATCCATTCAGACAGCCCTAATGACTTTCCTAGGTATAAGCAGTAACAGTTCCACACAAAGTTCTCCCGTGTACTTATTAGGATAATCCCTAAAGCATATCATTCAGTTTATACTGGGGATAGTCAGAAGATAGCTAAGTTTTCAACCACGCTTAAATATTTTTATTTTTTTTTTTTTTTTTATGAACTTAATTTCACATGTGTAGCATATGCCTTCATTCCCAGAATAGGACATTTCGTGATAACCCCCTAACTGGACTACTATCATCAGGCAGTCGGGAGCTTTTAAACCTCATAGTGATATAGGACGTTTCGTGATAACGCCCTACTGCACTCAAATCATTGGTAGCTACAACCGACATATAGATAGTTCATCTTTATTTTAATTCCACTTAACTTATATCCTTTCTATCACATTCAAACCTTCAGATATTCACAGTACACGTTCGAAAGTTAGGTACTAAGTTACTGTTATTATCTAGAATAACCACTAGGATACTGAATGGATACAGTTTAAAATTTTCGTTTCAATATCAAAGGCTTACGTGAAGGAATTCATGTTACACAAATATATTTGGAATTACAATGCACTTACGGTTCACGTTGGTTATACACATCCAAATTGATGAAATATATACCTTATACAGTTTATTTTAATCAACTAAATAATGCTCGAAAAAGATCGAAAACTAAAGGATTTATTGATATAAAATAAACATTAATTCCATTGCTAGACCAACGACTCCACTCCCCACTTACGAACTTACATTGTCCTCAATGTAAAGTGAGTGTAAATAAGTTGTTGGGAAAGCAATGGTGCACTAAAACAAGTCAAAACAAATACTAGGATGATAAAAAAGGGTGGGTGGGTGGGTCAAAGTTATGACCGTTGTGTGTGCAAATAAAATAAAAGTATGTGGAGTGTGACAATGTAATGCAAAAGGGTAGATAAACACACCACATAAACTTTTATTGATTTAAAACACACAATATTCCACAGTAGTTGAACTAATACATGTCACACATTATTTTTGAAATTTAAAACAGACTAGATCATGATATGAAATATGTGACAAGTATTAACTCTGAGTCTTTTATACCCAGATCCTCAAGGGTTATTTCAAATTGTTCTAACAACCTAAGTCTAAGAAATGATGCATTTGAATTTCTCTTTTTTTTCCATCAGGATTTTCGGATAACCACCTAATCGTTCCCGTTTAATGTCATTCAAACATTCATCCTAAGACTTGGTGAAACAAAATGAAAATCAATCCTAAGTATTAGCAAAGTATCATCCAAAGTATGAGTAATTATTATATTTAACATTTTTTTCGGGCTGCCTCCCGGTAGCGCTTTTGGTTAACGTCGTTTGCTCGACCAAAATGATAAGGATTAACTAATATAATATACTAAATAAAACGGGATACTTCTAACAATTACTCACAAAAACACGTAACAATTAAGCACATAATCCACTAAAAATAAATGCTTAAGGAGTAAAAAGGAAGGATAGTACCCGTCATTGACTACATTTATAGTCTATAGCCAGACTTTACCGTGCTTCAGTTTTTAAGGCACTGGTGGTGGGTCATCCTCACGCACCGCATCCGTCTTTTTTATCAATACTGCTTTCCAACATATGTTAGACGAATGCCGTCGAATCCAACGGTTCTTGACCTTTTCCTTTGATTTTCGAGCTTTGGGTTTACGAGCTTTCACATTATTACTGGAGTTATCTTCTCCAGTTACCTGCGTGTTAGTACGATCCACCACAAGAGAACACAAAGTGTCTACACAAGAACTAGATTCTAGTGTAATGTATGGATATTTCAATGAATTGTAAATGTTGAAGATAACGCGCTCATCATTCACTCCCAAACTAAGCTCTCCCTTACAAACATCGATGAAAGGGGTATTAATAGTTAAGTGCCGAAAAGTGTCAAGAAAACATGCATACTTATTATCCAACTTCATCTTTTTCATTTCATTTCTCGGGGAATGGGGGAGTAATTCAAGATCAGTAGGGTTAGAATGAATACCTCCCTTTCCCTTGTAGTTAGATGAAGATGGTAAAGCTTCCTTGAATGATTGTGCCTTTTGAAGACATAGTGTGTCATCATTCAGTACCTTTTTCTTCAAAATATGCCGTGGATGTGGTGATGCCCTTCCAGGTTGAACCGATGTGAATTTAGGTTGAGCCGGATAAGGTTCGGTTTGAAATGGCCCTTTAGATTCCATATTCTTCTTATATTTACCATCTAAATCATCATCTACTTCATTATTCCCGAATTTTTCTAATCCATTACTTCCACAGATCCTTCCACTTCTGGTAATAACAGCATTTACCCCACTCAGATTTCTTTCGATATTACTTGGCAATCCTTCTGAGGGTTTACTATTTTTACGTTCTACTTCTCTACTCAAGTGATATTCCAGATTCCTCAATGAAGCTTCTATAATTCTTATTCTGGTATCATGTCCACTCATATATGTTTTCAACGTACTCATATCCTTAGTGACTGTACCTATAGAAGTCATCATGGTTTCCATATTCTGAGCTTGAGTTGACATCATACCCATCAGATTTTCGATTAATTTCTCCCATTTATCAACTCCTTCAGGTTGGGTTGAACTTTGGGTGACTGGTATGCTTTGAGTGGTATGTTGTGGATACGGTTTAGGTAATGATTGTAGGTTTTGATTCATGGTATCTCCTTGATAACCTTGATATGGATTCTTATATTGAACTGGATACAGCGGTTGTCCTGGCTTACTAGGGGTTTCAGACCAACGAAAAGTAGGGTGATCTCTTCTAATAGCATCAAACGAGTTTGAATACGCGTCGTTCAAATTCCTATGTTGTTTTAAAAAACTCACCTTTTCCCTTGAATAGCCTTCTGGTTCTTCCATCCCTAATGACACATTATCATGACTTGAGTATTCATTTGGTAAGATATTTTCTGAGTTTACATTTTTACTGGCTAATAAGCCGTCAAATTTCCTACTCAAATTCTCCAAGTGTGCTAGAACTTCCATATTCGATGTATATTCTCCTGCAAATGCTACTTTTCTTGTGCTAGAACCGGTTTCCCACATTCTGTTATTTTTGGAAATCTTTTCAATAGCATCGTAAACTATCTGAGCTTCACTCATCATTAACGAACCACCACATGCATGATCTACATCTGCACGTGAGTCTTTCCTTAATTTACGACAGAAAAGTTGGATTTGCATATCTAAGGAATAACCATGATCGGGACAAGCTCTTAGTAGCTTTTTAAATCTTCCCCAAGCATTCCCAAGCGTTTCTTCAGATCCTTGTCTAAAGTTGGCAATTTCGACTATTAATTCCAATTTTCTACCAGGAGTAAAATATTGCTTTAAAAACTTGGTTTGAATATCCTCCCAACTAGTCAGTGAATGATGCGGAAGTGACAGAAACCAATCTCGTGCTCTTCCTTTTAAAGAAAAAGGAAACAAAGACATCCTCGTTAATTCCCGATGAGCACCATGACTTTTGGCTGTATTACACAACTCTTCGAAAAGATAGAGATGATGATGTGGATCCTCATCATCTTCTTCTAGAAATTGGGCTCTTGTGTCAATTAAACCAAAAAGATGAGATTTTATTTCAAAATTATTTGCTCCTTTATTGGGTAAACGAATTGGATTATTAATCTGGTACCTTCTTACGGTCTGATCACAAATAAGTCTCGGGTTTGGTGGGTGATTATGCTTATTCCGATTGCGATTATTTCTATTCCCTTGGGCATGATCAAGCCCTTGTTCCGGTGTTTCATTACTGATTTCAGTCATTCTCGTATTTCGATTTGAAGATGATACTTGGTCAGGATTTCCCTGACTGATATGACCGCGTTTACACTCTACTCTTAACTGCTTTCGTGTTTAAATCAGGTTTATAAGGATTGAGTGGGGCCTTACCACTTCTGGTCATCAACTAACAAAAATAGAAAATGCTCGAATTTTATAGAAGAATAAAATTGGTAACTAAAAGAAGGTAGATACCAACGGAAAATAAAAAAGAAATGTGATAAGAAGAGTGTTGACTTATCCTCGAGAATTTTGAGCTAATACAAGTAGTAACGCCTAGACACAAAGAAAGAAATTAGCGACGTTTTCCCCGGCAACGGCGCCAAAATACTGACACCGCCTAAACCTAGGGAAAACATGGTAATTCTTTTAAGTGGGGTTATACACCAAGAAGCTATTATTAACTCGATCTAAGTCGCAGTTTTTACTTTTTCCTGGGTTAGATTAGTTAGATCAGTTAGATTAGTTAGTAATGTTAGAGTTAGATGTTAGTAAAACAGAAAATAAAACAAATAAATACTAATATAATATATATTTTTGGATCTAGCCAAGAATTATGTTACTGAATCAATATCTTTTAGTAGAAATAAATGAGACAGATCTTCCTTTATTCAAGGTGTAAATTATATATGAATCGGTGTACTCCTAAGCTAGACAACTCCTCCTCACACGAGCGTATGAAATTGTCATATGTCAAATGTCATCAGTCCAATGTCATCCAAAGCATAGGTCACTCCCGTTTTGTCATACGAGCAATGTTTCGAATCTTGATTAAAACAGATAAATTAACGTAATACGATCTTGAGCACAATTTTAATAAGATTTGTTTTTCTAGGACAAATCTGCCCCCGGATAGGAAATAGGATTCCGTTGTCACGTTTTCACTCGGCCAATTTTACCCTCCGGTCTTTCTATCCGTACATTAAGTTCAAAATAGAAAGAGATTCATCATAATTAATTTTAATCATTTTTACCAGAGTCGATCATTCATTTTACCAAAAGATTAACTAATTCAGATTCATATCTTGGCTAGATATATTTTTAGTTTAACATAGATATATATCTATATCAGATTCTGTCAAAATGTCATGGATTAAACGGCTGGAAGTTTTCCATAATAGCCTTCTGTCAAGATGACAAAACTCTATTAAAACCAAATTTAGCCTTTAATCTAAGCATTTATCAGATTCTCACATATATAGAAACAAACATATAGATATATAAATATAGAACAACAAAAAGTAAAACTCAATAAAATTACCCGTTTACTTCAGATCTAAGTTGTATTCTTGAAAATAGCAACCTTTCCTCAAAAGCAACTTCTTGATAATCATTTCGAGTATTACAACAGTACTACTTTATTTATAAAAACATATATACATACATAGACATATGTATATACGTGGCCCCAAAAATAAAATAAAACGAGAAAAGAGATGAAGAACGAAGCTGAAGAAGAAGGGAATGGAAGAAATGGGAGGAGGTGGAGAAGAGAGATCTTGGCCAAAAGTGGCCAAGATAGCACATGGGAGCCATCATCAAGCACATGGGAGGGAATATCCATCATTGCAAGTAACATGCACCACATGGGAGAATATAATCAAGTTGGGAAAATATCTCCACTTTTCCCGGCGTTTCTATAGCGGCGCTTATTGATAAAATAGCCATAACTTGAGTTGTAGACCTCCAATTGACGTGATTCAAAATGCGTTGGAAAACTCATTTGAATATCTACAACTTTTATGAAGAACCCTTCCCCAGAAAATGCCTCTAAGTTGGGTCAAATGTCTGTCGAAGATATTTTACGGTAGAAGCATTCAGGACAATTGATCCGTTTGAACTTGTCAGCTTATGGCACATTCTTCCATCCATCAAAATACATCTTCTTAGGCTCAAAACATGTCATTACGTGGAATCTTGGTCAATGAATAATCCTGCAATGAACCACCAAAATACCAAACGTAAATCCGACACGACACTCCGGTTACTAAACCGGTACAAAAACTAATAAAAACTTATAAAAATACGATAATTTATATAATAACTACTACTTATACATTTGAATAAAACTTAGTAATTTTGACTTGATTTGATACAATAATGCTCAAAATGGTATCAATATTGGGGTAAAATGTCGTAATAATGATCATAAATTTATCTCTCATCAAAGCCCTCCAAGCAAAAACATCTCGGAACTCGATTAACAACTCGACCAGTGATTGTTTTTCTTTGGCCGGGATCCAAACCCCGACTTGTTCGCCCGGATCGTCTTCGCCTTCCCATAGACAAACATTTTCAACTGGATCAACCGAGATCCAGATCTTCTCCTCTTCTTCTTCTAGGATCAGCTCCTCGACCAGGACTTGCTATACTGCCATTTTCGATCTCTACGCCTCTGATTTTCATGACCTCGGGCTCGACCTTGGTCAGAATTATTCCTCATGTATTCTCTGTGCCCCTTGGGCTCGCTGCACAGGGATCTGTCAACCAACTCATCTAGCTTGCCTCTTGAATACAGGTGTCGATGTCTCTCTTCATGTCAGAGCATTCCTCCGTTTCGTGACCTATATCCTCATGAAACTCACAATATTTTCTAGGATTTCACTTTTCTCGAGGTTTCTTTAGTGGACTCGGTTTATTTGCTATACCTTGTGAGATCATAATGGCTAAAAATTCTCCACGAGGTCGATTGAGCGGGATGAGATCTTTATCGCGTAGAACTCCTTTCTTTCCCAAACGGTCTGAGACAGGCGCTGTAATGCGGTCCTAGACTGTCAACTTACTCTCGGTGTTCTGTCCTTTGGAATAATTCTTGTTCGGACCTCGAGTGTCCTTTTTCGAATCCATCCAATCGGATTGGGTGTGTCTACGCATTGCCTCTTCCCCTTGACAGAATTTGTGCACCACATGAACACACTCGTCTATGGAATGAGGGACATCCCTACTCAACTTCATATACAACTTTGTATTACGCAGCCCCCCCACGAACGACGTGATCAGAAGTCGTTCATCTGTGTCCTTGACTTGCATAGCCTCGAGATTGAACCTCTTCAGATATTCCAGCACTGTTTCATCCTTTTGTTGCTTCATATTCATGAGGTGTGTAGCGCTTAAGTGAAATTTCTTGTTTACAATAAACGCATCTCAAAATTTGTGAGCTAACATGGTAAAACTAGAGATTGACCCGGGTCGTAGCTTGTTAAACCATTCTCTGGCTCGACCAACGAGCTGCGTCTCGAAAGCCCGACATCTCATCGCATCGGGTGTGCCGTCCAGCCTCATCTGAGATAGATACCTATGTAGATGATCCTCAGGGTCAGTGGTACCATCATAGGGTTCTATCTTGGGTATTTTGAACCCCTTGGGTTTTGGGAACTCTTCAATCTCCTTAGTGAAGGGATTGCAACCACAGCGAGACCTGACTTTTCCCTAGAATAACATCCAGCTCTTGCCTGACGCTGTCCTCATCCATCCTTTGATGTTTCTGTTGGATCTCGTGTCTTTTTCTCTCCACGGAGCTAGAAGACGCGCTGACTTCATCCCCAGGAGCTCGCTTGGGCTTTTCCACAACATCTTTCTTACCGCCATCTGCTTGCTGCTGTGCCATGAACGCCTCGGCTATAGTCCTGGACGCCTTGGTGTTCTGGAGGAAGACCTTGCGTCTTCTTTTGGGGATCCTCATGGATATGATCCATGGCCGGATCCTTTGTCCCTTGTGGATCTAGATCCACCTGTTCATGGAGTTGCTAACCTTGTTGATCTGTCGCCTTGGAGTTAGCTTTCCTAGCAGTTTTATCCTTGGGAGCCATCGTGATCTTGATGCTTTCAACAGTAGAAGACCCTCCTTCTAGCGCCAATGACGATGCCAAATTATGTCACCTAATTAATCCGGGCTTCTATTAATCTAGTGTTGAATATCCAAGACCATATGCACTGTAAACGTGGTGGTTGTTTGTGTTAGTGCGGCTGAGTCTAAGAGCTTGTCTTAGATTGCCTATGTATCCTATAATTGTCTAGGAATCAAGCCTTACGTAGTTCCTGGAACGTGGTATTTATAGTGATAATGCATGCCCTAACCCTAATATTAGGTCAGTCTTCGCTATTGTCACATTTACCCTTAATGGGCCTTGCCCCTCGCCCAAGTTATCCTGCTGATAATGGGCCTTCATAGCTGGTGCGGACTCTGTCCTCGAGGTCGACCTAATCGACTTGCACTAGACAGACTCTGGACCACGGACCTACACTGCTCGATTGTCGATTGTCGTAGACTATTTCGTGTCCCGACATGCGAACCTTGGCACTTATTCCTAACGTGAGGACCAACCGATAGACGACATGCGGAGGGGTAAAATCCCGTATCGTCAACTGAACCTTTGACAAACCTTTCTGATGCTTCCATTAAAGGGGAAATGAATCCATCTCAAGCAAGATAGGCATGAAGGTTGGCAGAACATAAGAAGTATGCTGAAGCTTTTGTTGAACTATGAAAACCAGTACCTGGGAGAGTATGCTTAACTGATGAGGTATACATACAATTTAAAGTATAATACCCTCCCACGAAAAAGCCAAATTTTGATATGACTAAACTTGAAGTGCTTAAATTATTTCCGGAATCCAAAGTCTATGAATAAATAATGAAGCAAAAAAGGGAATTGAATAGGCTGTAAAAAAGAAGGGTGAAAATGCTTGTACATATCTGGGTCTTACAATGAGTTTATAACTTTCTATGAAGGAAAAGGTTTTGAATTAGAAGGCAAAAATCCTACTTTGGAAAAAGCATGGGATGCGTGGATATTCTATCACAGTTTCACATATTTTTCTACACTTGAAATAATATAGGAAGAGAATGCTAAAAGAGAAGCTGAAGCGAAGTACCTGCCGAATATCTTGAATTGTTTTTATTTTGATTTTGTCTTTTTGCATAGCTGTTGAGGGTATTGACATCATCAAAATGGGAAAAATGTTAGAAATATTTAGGTTTTAATGATGAGTTCAGAAAGGCTGTTATAGATGAAAGCAAAAAGATATCTAGAGTTGAATGTATAGGTCTTACTGAAGTGTGATAACGTATAGGTTGGTAAGACAAACACTACAATAATCAGTTGATAGGATCTCAGTAGACGAATGTAAGGTTTTAGAAAAATCAGTAAAGTCTAGGATCCTAAGCTGAGCTGAACTGAAGGCTGTGAGAAAAAAATCATTAGAGATGAGATGAACGAAGAAAACAAACTCAATATAGAAGACTGAGGATGAAGGATGAGGGTTCAACACAATATTGAAGATAAAAGTCAAGACAATAAAGTTAAACTTCAGGTAAGTCTGTGATGGCTTGAATTAACTTTATAGATCTTGTGTATTAGGTTTTAGATTCAAGAAAACATGATGATGAATCTTAAGTATTGACAAAAGGTGAACTATGATCTCACAAATAAAGATATGATGCAAAATCAAACTAGCTAAGTTGAGCTGAACCAACGACACTCAGCAGAAACTCAAGTCATCAAAGATGACTCAAGCAAATCATATAAGTCAGCTAAGAATAGCTGAGCAAAATATTTCAGCCAAGTATTGAGCAATAAAAATGCAATGCTAAGTTCTTCAAATTTCTAAAATCTGCTAAGGCATTCATTGCAAGATCTAGAAACTTCAATTGCTGCTTTATTCAAAATCCATCTAGAAATCAACACTTTCTGCCCGAGCTACTAAATTTATAATAATCATTAAGATTAAAGATTATCTGGAATCTGAGGGTACAAACAACAACTTTGTTATACAATGTCTTTGGAGCAGTGAAGCACATCTGAGTGTGTGAGGACTGTGGTCTGCTGACTCAGGGGATCTGAGAAGGAGCTGAGTTTTTTGGTGGAGCTGTTAAAGAGGACATCCTACCCACGAAGGAATTGTAGAACGACTTCAATGAAGCAGCAGAAACAACTGTGAAGTACTGATTGTAAAGATTGTGAAGCAGAGCTGAGATAAGCCAAGGACAATCTTATGAAATATTTTGTACTTGTGTAACCAAGAACATTAGTGAAATAGAAGAGACGTAGATGATTACTGATGAGAGTCATATTTTTGTGTGCATTTTACCCCATATTTGTACCCTATCGATGTAATTTTGGGGTAGTTAAGTGGTCTTATATGCACATTTCATCACAAGTTGAATCACGAGACGATAGGACGTTTATGTCCAGAATATCCACATTTTTGAGTGAATCGTGTGCGTTTTATTGGCATATGTCACGCTTGATTTTTTGTTTTTGTTATTTATAGGTTCAGCGTGATAGAGAGTGTAACGAGGATCACAACTGTGCGAGAATCGTCCAAAACGGATTTTGTATAAGAAAATGAAGCGAGATTTAAGTTCAAGCGTTACAAAAAAATAAATAATAAATCATTAATGTAGTGTTTGTGGGATCCCAAATTTGATGTTAATTGAGACATGAGTTGTCCTGTTCCAAACTATATAAAAAAAGAAGAAAAAAAGAGAGAAAGCAGGAAGTATGGCAATTGGTCGAAGGGGTCCACACCTAATTAGCTGGAAATCAATGCGGACGGAAGTGTAAAGGGACGGACGCTGTACATAATTATTTTCCGTAAATTTTCAGGAAATTTATTATTAAGTCGGCAATTGGTTTATATAAAAGTTACTTAGGTTAAATTTTTATACACAGACTCCTTCGAACAAATTATTTATTTTTTTTTTGCATCAGTTTTTCCCTTCCATTAGAGTAGATCTATTTTATTTTCCTGCAAAAATTCTCTTAGAAACACTTTATTTCTTTAGTTTTGCAATTGACACACAACGAAGTGATGATTCGAATGAAGATTGCTATAGTTTCTTTTGGTAATTTCATTTCAACCTTTTTATCATGTCTATTATTGATTTCTTTATGAATTCTTGTGCTTTGATTATTATTATGAGTAGCTAAATTTTTGATAGCTAAATTATGTGATGGAACTACGAAATTAATGGCTAAACGATGATCTAAGGATGAGTAGGGCTTAAAAGTTGAATCTTTTGAATTGTTGTGTCCTAAAACTTGTATGTAATTGTTGGTCCCTTGGAAAGGCAAACACAAGTTTAGAGGAGGGGGGAGGGGGGAGGGGGGGTGAATAAACTTGTCCCCAAAACCTGACTGTAAACTGAATCTTGAGCAGATTGAGTTCAGCTTTAAACATGTGTGGAGTTAAGCTAACTTAGCTGAGTATAAGTCAAAACTGACTTATCCTTATCTGAGTTAACCTGCAGCGGATTAAGTTAAGACTTTATGAAAACTTGAGTTTATCAGTTTGTTTAAATGAAATGCAATGCTTTGCTGAATCAGTTTCTTATGTTTGCTAAGTGTGTGATCAAGTGCAATATAAACTTAAATGCAGTAATTAAATGCGTAAAGTAAGCAAGTAAATGAGACATAGATTATAGAGGTTCCAGGTGGTGTAATCCTGTCAGTCCTCTATTCTTCTGTGATGTAGGAGGCCAAATTCACTATGTTCTTGAGGTTTACAATTACAAGACACAAAGTAAATTCTAAACACTTGATTGTCCTTCACTAATACCTAGCTTCACAATCTCCTTGCTTCAATCTTCAACAGGTGGAATGGCTGTTTGAACTAATCTTGCTGCACTGGTCCTTAGAGGGTTGGATTGCCTCTTCACCAGCTCTACACAAGCACAGTCTTCCTGACTGCACTCAAATGTCCTTCACACCTTCTTGGTGCTTCACAGTCTAAACCTTTGATAAAATCAAAGTTGAGACTTGAATCAATAACTATGATTCAATTGTGTTTCGAGCTTCTTCTTCGAGATGTATATGATATGTGCTCAGGCTCTTTGTTTCTCTTCTAGTGTTGTTCTTGATCTTTCGTTGAATGCTTATGAACACTTGAAGATTTCTTGATCTTGATCTTGCAATAAAGTACACAGCAGGAGTTCTTCTTGAACGACTTTCCCCTTTACTTGAATATAATTTATCATAGAACTCCGTACTTCTTATTGAGGTAGAAGTGACCTATTTATAGGGGTTTTTCCAATGGTTAGAAGAATTTGAACGTTTAAAATTGAATTCATGCGTCCGTTACTGGTCCTTCTTGTCCTGAGGAATGTCAGTGTCCTTTTTGACATTTCTGTGCGTTCAATAAGATTGCTTGCTCTATAACGGTCAGCTTTTCTTCAGTTTTCCTTTCTTTGACCTCAGCATGAAAACATGTCTAATTCAGTTTTCAGCTTAAGAGCATTAACTGAATTTTTACTCTTCTTCAAGAACTCAGTACTCTATTTTCCATCTGATTATAATTGGCTTAATCAGTGTACACCATAACTCATAAATCAACTAAGATAATATTGTCCTTATGTATCTTAGGTCTTCTTCCAAGATCCATAAAGTCAGTTCAGGTCATCATAGACTTTCCTAAATTCTAACTTTACAGTCTCATCTTTATCTTCCATAACTGAGTTTGAACCCTCAGTTCTTCAATCTTCTATATCTGAGTCTGTGTCCTACAGTTCTTCAGCTTCTAGATAAGTCAACCGAGTCTGTGTCCCTCAGCGAACTTACCTTCTTCATTTCTTTAGTTGTGTTCTCTGAGTCAGTTTAATATCTTCAGTTGTAAACTCGGTATTCTAAGTCAGTTTCTCGTTTTCTAAGTTATGATCCTAGAACTATTACAGTGCTTGTCTGATTTACTTATTCAATTATCAGACTCTATCAAAAACTTATACATTGATTTCTAGACATCTTTTTGCATTGCACTATAACAGCTAGTTATGACCCTTAATCAATGGGGTTTAAAAACAATAACAGAATAACTGATGAATCATCATGAACACATAAATTTTATTTTTAACAATTTCCCCCTTTTTGATGATGTCAATACTCTCCTTAAAAGTAATGCAAAAAGATATGGACAAAATAAAATAAACGAACACAAAGAACTGAGAAACTGAGTATTTTATTGATGGTACATAGTTACAACAAAGAGTATTAAAATACAACACATGAAAAGAAAATTAGGTCATAATTTCTTTTCCTTTCCCTTGACTAACTTCACTAGATTTGCTGTCATAGATCTCAGCACGTTCCTTCATGGCGGTATTTGTTGCAGTTCTTTTGATTCAATGAATATTAGCCCATATGTTCCTTGAATCTGCCATGTTTTGTTTGCTGAAAAACTTTCTTTTTAATAATACAGCAAATAAGAACACAACCCTTCTTAATCTTTCGCTTGTGCCAGTTTTCAGTAAGTCTTATACGAACTCAGAGTCAGTCTCTTCAACTTTGTCTGAGGCCTTATCTAGAGTACCATTTCTTTCCCATTTGTTCAGCTTATTCCAATAGTGTACAACACCTTTTGACAAATTAAAAAGCTTTCCATGGCTTGTTCTCTTGTTTCTTCTTCCTTTCCAGGCAATTCTTTGAAGAGGTTGTAGAGTTGTGAATCAAGGCCAAGTCTTTTCTCAGTTGGTTCTGACAACTTTGAAATCAGCTCCATTTCTTTATCAGTAAAACTCCTCTGGATTTCTTTAGTTCAACCAGTTTATGATCAATGCTTTCAAGAACTTGGGGCATTTCAACGGCATTGACTTTTAAGAGGTCCAAACTTCCCCCCTTATTGACATTATCTTTATTGATTAAGCTCCTGATGTAGGAATTTAGGTATTGCTGATTTGATGCCAATATGCTTTGTCCGACTACTGTGTCTCTCATATCATTTTCCAATAGAAGCATTCTGTTATGCACATTTGTGACTATATTCACCAAACGTTCTTGAGTCTCAGTTTTTTTGGCATCAGTTTCTATAGATGTCTTCCTGATTGCGATTAAAGTGTCGTGACAATCTTCCTTAACACTGTTTAAGACCTTTTCCATATTGGATCTTTCATTTTTGCTTCCTTCCATGGATTGTAGCACTTTTCCAAAGATGCCTAAGTCTTCATTCTGCAATTTAACAAGTTCATTAAAATGAAACTTGATGAGTTCAACTTGTGTAGGCACATCTTTCTTGATTTCAGATGTATTCTCAGTTTTGTCTTTTCCAGTTTTAGATTCTTTCTCAGCTTATTTCTTTCCTTTGGACAAGGGAGAGATGATATCTTTCAGTTTTTCCTTGTATTCTTTATACTTTCTTCTTTCTTTGGACTCCTTTCTAATTTTCTCCATGGTGGAAAAATCTGTTTCCTTTACTGGTGACAGTTTCATATAAAACTCATCGTCAGTTTCTTCTTCAATAATGTTGGCTTTAGCTTGGTCAACTTCAAATTTTGCGATCTCAAGCACATCTTTGTCAGTTGGAGACTGATACCCCTTCCATTTGATGATCTTCAGACTGACTGACTGAGTCAGTTTCAGTTTCTTCACTGCCTTCCGAACTATCTTCAGATGATCCTTCTTCAGTAGCATCTCTGATTGTTTCTTTTTTTTGTAGTGAGGCGAGAATCCATTTTTGCAAATCAGGATCTCCCTGTGAGTCATCATCGTCATGATTATCATCTTTCTTTGATTTAAAGCCTCATTCTCTAGCAGTTTTCTTCCAATAACTATTTCTGATGAGTGAGTAGCCAGTGCTCAAAAATTCATCAGTGTTGATAAGTTGGGATAGATGAGTGATATCAAATAAGTAAAAAACCCATTGTTCTGTACTTTCCATTTCATCAAGTTGACTTCTTTGATTTTGGATTGAACTGAACTTCCAGTATCGATAATCATCAAGTCTTCTGCAATCAGCTTCAATCAGTTTCCCAATATCGTCAGATGAATCAGGTTGGGTAGTAAATTCTGCAGTTTCTCTAGGAATCTCCAAGATGGATTCAGCTAGGGTCTCAGTTTTCTTCTCTTCAGTTTTGCTGGATTCTCCCACAGCAACAACTAGAAGATAGATGTATCAGCTTCAATTTCAGGGATAGGGGCAACTTGTTCAGTTCCTAGACTTTTTTCAGCAAAAATTTCTTTTCCTAGTGCAGATTCAATTACAGCTTCAGGTGCAGTCTCAGCTGCTGGTTTAATTTCAGCTACAGGTTCAACAACCTATTCAGGACTCTTCCTTGAGACAACTGTCTGAGGTTCATTTTCAGTTTCCTTTTCATTAACAAGTTCATCCAGAGTGATGACCCATACTGGTCTAGATTCCACCTCAGTACCGTTTCTTTCTTGCGACTGAGAGTCCTCTAATTCTCTGATCGATTCTTCATACTCTATTCTGGATGCTGATTTTTGTAGTGTGGTTTTCGTTATATTTATCAAGTTAAGCATAGCCAATACACCTGGTCCAATCAGTTCCTCATCGCTATAAGTTAATTCATAATCGAAGTCAGTTCTTAGGGCTTGTTCCCCCTGAGTGTCAGCTTCTGGCAGTGAAGGAATCACTTCTTCTTCAACACCAACAACTTCTTTCTCAGTAAGAGCTGGTTTTGTAGGGGTCTCTTCAGTTCTGGGTTTCTTTGCTTGACTCCTAGCAACTGATGTATCAGATTTTGCTGGTGAGGGTTCCATGACTTTCTTAGCAAATGCCACAGTATTGGCTTTTTCTAACTCTTCTAGTTTTATCTTATTTTCTCTTAACTTTTCAAAATCTTCCAGTGCTTCTCCTGTTGTCATTTTCTTCTTGGATGATCGTTTTCTCTTCTTCTTAGGTTCAGCTTCAGAACCTTCAACTTTCCTCTTTTCAGATTTATTTTTCTCATCCTTTGCTGCGATTTTTCCATCAAGGACCGCAATTTCCTTTCTCTTTGCAATCCCAACATGAACGGTTGAGATGATTGTAGGTCACATCTTTACTATCGTCCGTAGCTTGTAACAATAAATGCAGTAGATATGGTGTATCTCCAGTTGTAAGGATTCAGCTTTGATCTTATCCAAACTTTGATTCAGTCGTCCTTTTGGTCAATTCAAAAACTCAGTTATGACATGACTCGGTTTTGAAAATTACAAGTTCTCAGTCCTTTTTAGATTTTGACTTTCTCCTGCAAAACAAGTTAAGAGGTTTTTGGTACCAATATCTACTTGGGTCCTTTCTGATTAGTTTTTGTATTTCTGTAATTCTTAGATGACTTGTGAATCTTAGCTTTATACCTTCCTTGATATTTGACTGAGCAAAGTCAGTTTTCACAAAATTTTGCTGTTTTGGTCTAACATTCTTCTGTTCATTCATTTTGTGAAACTGTTATGATCTTCTTGTGATCATAGGTGCATTCCAGTCTTCATCAGTAGGAAAGAATCTTCCTTTCCCCATGACTCTGTTACTCCATGAATGATTATCATTCTTTGATGGATATGACTTGAATGTGCTTTTAACTAATCTCTGATCAGTTCTGCCCTTTTCCTCCTTCTGATTCTTCCTATAGAATCTGTCAGTTTGTAAGTTCCCACCAACTAATTTTATAGTTTTGTCAGTTTTAGGTCGAGGATGTGCTGAGTTTTTGTCAGTTCTAACAATTTTGTCAATTTTCTGAGTTCCTGAATTTTGTGCAGCTACAAACTTAGGTCCAGTTGTACTAAGTCTGAACTTAGAATTCTGCTGATTGTAAACTTTAAACCTGTTCTATCTCCAAATGGTTTTCCTAGTTTGAAATGAACACTGGGAATTGGGTCAACTGATGATTCTGTGATGTTTATTACCTCTGTTATTTCATCAGTTGTGCAATTCTCCTTGGTTCCATTGTTAGCCTTGATGAAGTCAATCTCACCATTCAATCTTAGAACTTCTGCTTTCAATAAATATTTTTCCTTTTTGACATTCTCATAATTCTTTTGCATTTCCTCTAATTCCTTTATGAGTATGTCCAAGTTTTCATTGAAATCTTCATTTCTATGATTGTTTGTGGCAGTGTGACAATTGGATGTAGAAGCATTTACCTCATGATGTTCGATGGATAAATTTTCAGTTCTAGCTTCTTCATCTTCAGCTATTTGTTTTCCTTTATCTAATCCAGTATTGTTGCTTATTAGATCAGTTCCAAAAATTATGATTTCTTCATCACTTTCCTCATGATCATTTCTTCCAAGGCTTATGGGTAGAATTTCAGCATTATATTCATTGCTTGTAGTGAGTGGATCTTCAATGAACGTTTCAATCAAATTTTCTTGAGTTTCAGCAACAAGGGCCTGCAATTTGCTTTTGTATTCATCAAATATTAAAAATGAACAGCTAAACATATTTCTAAAATGACTGTGTTTCCAGGATGCAGTAACTGATAGAACTCAGTCAGAAGTAACTGATGCTCAGTTATCTAAGCTAAAGACTCAAAGCAGTAATGGCTTTGGATCACCTCCAAAAGGAAGAACTGCTCCGATACCAATTGTTGGTCCCTTGGAAAGGCTAACACAAGTTTAGAGGGGGGGTGAATAAACTTGTCCCAAAAAACTGACTGTAAACTGAATCTTGAGCAGATCGAGTTCAGCTTTAAACTTGTGTGGAGTTAAGCTAACATAGCTGAGTATAAGTCAAAACTGACTTATCCTTAACTGAGTTAACCTGCAGTGGATTAAGTTAAGCCTTTATGAAAACTTGAGTTTATCAGTTTGTTTAAATGAAATGCAATGCTTTGCTGACTCAGTTTCTTATGTTTGCTGAGCGTGTGATCAGGTGCAATGTATGTGATACCCTAGATTTTGGTTTTGATGATAACACCATAAAGGTTAAATTGGGAAAGTCAACATTGGTCAAACCATGTCAAATAGTGTGAAATGAGCTGAATTATGTTGAACATGCTTAATTTTACCCTAATCATGCTTAGAATTGATTCAAGTTGGAAAAGGGTAATTAGGTCAACTTAGGGCATTTTGGGAATTTTGGGGGAAGTGGTCCAAACTCACCCTAATGATGTGAAACATGTTTAGTTATATTAATACACTTATAATTGATCCTAATCATGCTTTAATTTGTTCAATTTGATCAAAATCGAATTAGGTCAAAATTAAGGTTCATGTGATAAAAATCTGCTGAATTTTTCTAAGTGTTGGACTGTTTTTCACCCATGTTCACACCCCCATAACTTGCTCAATATTGAACCAAATTGCATGATCTTTATATGGTTGGAAATCTCATAATTCAAACTACAAAACGAATATATAATATCTCATTTTCATGCAACACAGAGCACACACCATGCTGAACAAAAACGCATCAGATTGTGAAAGTCTGTGTTACAGCTTTCTGATGTGCTGATGTGTCACACTTTTAAGTACCCTATACTACTTGGAATTAGTAGTATTTTTTATATGTTATAGATTGCATATAAGGGTACATTTTGTCTCAAGAAACTTTTGTTATTTAAGGTCTTTATCATAGCTAAAAGTTGACCACAAAATGCTTCAGTAAAACTGTCTGTCTGTGAGATAGTTGACTTGTGGTGTCTTTTTGAGTGACGGGTTCAACTCCAAATTAGCTGAAAATTTGAGGGATTATAGCTGAAAATATTATGAGAATATTTCATTCTTTGATCATCTTGATTTGGGCACGTGATCATATAGAAAATTTGAAGATAAACTTGTATTTATTTAAACTGTTTCCAAAAATAGATAATTGATTTGATTGGGTTAATTAATTGAGATAAATCCGGTTGTATCAATTTGAATTGATTGGAAATAATGCTATTATCTATATATTACACGTTCTACTCAAGATTGATAGGGGCACAAGAGGTATTTTACAAGAAAAGAGGCTGCAACCCTAAAAATAGCTATATATGGGGCTGTTTGGTGTTAAACATGGAGTGCAGCAGAAAAGTCGAGTATTCCTCACATAAAATCACTCCAATTCGTTCATACACATAGTATAGAGGATAATCAACAAGTTTACAAGAGGCATCAAAGGCTGAATCAAAGAGAAACTTGGTAAACGAAGCAGATCTTCATCGGTTGCTGCGGTCTAGTTGCTGTGTTGCTGCTGGATCATATTCAGGCCGATTTGCTGCATAGTTCTCATTGAAGATCGTCAGATATCTCAGTTGGGAAGTTAATTTATAGTTGTTATATGTTTTAACACGTTTATTTAGCTTCCATGTGCTTTAATTTGCTGAATTGAGTCTGTAAACGCTGTTTGCATACTCTTGTTGTGTTTGTCTGTTTTGAGACGTTGTTTTGAGAGGTTTGTCTTGTGTAGCAACTCTCATAGGTGCTGTGGTTCCTACTTACTTGTGTAGGGGTAGGTTCGCATGTTTTAGGACTGTTTTACAAGGGTAAAACAGTGAGGTTCTGTTTCTTGTGTAGAAATGTTTAAGTGTGGGTTGTGTCTAGTTTAGGTAGAGTCTTGTGTAGCATACCTTAATAGAAAACCCCCCAGACGTAGGGCTGAATACATTGGTATTCAGTTTGGCCGAACTGGGTAATCATTCTTGTGTTTTATTGCTTTAATTCACGTTAACACACACTTACCACAGTTTTGCTGTTTTGTTTAATTTCTGTCGCATTGCAAGCACCGTTTGAACTTATGTTTCATATGAAAGACGTTGATTAGCATGGTATAAACTTAATCAAGTTAACTAAAAGTGTTCATTGCCTTAGTAATCACTTGAATAAGGTGTTACAACCTAGGTGTATTAAAAGGGTTGAAATTGAGAGCCATCTTGCGTTAAAAATAACTCGAAAAATTTAAAAGCACATCCAACCCCCCCCCCCCTTGTGTGCTTATACACCTAGTATACGATCCGTAGAGGACTCCACAATTGGTATCAGAGCGTGGTTGGCTTGAACACTAGGGCTACTTGCTGTGAAAGTAAACCTGAGTAATACTTCTGCAAATTTCGGAATCAGAATTGTGTGTTTTTGTTTCCTTGTTTTGTTTGCTGTCTAAGAAGGTTCATTGCACAAATATAAGCCTATAGGAAGTGTAGTGAAAGGCCTGAACTCATCTGAGTTGAACCACGAAATCTGCACCTTGATCTGAACCTGTTTTTGCTGTTTTTCCCTTGCTGCCTGAATCAGTTTTTGTGAGCTGTTTTTGACACACAACTTGGTATGATCTCTGGTGTTATTTGTAGCTCATATATCAGTGTATAAACACTTTTAATATCAGCACTAAAATCAAAGTAATCCTTGAGTTATAGTGAGTACAAGACAGTGTGCTGAAACTGTCTGTCAGGCTGTCCTGAAATCTGTATGCTTCGAGCATCTTGTGAATTCCTTCGTGCCATTTAAATTTTTCTTGAGCATATTGAAGATCATAATAAATGGCTCCTACAGCTCAATTTTGAGGCATTTATTCAAGTAATTAGGAGAAACCGCTTGACCACTAAACCGCATAAAATAAAAAAAATCTGTTTTGATCAGTGTCACATTTGAGTGTTTTGTGATCATTTTAAAGTGTATCTAAGAGTAATACTTGTGTTTACTGTCTTATTCCCACTTTACACTTTGTTTTTGGTCTGTTGAGCCATTTTTACAAAATCTAGTGAAATGTCTGAACTGAATATGGCACTAGCCACAGGGGCATCCACCGTGAAGCCACCCCTGTTTGATTCCTTCAACTATCCATTCTGGAAGTTTAGAATGGAAAATTACCTTAAGGGCACCGACATCATGATATGGAGTGCCACCGTGAAAGGTCCACTGGAAGTGCCAGATACTGACCCTGAATCGATGAGTAATGAGGATAAAAGGAGATTCAAATACAACCACCAAGCTCTCAACATCATCCTTTGTGCCTTGACCAATGCCGAGTACACTCAAGTCATGGGGCTGACCACTGCTCATGAGGTATGGAAGAAACTAGAGGTACTATATGAGGGCACCACCCAGGTACAGAAAGCCAAACTTCAACTTCTAGTCCAGAATATGAAAACTTTAAAATGGATTCTTCTGAAACCATTACATCCATGATGACCAGGTTCAATGGCTTAACTGGTAAGTTAGCTGTCCTGGGTAGGAAATTTTCTGAAGAGGACAAGGTCACCAAAATTCTGAGGTCCCTCCCCAGTCAGGCCTGGAAACCAAAGATCACAGCCATATATGAGGCTAAAGACCTTTCAGTCCTAAAGGTGGATGAATTGGTAGGAAACCTCTGCACCTACGAGATGACCTTATCTACTGAAGAAAAAGGCATATCTAAGAAAAATGCTGGCCTAATCACCTTTGACACTGATGACCAGAAAGAAATTTTTGCCTTGTACATAAACAGAAAGTACAACAAATGGCAAAACAAGGGCAAATACAATGGTGAGAAGTCTAAAGAACAATCTAGTCAAAAATCAACTAAGGGCATAAAATGTTTCAAGTGCCACAAATTTGGCCACTATGCAAGTGACTGCAAAGTAAAGGATGAAGAGACTGAGAGTGAAAGTGATCACCATAAGGAAAGAAAATAAAGGAGAGAAAGAAGAGAAAGGAAGAAATGGCATAAGTCAAAGGGCAAGAAGAAGGTCCTAGCAGCAAAAGAGTCCGAAAATGAAATGATTTCTTTGGGATGCTATGGGTAGCGTTGACTCATCCGAGAGCTCAGTGGAAAGAGGACTTATGGGTTTTGAGGAAAAGTCTCATTCATCTTATGATTCCATTGAGAGTCCTGTTATGGCTAAATTCTTTCAGAATACTGATGCTGAAATTCATGAAGCTAATAATGAGTATCAGTCATTAGTTGTTAAATCTGGATCTGTTAAGTCCCTGCATGAGTCTAGTAAGTCCGATACTGAAATGCATGATAATTACTCCAGTGAATCTGACAAGGAATCATATCTTGCATTAGATCTTGATGAGATGATTGAGAGATTATATGACAAGTATGATAATCTTAAATCAAAGTATAAGAATGCTAAGAAGGTTATTGATAACTTGTTTGATGAGATTCATATGTTGAAATCTGAGCCTGCTAAACCATCTCCTATGCTTGAATCTACATTGGCTGAATCTAAGAACATGCTTGATATACTTAATGAGAAATATGATAAGCTTGTGTGTGATCATGAAGACAACTTGAAGTTAATTGAGTCTATGCATGCTGAAAATGAAAAACTTAAAAATGAGATAAGTAAGCATAAGGTATGTATGGTGAACTTGGTGAAAGCCAGAATACCCTGGCTAGGATGGCTGCAAATGACGGAAGGCCTAATGATCGTTCAGGACTAGGGTTTAAAGGATCCCATGCACATCATACTGCTGAAACCACTGTTAGACATGCTAGACCTATGTATGATGCTTTTCATGTGCAATGCTCAATCTGTCTGCGTTTACAGCATGATCACACTAATTGTCCAATGAAATTCAAAAAGTGGATACCTGTGAGAGACTTTAACAAAAGGAAATCAGTAATGACGGGTAATGCTATTTATGTGCACGATGTTAAGTCTATTTTGAAATCTAAATCCAAAATACCTATTGTGCATGATAGTTATCTTAGCCCTGGTATTCACTTTAGAGATGTAAACGGTGATGGTTATGATATCTGCAACCCTAATCAGAAAGGATCCCTGGTTAGGATACCATATGCTTCATCTGTGAATGCATGTAAAGGAGGAACAAGAGGCTCATCCTCCTCCAAATTCGAGAAGAGATGATCACCTGATATGCTTGGCACCTATGCTAATCAGAGTTGAAGATAACTCAGTCTCATACTTATCGTAGTCACTGAACTGGATTCTTCTTCAACACTTTAAATGGTGTTCCAAGCATACGAATGAAGTGACAAGAGTATAAAGCAGGAATTGATGATAAAAGCTGCAAGTATGCTTTCTAGCCTAAGGTTGTCTGAGTTAGAGAAACTTGCTTAGGACTAGACATAAGATATGAGGGTTGATCTAGGACTAGACATTCAGGATTCTGTGCTAGCCTAGGATGCATTGTAACCGCCTCATGTTTTCAAATTTCTTGGAGTTATATTGCCATATTATGTGAGATGCATACTTAGTAAAGTGAATTGAAATGATGAGTGGTTATGTGATTAACTGTACCATGCCATGTCTATTATGCTTAAATGTTCATATGGTGCCATGCTAAGTGAAAATGTGCTACAATACCTCTAGATAATAGGAGCACCTCCTAAACATACACTTCTTACTTGTTCTGTGCTAGAACATATAGGACCTCACTTGGGTGATTTACTGGTAGTAGTGTCGAGCTCAATTAGTCATTGATGCATTATATAGTTTGTTGAGTAGGTCGGATGTCTCACCCTACATATTTTTTCAAAGCCATGTTAAATGATGAGCTAAAATATAAAGTTGTACGTATCTAGATTAGTCACATTTAATGCTATTTTAAGAATCTTGTGCTTTGGAAAATGTAAGTGTCATGGGAATCATAATATTTCGTTTTTAGCATCAAAGTATGACACACTGTGAATGCCTTAAGTTTGAATGTGATAAGTAAAGCATAACTATAGTACTTGGAGAAATGTTCTGAAAAAGTAAAAGCGAATCAAATAACTAATGAGTTTTGTCAGTGGTTGATGATTTGAGTGAGGTAGGGCGTATCTTGAATGTCCTATACCACTATGATGACCAAAAGCTCATGACAGTCAGAACAAAGTCGCCTTATGATTTGGGTATGTAGGGTATACCTCGTATGTCTTATTATACTATGATGGGCAATAGCTCAATTCGACATGCTTATGAATGTGAAAGGTGTATGAATCAATAAAAACAAAGAAAGTGGCAAACATCGGTGAAAAACTTAGTATATGCCACCTTATCCCCAGTATAAACCGAAGGGCATGTTGTAGGGATTATCCTCTGAGTGTGTCGAAAGGTTCTAATCAAGTTATATCATTTTTTCATGACATCATACAATTTGTTGAGCACATATTCTGAGTATCATTGTTTGTTTCTAGTTGAAATGTGTATTTGCTAGTTGCTTGAAAATTCAAGTTTGGAATTAGTGGAAGTTTAATATGGCTCTACACACACACACCGGGTGAACTTCTAGCGTACTTAATTCACTATGTACTTGCCGATATTGTCTATCCTTTGTTGGCCATCTATGCTATTATGTCACCTTATGTTTTGGTTTTGTTTGGTCTTGCTTAGGACTACCATAGAAGTGAGTATAAGGAGGAGTTTCATTTTGATAATGACAAAGAGGGAGAAGTGGTACATGTACATCAAGACAGAGGGAGTGTATGACTGAGATAGAGGAATACCAAAGGTAAGAGATGAGACAGATAGAGGGAGTCATGGTATTGGGTAAGGTTTGCATAAATTGAGAGGGAGTTACTTGTATGTCAGTTGATATGATTATATGTGATTTTGACATGTGCCTTACATCCTGTTGCATACACTCATGCATTTAGGAACCTAGACTTAATTGGTTGTTGACATACATGTTGTTATGGTTGTCATCATCAAAAAGAGGGAGATTGTGATACCCTAGATTTTGGTTTTGATGATAACACCATAAAGGTTAAATTGGGAAAGTCAACATTGGTCAAACCATGTCAAATAGTGTGAAATGAGCTGAATTACGTTGAACATGCTTAATTTTACCCTAATCATGCTTAGAATTGATTCAAGTTGGAAAAGGGTAATTAGGTCAACTTAGGGCATTTTGGGAATTTTGGGGGAAGTGGTCCAAACTCACCCTAATGATGTGAAACATGTTTAGTTATATTAATACACTTATAATTGATCCTAATCATGCTTTAATTTGTTCAATTTGATCAAAATCGAATTAGGTCAAAATTAAGGTTCATGTGATAAAAATCTGCTGAATTTTTCTAAGTGTTGGACTATTTTTCACCCATGTTCACACCCCCATAACTTGCTCAATATTGAACCAAATTGCATGATCTTTATATGGTTGGAAATCTCATAATTCAAGCTACAAAACGAATATATAATATCTCATTTTCATGCAACACAGAGCACACACCATGCTGAACAAAAACGCATCAGATTGTGAAAGTCTGTGTTACAGCTTTCTGATGTGCTGATGTGTCACACTTTTAAGTACCCTATACTACTTGGAATGAGTAGAATTTTTTATATGTTATAGATTGCATATAAGGGTACATTTTGTCTCAAGAAACTTTTGTGATTTAAGGTCTTTATCATAGCTAAAAGTTGACCACAAAATGCTTCAGTAAAACTGTCTGTCTGTGAGATAGTTGACTTGTGGTGTCTTTTTGAGTGACGGGTTCAACTCCAAATTAGCTGAACATTTGAGGGATTATAGCTGAAAATATTATGAGAATATTGCATTCTTTGATCATCTTGATTTGGGCACGTGATCATATAGAAAATTTGAAGATAAACTTGTATTTATTTAAACTGTTTCCAAAAATAGATAATTGATTTGATTGGGTTAATTAATTGAGATAAATCCGGTTGTATCAATTTGAATTGATTGGAAATAATGCTATTATCTATATATTACACGTTCTACTCAAGATTGATAGGGGCTGACGATGCTAAATAACGCACCACCAGTGGAAAGAGGCCACGTGTAATCTAAGGATGAGCTGTAAGAGATCGAGATGGCTAAATATGAACAAAAGATGGTGTTTTTGTTGTATAACGGCTGAGTCCAAGAATGTATCTTGGATTGCCTACGTATCCTGTGTGAAAGTCCAGGAATCAAGCCTTACGTAGTTCCTGGAATGATGTATTTATAGGCACATGTCCTTCTTATGCCCTAGAACTATGGGCGGCTGGAGTTATTGTCATAAATACCCTTAAAAGGGCCTTGCCTCCTTTCCCAAGTAATCTGTGGGATGTGGGCCCCGGAGCACTGGCTAATGTATCTGATATCGACTCGAAGACGGCCGACGCGGGCGCTCGAGTTCAGACACTCGGTGAATCCCACTCGAACTGTGGTCTTCACTGGTACGTCTAGTATCGACCCGATGCCGATAGCCGGCCCAGACTTATTCAAATACCAGATGGACCAATCAGATAATTCCACGTGGAGGTGTGTATTCTCGTATCATCATAAGCCCCCCAGATCGGAGTGAAGCTCATCTCAAGTGCTGAGATCGGATCTGAAAATTCAAATAATCCTCTCGACACGTGGTCTTTTTTAGGCGGGAACGCAGCTGTCCTATCTACCCGATCTAGGCTGTCGCAGGATGACGTCATACTGTACTAGCATTAATGGGTGCAGGAAACGAAGCGTTTTATGCGGTCCACTACCCTTGATTCTCGCGTTATGTATCCTATAACTGCCCACAATCTCCACCCTTTCAAATCATTTGCAAAAATTCACACGCATAAAAGGAGTCCAAGAGCTTGACGTTTTTCATTCGTCATTTTAATCTTCAGCGAGTTTCAGTTTCTTAGCCGAAAGTTCAAGTAAGCCCTAAACTCACTTAAATTCTCCTTCTTATTTTTATTTCTTGCATCTTCTCCTTAAGTCCATGTCTAGCAGTGATAGCGACTCCCAAAATAGAGAGGAGATTGTTGAAACTGAGGTAGAATCGACGAAGAAACAATTTCGAGAACCCAACTGCTTCCGGTGAGAGAGCTGCCGGAGAAGAAGGAGAGGAGGGAGAGCAGGAGGCATCCCCTCGACCCGTTGAATCATCTCGACCTGTTGCCAGGCGCAAAACCAGGATGCAAGGCCAGGGACCGTACGGATGTGTGTCAAATCTAACGCCAGAGAAAGCCAAGGCGATCTGTTTAAGATATGGAATCCCCTACTCGTCTGACCACATTAAAGTGTCACACGATCGATACCAGTTCGCATGCGACCCTCCCCTTGGGTTCTGTGCCATATACGAGGCGCAATTGAGAGAGGGATTAAGATTCCCCTTCGACCCGTGTCTAATCGCCGTCCTACAACATTACAAGATCTGCATCACCCAGCTCGCTCCCAATGGGATCAGGAGCGTAATGGGTTTCGCGCTGGCGTGTCGAATCGCCAAGGTTGAATTCTCGGTTCGACTATTCCGTCAGTACTTTGCCTTGGCGAGTTTGCAGGACGTGGGATGGTATACATTTCAGAAGCGTCCTCTGGCATCGGAGTTCGTGAGGAATGTGATCTCGTCTCATGGCGACTGGAAACCTAACTTTTTCTTTATTCGGCATGGTCTGATTAATATCGACATACATACTTGGTTCCAAAGGCCGCAAAAATGGCATGATCGGCTCATGTTGAGCTCGAAATTCACCCACACAAAAATACATTTATAAAAGACTCGCAAAACCGTGGGTAAACCAACTCTCTAACCGGCAGTGGACCGGATCGATTGTTAGAATAGCTACAGGAGTACGAGGTCGAACCCAAGGGATAAGTGGTTTGTAAATACCAAAGTGAACGTGTTTCTTATTCTAGGCGGATAAACAATTAAAACAACTAGAACGCACCATTGTTTCACCACCCCACCGAAATTAACAAGAAAGGCACACTCATTCGTAAGTCTTGGATTATAATCTACTAAAGAGGCGTTTCCTCTCTCGGTTCATCGCCTTTTAATTAGTCCCCCTTTCGGTACAACTAAAGCATTTATGGATCAAAGATTTGGATAAAAATTATCCTAATCTAACAATATTCTCCTCAACTCTCGCTTGTTGGAAAAATATTATCACTCTCCTTCACGGTAATCTATGAATTTATCAACTTTCGTATGTTTAAATTCGATTAGCATGCAACACACGTATTGTTCATACACATTGCACTTTAAACAATTCTAAACATGAAGGAAGAACAAGAAAGCTTACGAAAAATGCATAAATCCTTATTTATTCCGGTGATGGTAGTTTCACCAAGGTGGTTCCAGCATTACAACAGTACTACTTTATTTATTTATACACATATACATGTATATATACATACATAGACATATGTATACATACACGGGCCCAAAACGAAAATAAAAACATAAGAAGAAAAGAAAAGGAGATGGGAGAATTCTTGGCCTAGAGTGGCCAAGAAGGGGCAAGTATTAAGGATGGAGATTGGAGGGTTTATATAGGGAAGATATATATGAGGGAGGTGCATATGAGAAAGGGGTGTAAACGAGGGAGGTAGCCTTTGAGGGAGGTGTAAATGAGGGAGGTAAGAAGTTTGTTAGAAGTTGGTGGGTGTAATGATGAGTTTGGAGTGATTGCTAGCATGTGGAGGTGATGATTAGTTAGCATGTGAAGGTGGTGAGTCATGTATTAGCATGTGAAGTTTGTTGGGGAGGAATCTTGGGCACATGGTATTTGGGAAGGTTGTTTTTTTTTGGGGAGAAGGTTGTATAAGGGAGGTGATATAAGGAGGAGGTGATGGTGAGTCACCAAAAACATGTGGAGGTAGTTACAAGGTATCATTACATACCATGTGCAAGGAAAATGCAAGTAACATGCAAGGAATATGCTAGGAATATGCTAGGAATTCTCCCGGTTCGTCCGTAATTCCAGCAGTCTGGTAAAAAAATCATAACTTGAGTTGTAGACCTCCGATTGACGTGATTCAAAATGCGTTGGAAAGATCATTTGAAGATCTACAACTTTCATGAAGAACTCTTCCCCTGAAAATGCCTCTAGGTCGGGTCAAAAATCCGTCGAAAACAGATTACGGTAAAAGCTCGTAGGAAAAATGATCCGTTAAACTCGTTAGCTCGTGGCATCTTCTTCAAAATCCATCTTTTAGACCTCAAAACATATTGTTACATGTGATATTTTGCAAACCTTGGTCACCAAGTTTGGGCCGAATCGAATCGAGCTTTCTTCATTCGAATCGAGCTTTCTTCTTAACCTTCATCCGATCTTCGTTTAAACTCCTCATTTAACATGCAAGCGTACCTACATTCATGATAACATCGTGCAAATTGTAACATCTCATATTCAATGATTTTTATCAATGAAACCACATAAACAACACAAATTTGCACTTAAACACTTTTAAAACTCATTTGCTCAATAATTCGATTAAACCCTTAATTTCTATGCAAATTATACGAATATGGAGGAAATCGTTATAAAATATAACGTTATAAATCATGTAAAATCACCCTAAACAACCCCCCCACACTTAGCTTTTGCTCGTCCCGAGCAAAACAAAACAAGAATCAAGGCTCGGAAAAGATAGACACCTCAGCAAATACAACATATATTCAATAAATCAGAGGTTCACCCTGGTGTGTGTGCATAGCCATAGAAAACTTCCACTAAGTCCAAACTCGAAAATTTCAAGCAACTAGCAAATACCCCCTTCAAATTAGTAACAAATGATACTTATAAGTGTACCCTACAAAACGTGACATATCCTGAAAAGAATGATAGAATATATCTAGGGCCTTTCTGATATACTCAGAGGATAATCCCTACAACATATCTGTCACATTATACTGGGGATAAGGTATATGATAACTAAGTCCTTAACTTATTCATAATAATAAATTTTTTCGATTTTTATTTCACTTTTTTTTCACTTTTTTTTTTTTCAACACACATCAGAATGAGCTTTTGCCCGTCATACTAGAATAGGACATTTCGAGATAATCCCCTATCTACTCAAATCATAAGGCAGCTTTTTCTGACTGTCGTGAGCTTTTGGTCATCATAGTGGTATAGGACATTTCGAGATAATGCCCTACCGCACTCAAATCATCGACCAGCTTTCGACACACACAATTGATTACTTTTTTCGAGATTTCTGGCAGGCAGTGGTTAACATGCTAAAAGCAATTCAAACCTACTGAGCATAACACCTCAAGCAATGATTTATTTGTTAATTATTGTGCAAGAACATTAGTTATGAACACTTATCACATTCAAACATTCAGATATTCACAATATATCATACTCTGGCTATAAACACAAACTATCATAATTCTCACGATACGTACGTTAGCACTAAGCACATGACTTATAAGATAATCAAAAATCACTAATCAAAAAGGGGTATAGCTTTATAATTTAGCTCATCATTCACTATGGCTCGTGAAAAATATATTGGGTGAAACAACTAACTTATCGAACATACGGAATATAGCATCAATGACTATAAAAATAACGAACAAAGATATGCATTGTTTACTCGGGAATAAACAAAAATTTGAAAATTTAGCCCATTTAGCATAGAATCAAAATAATTTAAGCAAATGGTAGATACATATAACCGACTATTCCCTCCCCCACACTTAAATCACAACATGTCCTCAAGTTGTGCAGAATGTAAAAAGAAAAAGAACACTTAGCTTATTGTGGTTCGAAAGTGGCAATTCCGGAAGTGGCCTAGAATCAGCTCCAGAAATGCTCGATGAAAGCAGTAGACTGTGGACCATCCACCGGAAAACTGGCATCATCTGAATCTCACAATTGCTATCGAAAATATCCTGCACACTTGACAAACACGGAAATATCTCGGGGACACGGGGGAATATAACATATCGCGAAGAAAAGTTCGATACAAGCTCAAGAAATAATTGTTCGATGGAAAAATCACCACACAGGGAAAATACAGGACATCTAAGCATATACGTATCATAGAGAGTATCACATGAGCATATATCATCAATTCATAGTCGATATTCCTACTAGATCATAAAATGAAATGTAGTGAGTCTTTTATACCCAGATCCTCAAGGGTTCAACAACCTAAGTCCAAGAGAAGATGTATTTGAATTTTCTCTTTGTTATATCTCGGGATTTTCGGATAACCACCTAATCGTTCCCTCGTTAAATGATATTCAAACATTCATCTCGGATTTAGTTGTTGTTGTTGTTTTTTTAAAGATAATTAATATTTTTACGGGTTGCCTCCCGGTAGCGCTTTTGGTTAACGTCGTTTGCTCGACAAACCAAGAGAAACAAAACAGAAATAAACTACAGACAGAAAAAGAAAAGATATCTAGGTAACCGTCCTAGTAGGGCTTAATTATAGTCGGGAGCTCGACTAACAAAAACAAACAACCAAAATCGAAAACAACATGAAAACAAAAAAATAGAAAATAAAAAAAATATTTTTCTTTCTCGGTAATTACCGACGCCACTCGGTATTTACCGAGTTTTTTTTTTTTTTTTTTTTTAAATAAAAAACAGAAAACACACACACGAAGATATTACAAATAGCACACTTATCCCCGGCAACGGCGCCAATTTTGTTGAGCTCGAAATTCACCCACACAAAAATACATTTATAAAAGACTCGCAAAACCGTGGGTAAACCAACTCTCTAACCGGCAGTGGACCGGATCGATTGTTAGAATAGCTACAGGAGTACGAGGTCGAACCCAAGGGATAAGTGGTTTGTAAATACCAAAGTGAACGTGTTTCTTATTCTAGGCGGATAAACAATTAAAACAACTAGAACGCACCATTGTTTCACCACCCCACCGAAATTAACAAGAAAGGCACACTCATTCGTAAGTCTTGGATTATAATCTACTAAAGAGGCGTTTCCTCTCTCGGTTCATCGCCTTTTAATTAGTTCCCCTTTCGGTACAACTAAAGCATTTATGGATCAAAGATTTGGATAAAAATTATCCTAATCTAACAATATTCTCCCTCAACTCTCGCTTGTTGGAAAAATATTATCACTCTCCTTCACGGTAATCTATGAATTTATCAACTTTCGTATGTTTAAATTCGATTAGCATGCAACACACGTATTGTTCATACACATTGCACTTTAAACAATTCTAAACATGAAGGAAGAACAAGAAAGCTTACGAAAAATGCATAAATCCTTATTTATTCCGGTTATGGTAGTTTCACCAAGGTGGTTCCAGCATTACAACAGTACTACTTTATTTATTTATACACATATACATGTATATATACATACATAGACATATGTATACATACACGGGCCCAAAACGAAAATAAAAACATAAGAAGAAAAGAAAAGGAGATGGGAGAATTCTTGGCCTAGAGTGGCCAAGAAGGGGCAAGTATTAAGGATGGAGATTGGAGGGTTTATATAGGGAAGATATATATGAGGGAGGTGCATATGAGAAAGGGGTGTAAACGAGGGAGGTAGCCTTTGAGGGAGGTGTAAATGAGGGAGGTAAGAAGTTTGTTAGAAGTTGGTGGGTGTAATGATGAGTTTGGAGTGATTGCTAGCATGTGGAGGTGATGATTAGTTAGCATGTGAAGGTGGTGAGTCATGTATTAGCATGTGAAGTTTGTTGGGGAGGAATCTTGGGCACATGGTATTTGGGAAGGTTGTTTTTTTTTGGGGAGAAGGTTGTATAAGGGAGGTGATATAAGGAGGAGGTGATGGTGAGTCACCAAAAACATGTGGAGGTAGTTACAAGGTATCATTACATACCATGTGCAAGGAAAATGCAAGTAACATGCAAGGAATATGCTAGGAATATGCTAGGAATTCTCCCGGTTCGTCCGTAATTCCAGCAGTCCGGTAAAAAAAATCATAACTTGAGTTGTAGACCTCCGATTGACGTGATTCAAAATGCGTTGGAAAGATCATTTGAAGATCTAAAACTTTCATGAAGAACTCTTCCCCTGAAAATGCCTCTAGGTCGGGTCAAAAATCCGTCGAAAACAGATTACGGTAAAAGCTCGTAGGAAAAATGATCCGTTAAACTCGTTAGCTCGTGGCATCTTCTTCAAAATCCATCTTTTAGACCTCAAAACATATTGTTACATGTGATATTTTGCAAACCTTGGTCACCAAGTTTGGGCCGAAACGAATCGAGCTTTCTTCATTCGAATCGAGCTTTCTTCTTAACCTTCATCCGATCTTCGTTTAAACTCCTCATTTAACATGCAAGCGTACCTACATTCATGATAACATCGTGCAAATTGTAACATCTCATATTCAAAGATTTTTATCAATGAAACCACATAAACAACACAAATTTGCACTTAAACACTTTTAAAACTCATTTGCTCAATAATTCGATTAAACCCTTAATTTCTATGCAAATTATACGAATATGGAGGAAATCGTTATAAAATATAACGTTATAAATCATGTAAAATCACCCTAAACAGCTCAAATCGGATGTTCCCAGCGAGTGCGCGATCATCGAGTGCGCTCATCCCGATGTTGCGACTCGGAACCTACATTCTTTATATCCGTTTGCTGACATCGAGACGGCAGGTCCAGGCGCTTATCTGGAACTCGATGAGGATGTTCGAGTTTTGCGTAGGCGACTTATTCGTTCTGTTGAACTGTTGTACTTGTATTTTCTAGATTTTTAATGCTGTTTTAACGTCGACCTATCTCTTGTTCGCAGTGGAACACTTTGCAAGGCTAGAGGCAGTTGGAAAGATGCCCGACCCTAAAAAGGTAGATCCCCGCACAATCCAGGAAATGGCTGGCATCAGGTCGAAGAAGCCTTCCTCGGGTACATCCGGCGGACAAAGGGGTACGACTCGTTCTTCTACTCCGGCCCCGGCATCTGAGATCTTAAGGAGTCAGCCTGACGAGGCTAATGTGGTAGAGCTGACCGAAGGTGACTTCGTCTCGAGAAAACGCCATAAATCATCCGAGGTGAGACACGGGGTCGGGAAGGAGACCCGTAACCTTGCTCCACCAAATTCTACTGAGGCGATCCCCGGGATGAACGTAGCAGAAATGGAAGGCATGACTCCAGAGGAGCTACACGACCTTATCGTGAAGAGTCAACGAGTTGTGAGTCTTCTTTTATTTCCCTGTATCTTCAAGTTTTTGTCTGACTTCGAAGTTAACAATGTTTCACTTTTGCAGACTCGTCTGGCCGCGAAAGTGGCGTTAAACAGGATCGAGTCTCCCTCGGCAGCTTTAGAGGAGCAGAAGGAGACAATTGCTAAGCTGACATCGGATCTCGAGAAGCTGAAAGCTAAAGCCAGTAAGTTGGACGATAGACGCCTGAAACTGGAGTCGGATCTGTCTAAGGCACGAGAAGACCTGTCTGCTAGAGACGCTGAGCTGGCGGCGGTAAAATCGGAGCCGGATCAAACCAGAGCTGAGCTGGCTGCCTCTACCAAGGCTCGAGATGATCTTCAGCTCGAGGTCGATAGCTTCACGACCCGCTTGGAAGCAGCTAAGAAGGATTTCCTGACATCTGACGAGTTTGATAACGACCTGGCGCTTCTGATGAGTCAGGCCATGATGGGGGGGGTTCTCGAACGCACTGGACGAAGTCAAGATGGTCGTCCCTGACTTCGAGGTCAAGAGCATCGGCAAAGCCTATTTATATGACCCAGAGTCCATTCCCCGATATGGCCGATACATCACCGATTTCAAGGCTGGCGTGTCTCTCTATAACAAGTACGTGGTCCCAGCCCTGGAGGGAGCCGGTGAAGTGAACGCCGAGTTGGATGAACAGGTCGACCCCAATGCTTCGACTTCGAACCAGCCTTCTGCCTGATGCTCTTCCCTTGTCGCCTTTTTATTGAACTTTTCTTATTCGATCTGGTTGTAATAACATTTACATTTTTATTTGTCTAAACTTGTACTTGGTCATTTCGATCCCATAGACTTGACATTTTAATTTGCATTTTGATCTTTGAATTTGAATCATCACTATGCTTTTCACTGAATATCTTTTGTTTCTTGTTGATCGTTTGTTTAGGGTGTAGTCCTTTTGAACTTAATTCCCTTGAAAATGTTGCCTTATGGGGTGTAGTCCTTCGGACTTAATTCCCCTGCTGGCCCCTCGAAGTGTAGTAGGAGTTCATGACTCCTGGTACACTTGAGTATGAGTCGACCTAGCATTGTGCTGCCTTGTTGGCTTGACTTGGCTTTTGGGTCGGAGCTCGATTCGACTATTCTGCTTTTGATCGGGCACATCGTGGTGCTTATGATCGAGCCGAGTTAAGGATCCATCGTGGGATCCTCCGACTGCTTAGCATCGTGGCTTACTGGCATGTCGGAAGTGATATAAGCATTGTCAGTGACTTGGCTTTATTCACTATTTTGTTTTTAATCCGCCGACTGCTTAGCATCGTAGCTTACTGGCATGTCGGGAGTGATATAAGCATTGTCAGTGACTTGGCTTTATTCACTATTCCCTTCAGCTTAAACGTCTCGAGGTGACTTAAGCACTGTCAATGACTTGGCTTTTTTCACCATACAGCGCTGAGTTGTTCGGGTCGGAGAATGGATGTCTCGGTCGATTATTGCATAATTAAAAAGAAAATGAAACCATGCTTAATAAAAGGAATCGAAATATATCGTCATATCGACCTATTACAATTGGTGAGAATAGAACTGCAAAAGTCATGAAAAATAGAAAATAATTTAAACATAATACTTTCTGAGGTTGGTGGCATGCCAAGTTCGAGGGACTGTGCTTCCATCCGACCTGCCCAACTGATATGACCCCTTAGGGTGTACTTTCAAGATCTTATATGGACCTTCCCAATTCGGCTCGAGCTTGCCTATTGGGTCCTGCTTGCTGGCTTCATTTTTTCTCAATACGAGGTCTCCTACTTGGAAGTATTTGCATTTCACCCTCGCGTTGTAATACTGAGCAATCTTTCTTTTATAACTGGCCATCCGATACGCCGCCATTTCCCTCTTCTCTTCGACATTGTCTTTTTCTTCTCTTAGATCGGCAGCATTAGTTTCGACATTATAAGCTAAAACCCGAGGCGATGCTAGTCCGATCTCTGCAGGTATCACAGCTTCACATCCATAGGCCATGGCAAAAGGAGTTTCTTGGGTTGCGGAGTTGGGTGCTGTGCGATATGACCATAATATACTGGGTAACTGAGCTGCCCAATCTCGACCTTCATCTTCCAATCGTTTCTTCAATCCAAACTTGATCTGCATGTTTGTCTGCTCGACCTGTCCATTAGACTGAGGTCGGGCCACTGACGTCGTTCTGTGCTCGATCCTGAATTCTTTCAACCAATTCTGCACTCTATCATCAAGAAACTGAGTCCCGTTGTCCGAGACCAGATACTTCGGAATTCCGAACCTACACAAAATGTTCTCCCATAGAAATTTTTTGATGGTCTGGGCCCTAATGTCAGTAAGAGCTTTGGCCTCGACCCATTTAGTAAAATAATCAACCGCAACGACGACGTACTTGAAATTCCCAGGAGCTCGAGGTAGGGGTCCGACTATATCGACTCCCCATTCATCGAACGGCCATACAGACTCGATGGCATTCATTTCTCGTGCTTGCTGATGAGTTACCACGTCGTGTACCTGGCAGGCTCTGCAACTCATTACCAATCGACTCGCATCTTTTTGCATTGACGGCCAGAAATATCCTGCCAGTTTGCACTTCCTTGCCAACATTCGAGCTCCGCAATGATTACCACAGACTCCTCGGTGTATCTCTTCGAGCAGATAAGCCCCCTCTTCTTCCGATGCACATCGCATCCAAGGGGTTACAAATGATTTTCGATAAAGCACATAATCGAAAAGAGCGTACCTGGAGGCTTGAAGTCGGATTTTTCTGGCCCGAGATTTATCGGTGGGGAGGGTTCCATCTTTCAAGAATAGTGCTATAGGATCCATCCAAGTCGATCTTTGGACCACGGGTTGCACGTCGACCTCGTTATAACTCCGCTCTGCTAGCATCTCAACCAGAACTTTCCTCTTAGATTTGAAATTCGACGCGAGCTTAGACAACGCATCGGCTCGCTTGTTCTCACTTCGAGGTACCTGTTCGATTAGGATCGTCTTGAATTTCGACATCAACCCCTGAACAACCTTTAGATAGCTTTTCATTGATTCTTCTTTAGCTTCATACTCTCCCCGCACGTGATTTACCACGAGTTGAGAGTCGCTGTATACCAGAAGGTTCTCGACCCCCAACTTTGATGCTAGCTTTAAACCTGTGATTAAGGCCTCATATTCGCTTCGTTGTTCGTAGCCTTGAACTCGAACCGAAGTGCATACGGAAACTCTTCTCCTTTCGGACTAATTAGCAGTAAACCAGCTCCAGCCCCCTCTTTACTCGAGGCACCATCGACGTGAAGTGTCCACTGCTCCTCTGATGACTGTTTTCCTTGATCTAATTGAATCGACAACCCTTCTGCTAAGAAGTCAGCTAGAGCTTGACCCTTGATGGCTGTTCGAGGTAGAAACTCTATGTCGTATTCCGCTAGCTCGACAACCCACTTGGTTAATCGACCCGATGTCTCGGGCTTTGCCAAAATTTGTTTTAACGGTTGGTTAGTAACCACAGCAATAGGATGTGCTTGGAAGTATGGCTTCAACTTCCTCGACGCATGAACTAAACTCAGCGCTAACTTCTCCGCAGGGGTATATCTGATCTCTGCACCTTGTAAGGCTTTGCTGACAAAATAGACTGGGATTTGTCCCTGGTCTCCTTCTCGAACTAAGACAGCGCTTACCGCTTCCTCGCAGACTGCTAGATAAACTAGGAGCTTCTCTCCATCTCGAGGTGAGGACAGCGTTGGCAAATCAGATAAATATTTTTTCAAATCGTCAAACGCCTTCTGACACTCCCCATCCCACCGGAACGGACTAGCTTTTTTCAGAATCTTGAAGAAAGGTAGAGCTCTCTGCGCCGATATCGACAGAAAACGGTTGAGAGCCGCCATCCGACCTGTCAACCTCTGCACCTCTTTGACATTCCGAGGTGTGGGCATGCTTTTGAGGGCCTCGATTTTATCTGGGTTAGCTCTGATCCCATCTCTCGATATCATGTATCCTAGAAATTTCCCTGATCGAACTCCGAATGTGCATTTCTTTGGGTTGAGCTTCATTTTTGCTGCTCGCAATACTTCGAAAACTTCTTTCACATCGACAAGAAACTGTCCCAAGGACTTGCTCTTGATCAATAAATCATCCACATAAACCTCCATATTCCGACCTATCTGCCTCTTGAAAATTTTGTTGACGGCCCGTTGATAAGTCGCCCCTGCATTTTTAAGCCCAAACGGCATCGTAACAAAGCAAAATGTGCCAAACTCTGTGATAAAAGCGGTTTTTTCCGAGTCCTGTGGGTCCATAAAGATCTGATAATAACCTCTGTACGCATCGAGGAACCCGAACACCTCGAAGCCTAGTGTCGAGTCGACTAACTGGTCGATCTTTGGTAGTGGGTAAGAATCCTTAGGACATGCCTTGTTAAGATCTGTAAAGTCGACACACATTCGCCAGCTCTGATCTGGCTTCTTAACTAACACTGGGTTGGCCAACCAATCCGGATAAAATACCTCTTTCACGATCCCCGCAGCGAGCAACTTGTCGACTTCTTTCTTCACCGCCTCTTTTCTATCAGGTGCAAGATTTCTCTTCTTTTGCCGTATTGGCTTCTTTTTGGAATCGACGTTAAGTTGGTGCATAGCTATATCCGCTGATAGGCCAGGCATGTCATCGGCCTTCCACGCAAAAACATCTCGAAACTCAACCAGGAGGTCGACCAAAGCTTTCATGTCGGGGTGTGGCAGCCACTTCCCGATCTGGACCCCTTGACCTCCTTCCTCCTTCCAAACTCGAACTTCCTCGGTCGGGTCGGCAGAAACCCAGCTTCGATTTTCTTCTTCCTCAGGTATCAACTCCTCAACTAGCACTTGCCCAACTCCTTTTCCTTTGATCGTAACCAAGCTACAATTCCGGGCTACCTCAACGTCTCCCTTGACTTCATGGGTACCGTACCAGGTGGGAAACTTCATGCTGTTGTGGAAAGTCGAGATAATAGCTCTGAGATCATATAAAGCCGGTCGACCCAATATCGCGTTGTAGCCCGATGGGGCCTTAACTACAACATAGGTCATTTCCATCGTACGCCCCTTTTCTCCATCTCCGACCGTCGTTAACAAACTGATCGACCCGACAGGGTGGATGGCCTGCCCCGTAAATCCAAAAAGAGGAGTAGATAACGGAATGATATCTTCATCTTTCAATTTCATGGCCCTAAACGCTGAATAATAAAGGATATTAACGGCGCTTCCACTGTCGACACAAACCCTTTTTACTCGACCCCTGATTATTACTGCCTCGATCACCAATCCCTCGCTATGACTGTGGGAACTCGGAACATCGTCCTTGGGTCCGTAACCTACTTCCGTTGTCAACCTGATCTTTTTCGACTCTCTCGTCCTGTCACACGAGTGCCGACTTGATCGAGGTCGATCCGACCCATGCTCCGTCACGATTGTGTTAACGTCATATCCGGCACGATTATCTCGATGAGGATCTCGGTTCTGAATTTCTTGACGGTCATCTCGGCGGTTGTCTCTGTGTGTTGGGTCCGATGACCTTTCCCGCCGATTCCTATTATCTCGACGTGGAGACCGATCTTTCTTTCCGTTGTAGCTCTTTCTCTTGTACTCCCGACGGCCCTTCGGCTCGTCTTTTTCTGACCTGTCAACGACTTCATCCAATCGACCCTCTTGGATACAGGCGTCGATATCCCTCTTCAAATCAAAGCATTCCTCCGTGTCGTGCCCCACATCTCTATGATAGTCACAATACTTGTGAGTATTTTTCCTTTTCTCCGGATCTTTAGACATCGGCTTAGGTGTCCTAGCGATGTTCTTCTTGATCATGATTGCCAATACCTCCCCCCGAGATCGATTGAGGGGGATAAAGTCTCGGTCTTTTAAATTTCCTTTCTTTCCCAACCGATCCGATATCGGAGCTGTCAGTCGATCAAAGACGTTGGACTTGCTTTCTTCATTCCGACCCCTAGGCTGAACCTTGTTCTGGCTTCGGGAGTCGTTCCTCGTGCTGAGGCCAAGTGAAATGGTGTGCAGACGCACTGCCTCTTCACCTTGGCAGAACCTATGGACTATGTTCACACATTCATCCATATCATTCGGCATTTTCTTGGATAGCTTATCATACAGCTTCATATTCCGCAGACCTCCCACAAAGGCGTTGACTTGCAGCGCATCACTGGCATTATGCACTTTCATGGCTTCAAGGTTGAAATGTCTCATGAAGTCGATAGTAGATTCTCCCTTTTCCTGCTTGATGTTCATAAGGTGGGTGGCACTAAGATGGAACTTCTTGTTCCCAATGAAAGCGTCTCGGAATTTTTGTCCCAACTGTAGAAAGCTAGAGATCGATCCGGGACGTAGCTTATGAAACCACTCCCGAGCTCGACCAGTGAGCAAGGTATCAAAAGCTCGACACTTCATGGCGTCATTGGCGTTCCTCAACCTCATCAAAGATATGTATCGATATAGATGGTCCTCTGGGTCCGTAGTACCGTCATAGGGCTCCATCTTTGGCGGCTTAAAGGATTCAGGCATCGTATATATTTCGATCTCGGGACTAAATGGTGACTCGAGCCATTCGGTGGGTTGATCTTTCCCCACAATGCGGTTGAACTCGTTTCGGATACTATCTTCGACCTGACACTGAAGCTTTTCTTGCTCAGGACGTTTGCGGGCGTTAGTCACGCTGATTTCAATCGCGCCTTCCTCACACTCCTCTTCAACCCCAACAGGCCTCTTACCCATAGCATTATCAATCTCCTTACGACCTGGAGGGTCTAACTGGTGTTCAACAGGGGGATTGCAGATTCCCTTACCTATGAATGCCGAGGCTACCACCCTCTTCAAAGCGTCCTCATCCAAAGATGCTAAGTGGTCTGCCACGTCTTGCAGCTGTGGGGGAAGCTGAGGCCTGGGAGGATCTGCAACTGCGGGTCTAGATCCAGTGGGGACTTCTTGAACCTGTGAGGGAACCCCTGCTGGATCTACATCCGTGTGCTCTTCGACCTGCATGTTCTTGCTGTTCGTCGGTTTCTTCCTTGCTGGCGGCACCATTGCAATCTCTTTACCAACTCACCGGTAGAAGGCCCTCCTTCTAGCGCCAAATGACGATGCTAAATAACGCACCACCAGTGGAAAGAGGCCACGTGTAATCTAAGGATGAGCTGTAAGAGATCGAGATGGCTAAATATGAACAAAAGATGGTGTTTTTGTTGTATAACGGCTGAGTCCAAGAATGTATCTTGGATTGCCTACGTATCCTGTGTGAAAGTCCAGGAATCAAGCCTTACGTAGTTCCTGGAATGATGTATTTATAGGCACATGTCCTTCTTATGCCCTAGAACTAAGGGCGGCTGGAGTTATTGTCATAAATACCCTTAAAAGGGCCTTGCCTCCTTTCCCAAGTAATCTGTGGGATGTGGGCCCCGGAGCACTGGCTAATGTATCTGATATCGACTCGAAGACGGCCGACGCGGGCGCTCGAGTTCAGACACTCGGTGAATCCCACTCGAACTGTGGTCTTCACTGGTACGTCTAGTATCGACCCGATGCCGATAGCCGGCCCAGACTTATTCAAATACCAGATGGACCAATCAGATAATTCCACGTGGAGGTGTGTATTCTCGTATCATCAGGGCACAAGAGGTATTTTACAAGAAAAGAGGCTGCAACCCTAAAAATAGCTATATATGGGGCTGTCTGGTGTTAAACATGGAGTGCAGCAGAAAAGTCGAGTATTCCTCACATAAAATCACTCCAATTCGTTCATACACATAGTATAGAGGATAATCAACAAGTTTACAAGAGGCATCAAAGGCTGAATCAAAGAGAAACTTGGTAAACGAAGCAGATCTTCATCAGTTGCTGCGGTCTAGTTGCTGTGTTGCTGCTGGATCATATTCAGGCCGATTTGCTGCATAGTTCTCATTGAAGATCGTCAGATATCTCAGTTGGGAAGTTAATTTATAGTTGTTATATGTTTTAACACGTTTATTTAGCTTCCATGTGCTTTAATTTGCTGAATTGAGTCTGTAAACGCTGTTTGCATACTCTTGTTGTGTTTGTCTGTTTTGAGACGTTGTTTTGAGAGGTTTGTCTTGTGTAGCAACTCTCATAGGTGCTGTGGTTCCTACTTACTTGTGTAGGGGTAGGTTCGCATGTTTTAGGACTGTTTTACAAGGGTAAAACAGTGAGGTTTACAGTTTCTTGTGTAGGGCTGTTTAAGTGTGGGTTGTGTCTAGTTTAGGTAGAGTCTTGTGTAGCATACCTTAATAGAAAACCCCCCAGACGTAGGGCTGAATACATTGGTATTCAGTTTGGCCGAACTGGGTAATCATTCTTGTGTTTTATTGCTTTAATTCACGTTAACACACACTTACCACAGTTTTGCTGTTTTGTTTAATTTCTGTCGCATTGCAAGCACCGTTTGAACTTATGTTTCATATGAAAGACGTTGATTAGCATGGTATAAACTTAATCAAGTTAACTAAAAGTGTTCATTGCCTTAGTAATCACTTGAATAAGGTGTTACAACCTAGGTGTATTAAAAGGGTTGAAATTGAGAGCCATCTTGCGTTAAAAAACAACTCGAAAAATTTAAAAGCACATCCAACCCCCCCCCTTGTGTGCTTATACACCTAGTATACGATCCGTAGAGGACTCCACAATGTAAACTTAGATGCAATAGTTAAATGCGTAAAGTAAGTAAGTAAATGAGACAGGATTATAGAGGTTCCATGTGGTGTAATCTGGTCAATCCTCTCTTCTCCTGTGATGTAGGAGGCCAAATTCACTATGTTCTTGAGGTTTATAGTTACAAGACACAAAGTAAATTCTAAACACTGGATTGTCCTTCACTAATCCCTAGCTTCACAATCTCCCAGCTTCAGTCTTCAACAGGGGGAATGCCTGTTTGAACTAAGCTTGCTGTACTGGTCCTTAGAGGGTAGGATTGCCTCTTCACCAGCTTTACACAAACACGGTCTTCCTGACTGCACTAAACTGTACTTCACACCTTCTTGGTGCTTCACATTGATAAAATCAAAGTTGAGACTTGAATCAATAACTATGATTCAATTGTGTTTCGAGCTTCTTCTTCTAGATGTATATGATACGTGCTCAGGCTCTTTGTTTCTCTTCTAGTGTTGTTCTTGATCTTTCATTGAATGCTTATCAACACTTGAAGATTTCTTGATCTTGATCTTGATCTTGCAATAAAGTACACAGCTGGAGTTCTTCTTGATCAACTTTCCCCTTTACTTGAATATAATTTGTCTTAGAACTCCGCACTTCTTATTGAGGTAGAAGTGACCTATTATAGGGGCTTTTCCAACGGTTAGAAGAATTTGAACATTTGAAATTGAGTTCTTGCATCCACTAGTGGTCTTTCTTGTCCTGAGGAATGTCAGCGTCCTTTCTGACATTTCTGTGTGTCCAATAAGATTGCATGCTTTATAACGGTCAGCTTTTCTTCAGTTTTCCTTTCTTTCACCCCAGCATGAAAACTTGTCTAAGTCAGTTTTCAGCTTAAGTGCATTAACTGAATTTTTACTCTTCTTGAAGAACTCAGTACTCCATTTTCCATCTAATTATAATTGGCTTAATCAGAGTACACCATAACTCATAAATCAACTAAGATAACATTGTCCTTATGTATCTTAGGACTTCTTCTAAGATCCATAAAATCAGTTCAGTTCATCACAGACTTTCCTGAATTCTAACTTTACAGTCTCAGCTTTATCTTCCAAAACTGAGTTTGAACCCTCAGTTCTTCAATCTTCTATAACTTAGTTTGTGTCCCTCAATTCTTCAGCTTCTTGATAAGTCAACCGAGCTTGTGTCCCTCAGCGAACTTACCTTCTTCATTTATTCAGTTGTGTACTCTGAGTCAGTTTAATATCTTCAGTTGTAAACTCAGTATTCTAAGTAACTTCAAGTCAGTTTCTAGTTTTCTCAGTTCTGATCCTAGAACTATTACAGTGCTTGTCTGATTTACTTATACAATTATTAGAATCTATCGAAAACCTATACATGGATTTCTAGACATCTTTTTGCTTTGCACTATAACAGCTAGTTATGACACTTCATCAATGGGGTTTGAAAACAATAATAGAATAACTGATGAATCATCACCAAAACATAAATTTTATTTCCAACAGTAATGCCTTTATTGGAGTAGCTAACCATTATTTGATCTTACACACGAACTCTAGAAATGTATTTTGCGAGGGAGTGTGCGGAATAGGGTTTTAGGATTGCCATTCACGAACTAGTCGAGTTTTTCGCAGCCTGGTCGGTGGTAAGGTTTTTCTAGCTAAGCCATGAACTCGGAGGATGCGGAGCGTCTCTTAGTTTTTCTTCATATTAGGTCAATTAAATCCCATAGAGGGGACTGTTGAACCGAGTATAGGGTAACTAGGTTCTGGTATTAGCGTCTAGGGACCACTTTAGGAGATTGCACCCACAACACATTCATTAGAAGCTATTTGTTGGTTTGTAGGTTATGGCCTGTTAAGGGTGATTTTATATGATTTATAACGTTATATTTTGTAACAATTTCCTCCATATTCGTATAATTCGCATAGAAATTAGGTGTTTAATTGATTTATTGAGCGAATGAGTTTTTAAACGGTTTAATCGCAAAATTGGTTAATTTATGTGTTTTATTAATGATTTTATGTTGATTTGAATGATATTACATTTTGCGATGTTTTGATTATCTTGTAGATGCACGACATTGGCTCAAAAGAGGATTAAAAGATGACAAGGATCGAGTTTATATGAAGGAAAAGAGATAAAGGTGAAGTCGGTTGAAGATAAAGATGAGAAAATCAATTTTTGACCAAGTGAACGCACGTCCTAAGTTCCGTCCAGTGGACGGGCGTCCAAGCCAGTGGACGGGCGTCCAGAAGAAGAATATTTGATTTAGAGTTCTCCCAAAAGTTGTGGACGAGCGTCTGATTTAAAGAAGGACGGGCGTCTGATCCAGCTCGGCCCGACTCGAAGTTTTTATTGAAGGATGGACGGGCGTCCGAGCGCCGACTTAGTAGAACCGACTTGAAAATCTATAAATAGCTGCGGTTTTCTCCACATAAATGATCATACATTCGAACCCTAAACCCTAGGGGCGGCTCAGCTGCGTTTTTCCTTAGTTTACAATCAGTTTTTATTCAAACACTTTTTATGCACTTTTATTCAAACAAATTCGAGTTTCAAAGAGGATGTTGAGAGGCTAGACCTCCGTTGAACAAGCGTTGTGAAGCCGTTCTACCAACACTTTGATTTCGTTTCAGGATTATCTTGTGAGTATTTTATTCAATTTGTATCTTTATTATCGTTTATCATTGTTTATTGCAATTATATCGATAGATTATTGCATGATTGATTGTTTGTTTGATTTGGATGAAAATCATAATTGAACCTCTAGAATCAATATAATAAAGATTGGATTTTTAACCTATAAAATAACGAGAGTTAATTAGGTTGAACTTCTAGATAACTAGATTGAGAAATCTTACACCTCTGCTTTGAAAGTAATAAGCTTTAAAATCGAGAGATAGAAGATTAAGAAACGAACTTTTCTAAGAAATTAGGAGTTCATACCTTTGATTAGGTGAATCACAACTTGGTTAGAAATCACGAGATAACCTGAATTGAAATTGAATGTTGTAGGATAGGTGGATCAATTGCTTGTTCATTCGTAACTTATTGATCAAATCCCTTGAACTTGAATTGTTTAGCTCAGTTAGTCATTTTATTGCATATTAGGATTAGATTTAGTTTAATTGGTTCGCAACTTTATCTTCCTGGCTTTAGATCTTGATCTTCTGTCCAGCTTATGTTTGTTATCTTTCTTGTTAGTTATTCACTGTTTTGTTTTTAGTATCTTTTCAATAGTAATCGTGACATAGTTAGGTTAGAAATAAAAACTAGAATTAACAACCCCGATTCCCCGTAAGATCGACCCGGTATCAACCTCTTACTACGATCCTTGCACTTGAGGTATATCGGATTTATAAATATTATTACTTGTTTATTTGCATTAGATAAATCCGTGAACAAGTTTTTGGCGCCGTTGCCGGGGAACCGGACGGTTGTCTAGTTTTTATTTTCTTGTTTTAATTTTATTTCTCGTTTTTAAAATTCTAAGTTAGTTATATTTAGGTTATTAGGGTTTTTAGTAGTTAGGTTTTGTGACGTGCAATTAGGTTTTCCTAAATTTGTTTCGTTTTTCCCCTATCTCTTTTCTGTCTTCTTTTCAGTTTCTGTTTCGTTTTCTGTTCCAGTAAACGGGCGTCTGGGGTGGTGGACGCCTGTCCGGTCTATTTTTATAACTCTATTCATTTATTTTACCAGTTAGACGAGCGTCCGGTTATCCGAACGCCCGTCCTGTTCATTCTCCAGGCAGACGCCCGTCCAGTAACTTGGACGCACGTCTGGTCTGTCTGCCATTATTTTCCCTATCTGTTCGTTCTCGTTAGACAACTAGAATTTGGTCTCGGTTTATGCAAACTCGGAGTCAAAAGGGGCCACTACTCTATACCCCTGACCTCGAGCGGACCATAGTCCGACCAAACAGGAGAAGGCTCCGTTTTACGGACCTCCCTGACGAAGAGAACCCAGTCGATCGAGATATCGAGCGAGATCTAGCTCGAGAGATCGAAAACATAGTCATTATGGCTGCTGAAGATAGACGTACGTTGGCAGACTACGCCATGCCTGGCGAAGTCAAAGTCAACCCGGCTATTGTTCTCCCAACCATAAATGCACCTACCTTTGAACTGAAACCGGGACTTATTCAGATGATGCAGCATGCATCCATTTTTCACGGGTTTCAGTCAGAGAATCCCCATACTCACTTACATACATTCTTAGAGATATGCGGTACTACACGCATCCAAGGAGTAAGTGAGACTGGTTTTAAGGATTTTTGTAACTGCAACCTCAAAGATCTCTAGTGAATTTCCTCCAACATCATAGGAGAAGAGTGGATTGACAGGATTACACCACCTGGAACCACTATAAAATTTGCTTACTTACTTTCTGCATTTACTTTATGCATTTAGTATACTTATCACATCAACCTACTGAAACTAGCAACTGAATCACACACTTACACTACTGAGTATCCAATACTTAGTATCATCTTTTAACAACAAGTAATAATGCTTAATTTACATATATTCCGCAGCAACAAATTCAGTTACCTTAGCAGTCAGTAGACTACTGAGCAGTCAGCAGGCTACTGACCTTGCAAAGTCTATTAACTCCAAAAAGTTTTAAGTGTTAAGTTTATTCACTCCCCCCCTCTAAACTTAACCAAATCCTTTTCAAGGGACCTACAACGTCTAACACTTAGTTCATACAGTTTTAGAACTACATTTTTAAAAGGCTTTATATACGATGCATACTCACATACCTGAGTTGAGTCAGTCAGTATACTAATTTTTCAGCTGAGTTTTAAAACTCCAAAAAAGTCAAGTTTATTCACCCTCCCTCTAAACTTGCTCTTAGTCTTTCCAAAGGACCAAAAAATATAGGAGCTAATATGTTGTTTCGATGTGATCTTGTCATAGCACTGAGATGATAGCAATTCGAATAAAAAGACTAATGCATAAATATGCTTGTAAATCTGTTAAATCTTCGTATGTAATCCTTGGTGCAAAGTCCTCTATTTATAGTGTGAGATCCAACGTTCATCTCTCATGAATTCGAACTGTATCAACGTCTATCTTGTAACGGCTATATTTTCTGACCGTTCTGATCTGTCAGTAACTCATCAAATAAAATCGCTTCCTTTTAAACGTTCGACTGTACTATCAGTTTGTTGGATGGCTGACATGTAAAACTGAGTTTCCTGATCAGTTTTATACTGAGTTTATCAGTTGTCAGTTTCTTGACTGACTTGGAGCATTAACTGAGATTTTTACTCTTCTTCAAATATCAGTACTCCAGTTTACATCTGATTATAATTGACTTAATCAGATTACACCAAAAGCAAATATCTTCTAAGAATTCATTGTCCTTATGAATCTTAGGTCTTCATACAAGATCCATAAAGTCAGTTCAGGTCACCACAAACTTGCCTGAAGTCTAACTTCATAGTCTCGACTTGTAATCTTCATAACTGAGTTTGAACCCTCAGTTCTTCAGTCTTCAATAACTGAGTTTGAACCCTTAGTTCTTCAGTCTTCTAGATAAGCCAACTGAGTCTGTGTCCCTCAGCGAACTTATTTTCTTCAGTTCAATACTGGTGTATTCTGAGTCAGTTTGTTTGTCTAAGTGATTTCCAGTTTTATAGATGACTTCCAGTTTTTAGTTTTACGACACACTAACTATTACAGTGCTTGTCTGATGTAACCTATATAAATATCAGACTCTAGTAAAACCTAAACATTCAGTTCTAGACATCTTTTAGCTTTTCACTATGACAGCTGGCTTCAACACTTCATCAATGAGGTTAAGATAATACTATGAATAAATTGAAGGATGCAGATTCTTAGATCTAAACGAGTTAGATCTACGCACAGCGGATGTATCACGACTTATACATCACAATACATAATTAAAGGACTTAAACTACTACAAGGGGGTTAAGATCATGTTACCAATAGTAGGAAGAGAAGCCAAGATCTTCCGATGTGTTCTCCAAACGGCGGTTGGTGGACACCCTTCTTGTTACACGAACCTCCTTGATATGCAACACCAAGAAAAACTTAGAGTTTTTCTTCTTCTAAAACCCTAGACAAAAGAAAACTAATTTTTCCTCTCCTTCTTTATATGGTGGTCAAAATTTGCCAATGTATTAAGGCTTGGGAGAACTCTCTTTATATAGGAGAGTAATCCTTGTCCTCCAAGAATTAAATAATTAAGAGATAATTATTACATTAAATCTTATTCCAAATAAAAGATAAATAAAATGATTATCCCAAACAAATTAGGATAAATCACATTATTATCTAATATTCCATGAATTATCTTTTAACAAATAAAAGATAAATCACATGTCAAATAATTATCCAAGAAAACTAATTTCTCTCTAATTAAATAACATCATTGGCGCCACCTTTAGGGTTTCCAAGCCCATATAAAATGTCTTTTATGTGTATTATATTATTTAGCCCAACTAAATAATATCTATGCATATCAATTAATTAGCCCAGCCAATTAATTATCACTGAGGTCCAAATAACAAGATTATCAGTCCGAATTACATAAGACACATCGGGGACCATGGACCTATAACCAGTAGCTCCAATAATTAATTATTCATCGAACAGAAAAAGTACATTAATTATTAATTCCGGGATTACGCCACCAGAAACCCGAAACTGAACTCTACCCGATTATAGATGTATACTTATACTCAACCCATAGAGTGTATAAGCATCCATTGATATAATCACTACATACGGATTAACCCTCCATAGACTGTCCATTTTGAGTGGGAAGTCTCCGTGAACCCGACTCAGAATATCTTATCATTATTTACCATTAACCCCCTAGTGATCAATTAGTTCACATATCTGACTAGTAGCTAATTAGTCTAACATGAACTGGGCCCATCGATCATTTTCTTAGGGCTAACAAATAAGGGGACTATCTCTCTACTTCCCACAGGAAGGAATGGATTCCATGTCCGTGAAAATCAGAACTACTCACTCATCTGGAGATAGTGCCAATGAGAAGTGGCTTGGAACACATATTTAAGTGAACCGTAACTAACACATCAAACACTACCCCGGGACAAGCAGCACCCTGTGATCACCTCAGGATTAAGGTTGATCCATATATGATCATATATATTGATTTAATAAGATTCCTCGATTACGGAATTATACCGAGAAATACAGATTAAATCGGTCCAGTCCTATATGAATGCCATCATATATAAATGCCCCACGTAGGTACCCTTTACCGACAGTCCGGATAAGACTATCACACCCTAAGGTTTTCTGGGCGCATTATTGGTGTTTTAATCAAGAGACCCTAAACTCTGATTAAGTTCACCACGGACTAACAGTTTAAGCATATCTCCACTAACTCAATCCTCACGTGTAATCCATACACCGAGTTAAGTGGTTACATACAGATATACTTAGGGTTTGCAGCAGTGTATTACTTTACAAGCACAAAGCAAGTAACTAAGGTGAGATAAATTATGTCATCCATTATTAAAAACAATTACACAAATTGTCTTTCGGGCACTACAGCTAACATAAATATGATGAATTATCATCAAAACATAAATTTTATTTCCAACAGATAGTCTCAAGGAAATCATAGTCAAATTGTATGATCAGATGAGAGCTCAAGAACAGATAATGGATGACTTGATCAACATTGTTGAGAATAAGGGGGGAACAACCGTAGCAACTTATCATAAGATGGATGTTCTGGAAAACAATTTCAGAGAAGTGAACTCAATGTAATCAAGCTATATAGTTTTTGTTCGTTATACGGACAAAGATTTAAGGAAAAAAAGTGACATTTCTAGATGATAATCTAGTCAAGCATACAAAATTTGCTGAGTCTAGAATGGAACTATTGGAGTCAGAGCTATGTTGTTCGGTCACATTAAAGGACAAGCTGACTGAACTTGTGACAAACCTCTCTGATGCTGCCAATAAAAGGGAAATGAATACAGCTCAAGCAAGATGCGCAAGAAGGTTGGCAGAACAAAAGAAGTATGATGAACCTTTTTGATGAACTGAGAAAACATGCACCTTGGAGAGTAAGCTTAACTGATGAGCTATACAGGCAACTTGAAATAGAATACCATCCCATGAAACAGCCAAATTCTGATATGACAAGACTCGAAGGGCTCAAATTCATTTTGGAATCCAAAGTCTATGAGTATTGATGAAATTGAGAGTCTTGCACAAAAAACAAAGGCCGAATAGTGTGGGGCATAATTATTGTAATTATTTCCAATTATATCCCCAGTGTAATAGCTATATAAACAACTCATTGTACTACAGTTTATTCAATGAAATACAAAAATACTTTAATCTAATATGGTATCAGAGTGGAAGGTCCTGAGTTCAAACCCCGCTTCCATCACAATTAAAAACAAAAACAAAAATAACCAAGTGTTGGGCCCCACTGTCTTCTTATAGGCCCACAATTCCCAAACACAAAAAACAAGTCAAGTGTTGGGCCTCTCTCCGTTATTATAGGCCCACACTTGAGGAGGGCATGATATAAGGAAATATAGTGGCACATTTACTAACACCAATTGGTTTTAGTACAACGTTAAGCGCTTATAGGTAAATCTGGCGATCTCGTTTAGCAGGTTATTGATTATTTATCTTCCCACTTCCTGGTTAAGGATCTTGGCTCCTTATCCTATTTTCTTGGTGTTGAGACATTCTCTACTCTGGATGGTCATCTTCTGAGTCAATCCAAGTATATTCACACATTATTACAGCATGCTGGTATGACAACGGCCAAGCCGTGTGTCACGTCATTGGCTTCTAATCTACGTCTCAGCCGTCTTGATGGTCAACCGTTCTCTAATGCATCTCTTTATCATAGCATTGTTGGTGGTCTCCAGTATCTTGGTTTCACTCTCCCTGACATCATTTTTTTTAAGCAACTTTATTTTATATTAAAAAAGGATGAAATAAAGAGCTACAAAGCATTTGCCATATCCCGGCCCGCCCCAAGTTTGCGTGATAGAATGCATAGCATGGCCTCCTTAAACCCTATGTGTGGCAAACCCAGAGTAGGAAAATCCACCACATAGGGAAGAGTACTCGCTCTATGCATTCCCAAAAAAACCCCTACTCAAAAAATAAATACATCAGTGGGAATCCGCATGAAATAAACGGTGGTTCTCTGTCTTCTATCTTTCAAATTTGAAGTGAGAGAAGATTGCCGTTCTCCCCATCGTTTCCTCGTGTGAGCTTTCTTCGATCTTCGCATCCTCTTGGCAGTGGGATTCCGATATGGCCGGTACGTCAAGTGGTCAGCAATAGCCGAGGTAGAAGCTGTACCAATCATATAAGGGAGTGTATCAAACAGCAGAAGTAACACGAGAACATAGAGAGACCTTAAAAGCAACAAAAACACCTGGATTGCACCCCTAGCAAAATGGTAGGGGTGCATCCAAAGGCTAACGTGGCCCTCAAAGCCGAAGGTAGAGATGAACCGCATGCAAGCGACACGTTGATAATCTGTCTGCAAGAAAAACATAGAGAGAGTACAAAAACTAGCAAGAAACCTCCAGGAAACAATAGAGAAATCAAAAAAAAAACACCTGAATTGCACCCCAACCAAAGATGGAGGGGTGCGTCCGGCTGAGAAAACACTGTTTGAAGTTCCCGCTTGGAGCTCCAGGATTTTGGTTGTCAGCGGTGTAAAGAAAATGAACCGGGCCATGTAAATCATCATGAAGTAGCCTCAGGATGTGTGGAGGGACCTCCCTGGTGCATATAAATATGTGATCATCCCCCTCCAGTACAGCTAGGGCATCAGCGACCGCGTTGCACTCCCTATAGATATGAGAGACAAGATAGTGTAACGCTTGCAGAAGAGTACCAATCTGATTGACATAGATAAACATGGGCCATCCTCCATCCCTCTCTCCAGAAACCATGTGAAGCACATATAGGGAGTCGGATTCAATCTCCAAAGGTTGATCATAATTTCGCATGCGAAGACAAAACAAAAGAGCTTTTATCTCCGGATCCAGCACCGTCCCATGACCGAAGCAAGAGTGGAACGCCATAATAAACCTGCCCTCGGAATCCCTGAGGAATACCCCCACCGTAAGCAATCCCATTCCTGATAGTCCCGTCCACATTCAGCTTTAAGTTCCCAGAACGCGGCGGCACCCACCGCAGATAGGTTAACTTCCTCCTCGGGATAGATTTGATCTTGAAAGGTTGGAAGAAAGGGGTTCCTCTATCAGGTCCTAGAAATTTGGAAGCCAGATCCTTGAGGAAGGCGAGCTGACGAATATTCCACTCAATAAGAATGATGGTGCGATGTAAGGAGGGTTGGACCTCGTCATGTCTACACTTATTTCTCTCAGACCAAATGCCCCAACAAACAATATCCGGAACAATAAGCCGAAGGCTGAAGATGCTTGCCGCAGAATTCTTCTAGAAATGAAGCATAGGAACAATCCCTAACGTTGGAGTAAACCGTAGTCCAAAGTGATTCATAAAGTACGTCCATACAGAACGAGCAAACTGACAGTCTTCCCCATTAGGACAAGCAAAGCATTTAGACACCAACGTTATACCCCGTCGCTGAATGTTCTGATCGGTGGGGAGAATGTTATGGAGCAGCCTCCAACAAAAGAAAGAAATCTTGAGCGGAAGTAAGCTGTTCCAGATAATCTTGAATATATCATTGGAGGAATGAGAAGTACGAACCACGTTCCACGTAGACCGAGTAGTAAATCGACTGTTAGGGCTAAGGGTCCAAATAAGCTCATCATCCTTCTCTCGTCTGAAAGTAATATGAGTGATCTCCTCAACGATGTGACTAGGAAGATAAGAATGCAGGAGTTGGTTATCCCACTGGTCGCCTACCCAAAAATCGCTAACCCTCCGAACCAAGTCTTCTGGGGGGTCCCCCAAAGTCACTTCCGTCCACTTGTCTCTCCAGAAGTCTATTTTTCCTGCGTTAACCTTCCAAGAGATGAAATGTTCGGCAGTATCTCTCATTTGCCACACTCTGCGCAACATAGGCGTAGAAGCCTTGGTCGCAGGCACATCCAGCGGGGACTTATCCATTTTGTACGTGTTGGAGATGGCCTTGGCCCAAATTCCTTGTTTCTGCCGTAAGCGGACCCACAGCTTGATAGCAAAAGTGTCTGCCACATCAAAAAGATTACGAACACCCAACCCTCCTTCCTCAGTCGGACCACACAATTTATCCCATGCTCTCCAGTGTATGTGGTTACCTCCCGGTCCACTGTCCCACAGGAATATATTAAAAATGCTATGAAGATGATTGAAAACATCTTTCGGGGGCAGCAACACTTGGATTATATAAATTGGCATGCACGTTAAGACATGCCTGAGAAGGATAAGTTTCCCGCCAAAAGATAGAAGCTTGTTCCCCCAGTGATGAAGCTTCCATTGCACCTTATCAATAATGTCCTGGTAGTAACAAATGCGATTCCTCCCCCGAAAAAGGGTTGCCCCAAGTAACGAAAAGGCATGTTCTCAGGCAGAAAACCCAATATGTTACGAAACCATCTTGTTTTGGTGGTAGTTAAATTTTGCCCAATGAACATACTCTTAGTTGCACTAATACGCTGCCCTGAAACAAGCTCATAATGATGAAAAAGCTCTTTGAGTGACCTTAGCTCTTTCCTGTTACATCGAGTGAATATGATCGTGTCATCCGCAAAGGCAAGATAATGAATCCCCTTAACTTTCGATTGGAATTGCATGCCCGGATTCTGAGACATATAATCATTTATCAGCCTCCCAAAATACTCGGCCGCTAAGACAAAGAGAGCCGGAGAAAGAGGATCCCCTTGTTTAACCCCATGGGTCGCGTGGAAACGGGTAGAAGGCACGCCATTCAGAAGCACATAGAACCAGTTATCCGCAAGAGTTATGAAAATGAGGTCCACAAAAGTTTCTTGAAAACCAAACATCCGCAGCACCTTCATAATAAAACCCCAGTTCATACGGTCATAGGCCTTTTCCATATCTAATTTAAGCATAATATTGGGGTTTCGAAGTTTTTTGTTCACATTTTTGCATAGCTCCAGGGCAAGAAGGATATTATCGGTGATGCATCTGCCAGGGACGAAACCAGTCTGCTGATCGGCTATGAGCATGGGAAGAAAATAATTCAAACGCTGCGTGATTATCTTGGTAATAATTTTGGAGAAGACCTTGCATAAACTAATGGGCCGAAAGTCTTTCCATTTATCCGCCCTTTTCTTATTGGCAAGCAAAATAATCGTGGACGTAGAAAAATAACGGGGGAGATGACCACCAGAGAAGAAATCCACAACCGCATTACCCAAATCTTGCTTAATAATCGGCCAACACAATTTAAAGAAATGAGACGTGTAACCATCAGGCCCGGCCGCACTATCAGAGCTCATAGACAACACCGTATTATGAATTTCTTCCAAATTAGGGGCAGCCATAAGAACCTCATTCTGCTCAAGAGATATTTGAGGGAGGGAGAAATCGACCAGAGGAGTGCCCAGCCCTTCCCTATCGTCGGAGAAAAGATTCTCATAAAAGAGAGCAGAGGAAGAGCGGATGTCTTCCTGGTTTTCGATCAATCTGCCGTCTTCCGCCTTAATCCGATGAATAAAGTTTTGATTCCTTCTCTGTTTACAAATAGCATGAAAATACTTGTTGTTGGCGTCACCGGCCTCAATCCACTTCACCGACGCTTTCTACTTGAGGAACCTGGTCTCAATATCATTACATCTCTCGTACTCAAGGATAGCTTTATCAAGATCCTCTTTAGCCGTGTTCGTCCCCTCCCGGAGTCATCGAAACACACGAAGTTAAGAGAGGGCAGTGATCAGAATGAACCCTCGGCAGGTGAGAAACTATCGTAGCATCAAACTGTTCCATCCACTTATCATTGAAGAAAACCCTATCCAATCTTTGCCAAATCTTACGATTATACCACGTAAATTGAGATCCCTCAAAGGGGGCTTCAGTGAGATTAGCACTTTGAATACAGTCGTTAAAGTCTTGCATGTCATTTCTTTTAGGGGGGCCGCCCTCTTTCCTTTCCTCGGCCTGACGAATAATGTTGAAGTCACCACCCAACAACCAAGGCCTGCTGTTCTTCTGAGCTCGAGCCTGTATCGCATGCCATAGGGACTCTAGCAAGCCTATTATGCTTGGCGTTGATCCCTGAAACAGTAAAATTATCCCCATTCTGATCTGTAATCACAGCTGTGCACATCTGATCACAATCCATAGGTAGAGAACAATCGACTCCCGACCAAAAGAACCAAATTTTCCCTCGCAAAACAGAATGAGAGAAATCATACCCCAGATTAAGACGAATACTAGTAATGAACTTCGCAGAACAAAGAGGCTCAATAATAACAAGAACTTTAATATTATTCTATCTACAAATGTTCTTAATACAAGTTTGAGTGCTATCATTGCCTACACCACGCACATTCCAGAATAAAATATTGATCGGACTAAACATCAGAAGAGCGTAAATGATAAGTTTGAGACGATACCGTATCCTGTGTTGCTTGAGTGAGCTTCCCTTTTTTCTTCCCTTTTTTGTGTGTCGCAGTATTGGAAGTGACCGATATATTGGAGCCGGCGTCGACCTTGCCACTGCTCACAGGCTGAGCCACTGGTGGATCGTGAGAATCAACCCCCTCTGCCATGGCTTCCTTAGTGCTAATAAAAGCCATACCAACACCAATGTCTTGCTGTGAAGCGACTAGATTACCGTCCTGCTTAGCCTGATTAGATTGTAGCAGCTCCGTGTTGATAGTAGAATATTTTGTTCTGCTAGATTCGATAGGTATAGCGGGGTTGAGTTGCTGAGTACCGAGCCTGTGTGTGTTGCCAGTGTCTGCATGGAGTTCATCCATTTTCTCCAACTCAATCACAACACCAGAATTTATCAATCTTTGATCTAAAGTGGTATGGAAGTCCCTCAAATCTGGCGAAGCAATATGACGTCCAGAATCAAAACCGGCCGACCTCGGCCTATTATCCACCTGTCTGACTTTGTCTTCTTTCACAAGTGATTGATGGGCAGTTTCCAATATATCATCATCGTAAAGCAACTGCAGAACATTAAGTTAGCAAGTTTATGCATGCCCATTGGGATACGCAATAGGCTCCCTAAAGCGCATTCTGTGGTATCTCAAGAATTTGATTTTTGATGGTCTGCTTTTGACACGTTCTCCTACCCCTGCTTTGCTGGCTTTCGTAGATGCTGATTGGGAATCCGACCCCGATGATCGATGTTCTATTGGTGCCTACTGTATCTTTCGTGGGTCCAATTTGATTAGTTGGCACTCTAAACAACAAGCCACTGTGGCCAAAAATAGTACCGTAGCTGAGTATAAAGCTCTTTCCCACACTGCTGCCGAATTGCAATGGGTCACGTTCTTGCTTCGTGATATGTCGGTTCATCTTCCCCATTCTCCTACATTGGGGTGTGACAATATTCGTGCCACTTACCTTACGGCCAATCCAGTTTTCCATGCTCATACAAAGCATATAGAGATTGATTTCCATCACATTCGTGAGTTGGTTGCCGTCAATAAGTTGCGTGTCGCCTTCATTTCCTCCAAAGATTAACTGGCTAACATTCTCATCAAGCCGCTTGGCCATGTTCAATTTGCTTATTTGAAGACCAATCTCCATGTTCATTCCTTTCCCATGGGATTGTGGGGCGTATTGACGGATTTGAGGGTCTTGCACAAGAAGCAAAGGCCGAATAGTGTAAGGAATAATTATTTCAATTATTTCCGATTATATCCCCAACGTAATAGCTATATAAACAACTTATTGTACTAAACTTTATTCCATGAAATACTATAATACTTTACTCTAATAATGAATAATGAATTCAGCAAAAAATAGAATTAAAAAGGGTGAAAAGACAAAAGAAGGGTGAAAATGCTTCAACTAATACACGTATGGGGTCTTACAATGGGTTTATAACTTTTTGTGAATGAGGTGGTTTGGAAGTAAAAGGACTAATCCTGCTTTGGCAGAAGCTTGAATGCATATAATTTTTATCACACTTAACAATAGAGGACTTAGAAACCAGAAGAACATAATTTTTACACTGTTATTTGAGCAATCAGATACACTGCTGAGTTCTTCAATTTTAAAAAATCTGCTAAGGCATTCATTGCAAGATCTAGGAACTTCTAGTGTAGCTTTATTCAAGATCTATCTAGAAATCAACACTTGAAGCCCAAGTTATAATAAACTTCAAGACTCAAGCTTATCCGGAATCTAAGGATTCAAACCACAACGTTGCTTTACAATGTCTTAGGAGTAGTGAAGCACATCTAAGTGTGTAAAGGACCGTGGTCAGGTGAATCAGGTAATCTGAGAATGAGCTGAGTTTTGCGGTGGAGTTGTTGAAGATGCAATCCTATCCTCGATGGAAAAGTGGAAAAACTTATATGAAAAAGTGGAGACATCTGTGAAGGACTGATAGTGTAGATTGTGAAGCTAAGATGAGATCAGACAAGGACTTTCCTTTGAAATCTCTTGTACTTGTTTAACCAAGTACATTCTCCAACATCATAGGAGATTGGGAGACATAGATTATTACACTACCTCAAACTTCCATAAACAAATCGTGTGTTTTTACTTTCTATATTTACTTTTTAGTGCATTACTTTCTGTTTCTCAGTTTACCAAACCCAGAACATAAACAACACAAACACGGCACTACTTAGCATCTAACACTTAGTTCATCCAACTTTAGAACAATAGTTCTAAAAGGCTTTATATCCGCTGCATAAAAATACAACTGAGTTGAGTCAGTCAGTAGACTAACTTGTCAACTGTGTTTTAAAACCCTAAAAATCTCATGTTTCCCACCCCCTAAATTTGATCTTAGCCTTTCCAAAGAACAAAAAAATTAGTATCTAATCTGGTGCTTCATATGTACAAAAAGTGATTTCTATATGGTTAGTGAACTTGGTTTATATTAGGTTTAATAAATAGTTTACACTTAAAATCTTATCATGGTTTGCAAAAAAATACCACATTTCCATTAATAGATTTGTGATATTTCCCTAAGTTAAAAATGCAAAATATTATAGTTGACGGTTCTGCTGTCTACCTGTTAAGACATCGGACTCGGAATGCTGACCGGATTGAAATCTTAGTGGAACCTTTTCCCCTTTTTTTTGAAATCTCTTCATTGGAAAACTACAGTCATGTCATACTTGCATACGTATTCTCATAATTCCTTAAAGAACTAATATATATAAATATATATACATATTTACAGTTATTGAATTTATTCCTTCTCTTAGAAGTTTGATTATTGATTACAATATTTGAGAACTTCTTCCACATTTTGTTAATAAGGATTCCTGAATATGCAGTTTTGCATTCTAACGGGGAAATTTGTCCATCCTCCGAGCTTTAAGTCGGTACATAATGATGGAGCCTTAAGTGTCAGATGGTTCCATGGTCTAGTGGTTAGGACATTGGACTCTGAATCCAAAAGCCCGAGTTCAAATCTCGGTGGAACTTTTTATTCTTTAGTTATTTACTGTTTGTTTTTCTTCCTAAGGTCTTACGACTGGAAAACCGCATTTGTGTTATGTGAGCAAATAGAATTTTTAACTGTCGAGAAGACTATGTTCTTCATATAGTAAAAATGAAATATTTTTTTAAGGAAACATTATTTGAAATTTTCAGGAACACTATGTTCTTATTATAGTAAAAACGAAATATCATATCGTTTTTATGGAGGATGAAATTTCATTTACAAACTTTATAGAACAATGTTTTGCATATTAGGTAAGATATCTTCATATATGGAGCCTTAGTAAGATACTTGAACTACCAATTTAAATTTTTGTCATGCCGAAGCTTTTGAAAGGGCTACAGCTGGAAATTGTTTCCATTGTGTAGAAATTGGCGCAATTGTATTTAATAGATGGTTCCATGGTCCAGTGGTCAGGACATTGGCCTTTTAATGCAATAGCCCGAGTTCAAATCTCGTTGGAATATTTTTTCTTCTTCTACCTCTATTTCAATTCAATTTTAATTCTTTGCATTTATATAGAGGAGGAAAATGTCATATGCTCATACTTCTTAGAAGAGGCAAGACCACGGGCTTCTTGAGTTGGGATGACAACTTGTTGGATTATGTTTATGTCATAATTCTAAAACCTATGTAACGACATTAGGAATACTGGTTTCTGATGCAGTAGCCTAGGGTTGAAATATTGGTTGAACCTTTTCTATGGATCTTTTTGAATAAGAATCGCAAGCTTTGAATGCAATGAATAGATAATGTCATTTAATTGTAATTAAAAAGATTCAGGTTTTGTTTTTATTGGGCTTTTGCCTTTTTGCATAGCTGTTAAAGGTATTGGCATCTTAAAATGGGAGAAATTTTTAAAAATATTTAGGTTTTGATGATGAGTTCCAAACAAGCTTTTATAGATGCAAGGAAAAAGATGTCTAGAGTTGAATGTATAGGTCTTACTAGAGTATGATATTGTATAGGTTGATCAGACAAGCACTATAATAATCAGTTGATAGAATCTCAGTAGACTAAGGTAAGGTTTTAGAAAAATCAATAAGCCTAGGATCCTAAGCTGAGCTGAGCTGAAGGTTGAAGGAACAAAATCATTAGAGAGGATGTGAAGACTGATGGAACAAACTCAGTATTGAAGACTAAAGATGAAGGTTGTGGGTTCAAACACAGTATTGAAGTGTTGGTCCCAGAGAAGGGTAAAACTATAGTCAGGGGGTGAATGACTATAGTGGAGTTTCAAAAACTTTTCTTATATTTAAAAGTTTTTGGGTAGCAGATAAGTCCATTATTTAACTGTTGGTTCAACGTAGATTAGGCAATCATAGATATAATATGCAATTAAATAAACTGTTGCAAAGTAAATAGACACAAAGGCTAATAGTGGTTCATGGTGGTGTAATCCCTTAATCCACTCTTCTCCTGTGATGATTGGAGGAATTCACTATTGTTTTCACAGATACAATAGGAAGATTGTCCTTGGCTACACAAGCTTCACAATCTTCAAGACTATCACTCCCTGGCTTCAAAAGCTTCAGTGACTCAGTCTCTATCACTGGTCCTTGAGAACAAATCTTTCAGCAGCTATCACAAAGATCGCAACTTCTCAGATTCCTCTGATTCAATTGCTTCAGTTGATGTGAATTGGAGTCACAGACTTGTGATCAATCTCAGTGCATGATATGGAATTTGAGTTCTGATTGCTGAATTGATCTCTAGATGTTTCCTTTAAGTTCAGATATAAGGCTTTTCAAATTGGTAGAGTTTCTACTTGTTTATTATAAGATTCAATAATTTTTTTTCATGTCTATCAATGCCTTCTATTTATTGCCTTGATAATCCTTGATTTGAATTTCTGTCCGTTGGCTGTTTAATGTGGGGAATAATCCTTGATTTAATTCTTGATTCTCCCTTAATTATATTCTCCTTGATTTCACTGATCGGATTTTTCCTCAAATGTCTATCAGAAAATCCGTCCTTGATTGATCCTCAATTGATTGTGCATTGAATGCTTGATCCTCTGAATCTTCTTTATTCTTCAAAATCTGAACAAGTAAAGTTTACTTGGCCGTTCCCATATCGGTTAAATGATCCTTGTGACTTGGCTGTTTAGTTCTACCTTCACTGCTTTGTCTTCACTCAGGCAATAGTTAGTTCACTCTACCGCTTCACTGTTTTCTTTGATTTTACAAGACTCCTTGTACTTCACTGATCCTTAATTTGGGTGAGATTAGTGTACACCATATTTGACAATGTATTCCATCATTTGAATTATAACTTAGACTTATCCAAGGTCATCCCAGACTTCCCTGGTTATAATTAAGTCAGACCAAAATGTCATCATGCTTCTCTGCTGGTACTTGGCTGGCTTCACTCTGCCAGATTTCTGTTTTACTTCGCCATCATACCAACTAGTACAATACTTGTCTGACTCAAATTATACAACATGTAAGACTCTAAGTAAAGACTTATACAGTGATTTCTAACTTATTTCAGGCTTGCTATAACAGCTAGTATGGCCATCATCAAAACATAATAAAATGTTCCTAACAATTTCCTCCTTTTTGATGATGCCAAAAACCTCATAAGCCTGAACATAAGTATACAAATTTTTCCAAAAAGATAATAGAATAAAACTCAGAAATTTTATTCATCCATAAAAGGGAAATAAGACAAGTAAGTTCAAAACATATTCAGGGTGCTACAACTACATTTTACTTAGGTCTTGTTTGCACCTCTTGAAATTTGTAGTTTGAACCTCCTCCATGTCGTTCCAATTGATCTCTGGGAACTTCCATTTCCAGTAAGCCATAGCAGTGTACTCAGAGACTCCAAGAAATACTCTCTTGTTGATGAGTTTGTGAAAGTCAGGCATAGTCTCATTTGCCTTGGGTTTTTTAAAGTGTTTCTCAAGTCAATCTTTAGCTTCAACAATGTGTGAATCAGCAAACTTGAGATTCTTGAACAGACCCCATTGTTCCTGACGATTCATTTTCCCCATAGAACAGAAGAATTTTGCCATGTCGATGAAGTCTTCTTGTTGTTCACTGGATAAATCTTCTGGTCCTTTTGCAGAGAGGGGTACGGCTTGACTTGGTCTGCTAGTTGATCCAGATCCAGTACTGTGTTTGAGAGATGCATACTCTCTTTTGAAATCATTGTAAACTTTGGCCATATCAGCTATCATCTTCTTATTTTTATAGCCTAGCCAGTCTGCCTATGCTTCAACTTGCTTTTGATTAGGATACATGCTATCTTGGGTTCTAAGAAATTATCTTACATTGTCCAATTTCTCAGCCTCATATTCTTGCCTGTTTCTGTGAGTTATGAAAGCTCTTTTCTCACCAGCATATCTGGTACTGCTACTAACTCTGCCCGTGTTGGATCTGTGTAGACTCGTTGATCCTCTTTGTTGACTGGATCCAGGCCTTTGCTGCCTTCCTGGTATATTTCTGTCGTCATCTCTTCTTTGGATGGGATGAGGGAATCAAATACAAGGTTCATTTGAGGCACTTTCCCTCTCCTCTATGGCCCTTCTTAGCTGTTCTTCAGCTTCATTTCAGATTCTCAACTCTTTATCCATTGCTCTTAGCTGTTCCTCGGTAAAATTTGGGGGTCTTACTGTGGATCCTTCAGGCTTATCACCTCTTTCCCCCTTTTTGGCAGCATCATCCCTCTGTTGTAATAAGATGTTGTTTGTAGCTTCAGCTGTGCTAATCAGAGTATCCAATTTTGATTCAATAGATTTAAATATGTTATCATGATCAGTCAGATTTTTGGTCATGCTGCCAAATCTTATGCCCAAAGCCATTGCCATTGACTCATTCTCCTGTGAGACATGCTGTCTGAGGCCTGCAAGATTGTTGGTGATATTTATGTTCAACTGGCGCATCAAGTCACCCTGTCTCTGCACAACAATATTTTGTGCATCAATGTACTCAGCAATAGCCTGAAATCTTTTCTCTATGAAGTGTCTTTCATCTTTGAATGCTAGAGTCATGGACCTGAGATACATTGCTTGCTGTCCCAGTTCTTCAGCCAACAGATCTGCTGCTTTTTCAAAGGCCTCATTCGATATGACAGTAGTCAGTTGAGTAAATTTATGGTGGATATCAGCTGGTTCTGGTTCAGTTTGCTGTCCTTTGTCTTGATGTTGCCCAGTTGGAGGTACCTCAACTGATTCTTGGTGCTGTGTTGTCGGTTGAGTAACATCTACACCAACTTCTACTTCTTCAAGTACTTGAGTAGATGTTATTTCTGGTGTAGCACTGTCTCCTATTCCCCCTTGCTTTGTGCTGGGAGTGTTAGTTATATCATCCGCAACGGAAGCGATTTAAGGATCTAGATCTATAATTTACACGTAATAAAATAACTAGATCTACTCTACAAGGGGGTTGTAGAACATACCTCTTGGATCTCAAAATCCAAGTATAAGAACCGCAATTAGAAAGAACAAAGGATGGTGTGAAGAGCACCACGATCTTCCGTACGTGTGATCCGAGCAACTCCCGGTGGAAGGAAATCCTCGACTTGAATCCTCCCGATATGCTACCCGGAAAACCTCCAAGATTTTCTTCTTACTCCCCTTGGCCGAATTTTTGGCTTCTTCTCTCTAAGAGATAGAAGTCGAAATTTGTAGTATGTGTTAGGCTTGGGAGAACTCTCTTTATATAGGAGTGTAATCCTTGTCCTCCAAGGATTTTTATTTTGCAAATAAATAAATCCAATTAATAAAAGATAATTCCAAAAAATATTCTAGAACAAATCTAGAATAATATTTATCTTTATTTCTTAACATAAATATTTATTCAATAAATATTTTGTGCACATGACTTATTAATACACAAGAAAACAATCTCTTTCTCCCTAAGACACTGTATGGCCGAAAATTTCATCCTCCCTCCTAGGGTTGGATTTCGGCCATGACACACACATTTGGCCAAGTTTATGAAAAATGTCTTTTTCACATATTTAATTATTTAGCCCAACTAATTTAATAGTCCACTAAACAATTAATTCACATATCGTTTTAATTAAATTCTAAAAAGAATTAAATTAATATTCTTAGGATTCATGGACTAATAATCAGCGGCTCCGATAAATCAAATAAATAATTATCTTACGAACAGAATAATTATATTCGATAAATCAATCACAGGAATATGCCACCATAATCCCGTGACTGCACTCCTCCGATTATGAGATTATATTTATCTCCTCACGAGATGATAATAAGCGTCCATTGATATAATCATTACATATGGATTAATCCTCCATAGACTGTTCATTCTAAATTGGGAAGTTACCGTTAACCCTTTTTAGAACCTCTTATACTTATTTACCATTAACCCCCTAGTGATCAATTAATACATACAACTCACTGGTAGCTAATCAGTGTAATATGAACTCGTACGATCGATCAGTTTCTAGGATTAACAAATAAGGGAACTGTCTATCTACTTCCATAAATGGAAGGAATGGATTCCGTATCTATGATAACACAGACTACTCACTCCATCCAGTACGATGCCAAGATGGGGTAATTCAGATCACAGACTCAGTGTAATCCTTAACCGTCAAGTCAAACCTCATACTGATTCAAACAGTTGACTGTGATCACCTGAGGATTAAGATATATCCATAAATATGATCATCGATTGATTCGATAAGACTTCTCGATTACGGAATTATATCGTGAACTCTAATCAAATCGGTCCAGTCTTATATGATATATCTATCATATATAAATGCCCCACTAGGTTCTCTTAACCGAAAGTCCGGATAAGACAATCACACCTATTGTGTTCTGGGCGCATTAATAGCACGTTAAAGGAGAGACCCGATACTCTCGATTAACTTCACTACGGGCTAATTGTATTTTAAGTACATCTTCACTAACTCAATCCTCCTGTGTATATCCCATACACTGAGTTAAGTGATTACATAAACGATATACTTTATGGTTTTCTGTAGTGTAAATACTATTGTCACATCGGTGAATATGAGAATAATAAATATGAATAATAATATCATTTCATTTATTAAATAAAACAATTACAAAATTGTCTTTCGGGCATCACACCTAACAGGGAGTTGCTTTGACTGGAGTGGCAGCAGCTGATCTAGTGTCCAACACTGTTGTGGGTTCAGCTGGATTGTCAACCGACAGTTGTTGAGGTGTTGCCTTAGCTGGTGGGGTTGGCTTTGCTGGTTCTTGTGTTTATTGAAATGAACACAAGAGGATGCAATCATCAAGTGCATCAGCTATTTGTTCAGCTTCTTTATCTTGTCCATTAGCATCATTGTTTGGATCATCACCATTATCATTATAATCAGCACCATCATCATGATCATGATCATCACCGTCATTATCAGCATGGTCATCACCATCATCATCATCATCTGATTCCCCACTTTCTTTATCAGAAGTTGAATGCATTTTTTCCTTTGCTGCATCAACCATATCCCATAATAGGATTCATCAAGTACACCAACCAGGGTTGTGATCCCAAGAAAATCAAAGAACCAAGCTTCTTCGTTAAGCATGTATTTGGAATTTTGAAGCGGAAGTCTGGAACCACCTTTCTTCCATTCGAGATATGCAGCAATTCGATCATCAATGTCTCTATCATATGTGTCTTCTGGTTCTTCTGGAGTTTCTTTATCATCTCTATTGTCTTCTTCAACTTTTTCATTTTCAAGTTGGTCATTCTCACTACTACCTTCTTCCTCTTGTTGTTCTGCCTCTTCTTCTAATTCCTCTTCTTCTTCTTCATCAATTAATTTCCCATAATCCTCTTTGTCCAGATTTCTTTGAACTTTTTGTTCCTTTCTTTGGCCGGAGGTGCTGCTTCGTGTTTTCTTTCTCTTTCCTCCTCTTGCTACCTTTTTCTGTTTGACATAGGTAAACATGATTTCAGAGTCATGTAACTTGTGGAGTTGGACAACAGGAACTTGCAGAAAATTCAACAGATAGTGTAATTGAATCACATAAGACTTCTTCACCCTGAAGATTCCCTTTCTCTTCCTTCCTTCTGCTAGCCCCTTTTTAGCAGTATTAGCCTCTCCCTGGATTTGCTCTTTGATTCTCAAGAAGAAATAGTTGGCCAAATTGAACTCCAGACTGTTGTAGATGATTCCCATAAGGCGCATTCTAACCTCTATCATGGCATTATTTTCCCCTAGCTTACCTTCAATTGTCTTTACAATTAGAGCACTGAATTCATTGAAGGGTTTCTTCAAGGAGGATCTAAGACAGTTGAATTTCTTAGAGCCTGGGTTCGCCGTTTTGGCGATTGTTACACAGAATTCATCCAAGTTTTCTGCAACAAAAGCCACTTTTGCTTGACCTTTATTAGAGAGTTTAAGGTGTTTATGGATTACCATCACTATAATTACCACTTTTGTACCATTGACAGATGCAACAATCCTGTCTTCACCAATTTCAACACATTCCTCATCAAAGAGCCCAGAAACATACTTGGCGGTTTTCCAAAAAAGATGAGGCTTTCATAGCAAATGCCCTTGATGGGAGGATTTAGAAAAGTTGACAATCTTAGGTTTTTGCATCTAGTCGCCAATCTTTGTGCTTCTTCATCATTTCAGCCTAGCTTTAAGTAGTGTTCTTCTTGAAAGAACGATCCAGTGGCGATTGACTTCTCATATTGTTTTTCAGTTTGTGTGTTTGAAGAGGATGAAGCCATTGTTTGAAATGTTTGAGATTTTGAAAAAAAAACTTCAATTTTTCCGAGAAATAGGGTTTATTATTTGCAAAGCGTAAAGAATTCTGGAAATTCTCTAAGTGTTGTTTATATATGATAATTTTGGGTAATGTGAATGTTGTTGAATATGGAAGGATTTTGTGATGTAATGGCATGATTTTATGTATATAAATCACGGTATTTGAGTGTAGTGGGGGAGTGGATTGAGGTATGTAATGATAAATTCTGGGTTTCGAGGCATTGCCGTCAAACCTTAATATAAGATATATCTTCCACGATTATAAACTGATCTCCACGTGTGTAATCTTCCACACTATAATCCTTCATTACTTCTCTGATATTCCATGTGTGTAAGGTTGATTTTGTTCACACTTCACTTTTTTGTATTCTCCAGGATGTATATCGGTGGAGTAACTTGGCTGGTCACTATGCCGGTTTAGTGACTCATTTACTAAGCTGTTGTATAAAACTGTTCGTAACAATCAGTCAAGTTAACTTTGATGGGTACCAGTGCCTTACCTGCCAAATGAGCTCACCCGAAGTGGCAAAAGTTCAGTCTGCTGGTGAAGTTACGTAGCCGATTACTTCAGTTAGCTGCTCCTTATAACTTAATCAATTTCTATCATTCCCAACTCAGTTCTCAACTTGCTAAATTTTTCATGACCGAGTGGTTTTGTGAAGATGTCAGCTAGTTGGTCTTCAGTTGGTATATATCTTAGAATAACATCCCTTTTCTACATGATCTCAAATAAAATGATGTCTTACATCAATATGTTTTGTTCTTGAGTGTAGTACTGGATTTTCTATGATAGATATAGAGTTTTGATTTTATATGAACCATGATACTAGTCTGCAACCTAGCATTTCACAAGTTCAAGATGTGTTTTTTCTATCTATCTTACATCCAGCATAGTCTGAGTGTGAATATGATATCAGTTTGAATCCTCCATCTTTTGGATACCAAATTCCTACATTGATGGTGTTCTTCAGATATTTGATGATTCTTTTAGTTGCTAGTAGGTGAGATTCCTTTGGTTGAGCTTGGAATCTTGCACATACTCCTACTCCAAATGCTATATCAGGTCTGCTTGCAGTTAGATAGATTACAGACCCAATGATCCCTCTGTAAAGCTTCTGATCAACATCCTTTCCACTTTCATCTTTTCCAAGAATAACTCTTGCACACATTGGTGTGTCTAATGTGCCACTTGTATCCATACCATATTTCTGTATCAAGTCCTTTGTATTCTTGGCTTGATTGATGAAGATTCCATCCTTCATTTGCTTTACTTGTAGACCAAGGAAGTAATTTAAATCTCCCATCATGATCATCTGAAATTTTCTTTTCATCAGGTTTGCAAATTTTTCACACAGCTCTTATCTTCTGATCCAAAGATGATGTCATCAACATAGATTTGAACTAACAAGGTGCTTGTTCCTACATCTAGCTTGAAGAGATTCTGATCAATAGTCCCTTTGTTGAATCCATTGTTGATCAAGAATTGTGATAATGTCTCATACCAGGCTCTAGGTGCCTGTTTGAGTCCATCAAGTGCCTTTTTGAGGTTGTGCACTTTGTCTTCCTTTCCTTTTAGTTGAAAACCAGGGGGTTGTTCAACATATATTTCTTCTTCGAAAAGTACAATCAGAAATGCACTATTGACATCCATTTGATAAACTTTGAAGTCTTTATGTGCTGCAAAAGCTAGAAAGAGTCTGATTGCTTCCAATCTTGCTACTGATACAAAGGTTTCATCATAATCTATTCCTTTTGCTTGAGAGTAACCTTTTGCAACTAGCCTTGCTTTGTTTCTGACAACTGTCCCTTGTTCATCCATCTTGTATCTGAACACCCATTTTGTTCCAATGATGTTGGCCATGTCTGGTCTGTCAACAAGTTCCCAGACCTCATTTCTCTCAAATTCATTAAGCTCTTCTTGCATGGCTGCAATCCAATCAACATCTTGAATTGCTTCATCTATTGCCTTGGGTTCCACCTGTGATAGAAAACAAGTTAGCATTCTTTCCAGTTGTCTTATGGTTCTAACTCCTGTATGAATATCTCCAATGACTTGTTCTTCAGAATGATCTTTTAGCCAGTTCAGGTCAGGTTGAAGTTGCTCTTGAGTTGGTTCTTCCACAACTTTAGCTTGTGCATAAACTTCATGTTCTTGTGTTGGTGTCTCTTGTGTTATGTTGACTGGTGCATCATCTTGATTGACAAAGTTGTGATCCAGAATAGTGTCTGGTACTGTTGTATATATATAAACTTGTCTTTGTCCAGCTTATTCTTCAAGATCTTGTAGACTTTCACCATTTGTGATTGGTTCATCAAAGACTACATGAATTGATTCTTCAATCACCAAGGTTCTTTGCTTGTGTCTGAGTATGCTATAAAGATTGCTTCATCAGCTTTTTCATCAAAAGTGTGTAATTGATCCTGCTCAAAACAAAACATTTTGAACCAAACATATGTAAATGTGAGATATTAGGTTTTCTTCCATTCCATATTTCATATGGTGTTTTTCCATGATGTTTATTGATGATTGATCTGTTTTGTGTATAGCATGCTGTATTTGCTGCTTCAGCCCAAAATCTCTTTGGTAAACATGCTTCTGCAATCAATTTTCTGACTGCTTCTTAGAGTGTCCTGTTTCTTCTTTCTGCTACACAATTTTGTTGTGGAGTCTCTGCTGCTGATAGTTGATGTAGTTGTTGGTCCCTTAGAAAGGCTAACACAAGTTTAGAGGGGGGGGTGAATAAACTTGTCACCAAAAACTAATCCTGAGCTGGAAAAGCCCCAGGAACTGAGTTTCTTTGAAACTCAAACTGATCTTCAGTTCAGTTTTGTTCCTGTCCCTTAATTTGTGCGGAGTTCAGTTAGCTTGTTAACTGACTTATATTTAGTCTTGTTAACTGGCAGCGGATAAGTAATAGCCTTTAACACTAGGTAAATTAGTTTCTGTATGAAAACCAAGTAAATATAGCTATAATGAAATAAGTGTATGCATAAAGTAAATAGACAAGAATTATAGAGGTTCCAGGTGGTGTAATCCTGTCAATCCTCTCTTCCCCTGTGATGCGGAGGAAAATTCCACTAGAACTTCTTTGAGATGGCCCGGTTACAAAAAGTTCTAAACTGATAGTCCTTGACTAATCCCTAGCTTCACTATCTAAACACTTGTTGAACAGGTAGGATTGCTGTTCTTCAACTGTTTGAACCACTGGTCCTTGGAGGGTAGAATTGCCTCTTCACCAGCTCATCACAAACACAGACTTCTTGACTGCTCTCAACTGTCCTTCACACCTTCTTGGTGTTTCACAGTCTAGACCGTTGATAAAATCAAAGTTGAGACTTTGAATAAATAACTATGATTCAACTGTGATTTGAGCTTTTCTTCTGGATGATTAATTTAAGCACGGCTCTGTATTTCTTCAAATGTCAGATCTTGAATCTGCTTGAATATGCTTGAACACTTTGAAGAAATTTCTTGATCTTGCAATTAAGTACTTAGCAGGTATTCTTTTGGATTTGGCTTTCCCCCTCAGTTTGATCTTTCTTGACTAGATAGATTCCTTTTAAATTTTCTTGCTTTATTATCATATGCCTGCTCTGTTTTTTATGTTGTAGAGGTAGTCTATTTATAGAGGTTCATTCAATGTTCATCCTGCTTGTAACGGCTATATTTTTTGACCGTTCTGCTGTGTCAGTACTTCATCCAATGAAATTGATTTCTTTATAACGTTCGACTGTACGATCAGTTTGTTGGATGGCTGACTTATAAAACTGAGTTTCCTTATCAGTTTTATACTGAGTTTTTCACTTATCAGTTTCATAACTGACTTGGAGCATTAACTGAGATTTTACTCTTCTTCAAATATCAGTACTCCAGTTTTCATCTGATTATTATTGACTTAATCAGAGTACACCATGATTCATTATCATCTAATAATTCATTGTCCTTATGATTCTTAAGTCTTCATACAAGATCTATAAAGTCAGTTCAGGTCACCACAATCTTGCCTGAAGTCTAACTTTACAGTCTCGACTTATAATCTTCATAACTGAGTTTGAACCCTTAGTTCTTCATTCTTCAAAAACTGAGTCTGTGTCCCTCAGTTCTTCAGTCTTCTAGATAAGCCAACCGAGTCTGTAACCCTCAGCGAACTTATCTTCTTCAATCTTCTGTTGGTGTGCTCTGTTGTCAATTTATTGGAGAATCTCAACTAGATTAAATCTCAGTTTTTTCATTTCTCAGTTCCAGCCTAGAACTATTATAGTGCTTGTCTGATTAACTTATACAAATATCAGACTCTAATAAATCCTATACATTGATATCTAGACTTCTTTTTGCTTTGCACTATAACAACTAGTTATGACACTTCATCAATGGGGTTAAGAACAATTGACAAACTAAGTGATGAATCATCATCAAAACATAAATTTTATTTCCAACAATTTCCCCCTTTTTGATGATGTCAATACCCTCCTTAAAAGCAATGCAAAAAGATAAAAGACAAACTGCAGTAAATAACATAATGAACTGAGAAACTGAAACTTTATTTGATCACTAAGTTACAATGCTTGGTAAGTAGTAAAATACAACATGATAAAAAGAACTAGAAGATAGTTTCTTTTTACTTGGCGGATTGAGAAGGTTGATTATCATAATTTTCCGCAACAGTTCTCATTTCATCATTTGTGGCTGAATGTTCAATTCCATGAATACTTGCCAAAATGTTCCATGATTGAGATAGATTGTTCTTCTTGAAAATTTTGCTTTTGAATAGAACTGCAAATGTAAAGACTGATGTCCTTAGTCTTTCATTGGTGGCTGTTCTCAGTAGATTTTGAACAAATACAGGTTCAGCCTTTTCAACTTTCTCTGAAGCTTTATCTAAAGTGCCACTTGCTTCCCATATCTTCTGTTTATTCCAATTGTACACGAGTATCTTTTTCATGTGTAAAAATGTTTCAAGAGATTCTTCTTTTATACTCCTTCTCTCTCTGGTAAGTTCTTGAATAGATTGTAGAGACGAGAATCCAAACCAACTCTTTTGTCAGTTGGTTCTGAGTATTTAACAATCAATTTCATCTCATCATCATTAAAATCTCCTCTTGCTTTCTTCAGTTCACTCAACTTATCATCAACATTTGTGAGGGCTTGTGGCATTTCAGCTGCATGGACTTTTAAGATATCCAAACTTTCCCCCTTATTGACATCATCTTTATTGATCAGGCTTTTGATGTAAGCATTCAGTGTTTGATGGGTTGATGCCAATATGGTTTGAGCCACGACTGAGTCCTTAATGTCCTGTTCCATTAAAGACATTCTATCGACTAGATTATTTAGAATACCTTCCCATCTGTCTTGAGTTTCGTTTTTCCTTGTGACATGCTCAGTGGTTGTTTTCTGAATCTCAAGCAGAGTGGGTTGACAGTTGTCATTCACAGTGTCCATTTTCTTTTCAAGCTTGATTCGTTCATCTTGACTGGCTTCTAAGGATTTTAAAACTTTTCCGAATAAGCTTTTGTCATCCTTTTGAATTCGCAGTATCTCGTTGTGACTGAATTGAGGTTCTGGATTTCTGTGAGAGCTTGTAGTACTGAATCTTTCAAATACTTGATCCTGAAAATCATAGACAACATTTTGCAAATAGTCAGTCAGAGGGTTATTTACCCAATTTCTAATTTTAGATGTGTCCATTAAAAATGCTTTTTAAGACAGATACAGTAAGGGGTATTCAACAACTGGTTGCTCCCGATCAGTTACTCAAGCAAGCAAATAGATATTGGATCACCTTTAAAAGAAGATTCGCTCCGATACCAATTGTTGGTCCTTTGGAAAGGCTAACACAAGTTTAGAGGGGGGGGGGTGAATAAACTTGTCACCAAAAACTAATCCTGAGCTGGAAAAGCCCCAGGAACTGAGTTTCTTTGAAACTCAAACTGATCTTCAGTTCAGTTTTGTTCATGTCCCTTAACTTGTGCGGTGTTCAATTAGCTCAACTGAATATAAATCAATACTGACTTATATTTAGTCTTGTTAACTGGCAGCGGATAAGTAATAGCCTTTAACACTAGGTAAATTAGTTTCTGTATGAAAACCAAGTAAATATAGCTATAATGAAATAAGTGTATGCATAAAGTAAATAGACAAGTATTATTGAGGTTCCAGGTGGTGTAATCCTGTCAATCCTCTCTTCCCCTGTGATGCGGAGGAAAATTCCACTAGAACTTCTTTGAGATGGCCCGGTTACAAAAAGTTCTAAACTGATAGTCCTTGACTAATCCTTAGCTTCACTATCTAACTGTTTGAACCACTGGTCCTTGGAGGGTAGAATTGCCTCTTCACCAGCTCATCACAAACACAGTCTTCCTGACTGCTCTCAACTGTCCTTCACACCTTCTTGGTGTTTCACAGTCTAGACCTTTGATAAAATCAAAGTTGAGACTTTGAATCAATAACTATGATTCAACTGTGATTTGAGCTTTTTTTTCTGGATGATTAATTTAAGCAAGGCTCTGTATTTCTTCAAATGTCAGATCTTGAATCTGCTTGAATATGCTTGAACACTTTGAAGAAATTTATTGATCTTGCAATTAAGTACTTAGCAGGTATTCTTTTGGATTTGGCTTTCCCCCTCAGTTTGATCTTTCTTGACTAGATAGATTCCTTTTAAATTTTCTTGCTTTATTATCATATGCCTGCTCTATTTTTGATGTTGTAGAGGCAGTCTATTTATAGGGGTTCATTCAATGTTCATCCTGCTTATAACGGCTATATTTTCTGACCGTTCTGCTGTGTCAGTACTTCATCCAATGAAATTGCTTTCTTTATAACGTTCGACTGTACGATCAGTTTGTTGGATGGCTGACTTATAAAACCGAGTTTCCTTATCAGTTTTATACTGAGTTTTTCACTTATCAGTTTCATAACTGACTTGGAGCATTAACTGAGATTTTACTGTTCTTCAAATATCAGTACTCCAGTTTTCATCTGATTATTATTGACTTAATCAGAGTACACCATGATTCATTATCATCTAAGAATTCATTGTCCTTATGATTCTTAGGTCTTCATACAAGATCTATAAAGTCAGTTCAGGTCACCACAATCTTGCCTGAAGTCTAACTTTACAGTCTCGACTTATAATCTTCATAACTGAGTTTGAACCCTCAGTTCTTCATTCTTCAATAACTGAGTCTGTGTCCCTCAGTTCTTCAGTCTTCTAGATAAGCCAACCGAGTCTATAACTCTCAGCGAACTTATCTTCTTCAATCTTCTGTTGGTGTGCTCTGTTGTCAGTTTCTTGAAGAATCTCGACTAGATTAAATCTCAGTTTCTTCATTTCTCAGTTCCAGCCTAGAACTATTACAGTGCTTGTCTGATTAACTTATACAAATATCAGACTCTAATAAATCCTATACATTGATATCTAGACATCTTTTTGCTTTGCACTATAACAGCTAGTTATGAGACTTCATCAATGGGCTTAAGAACAATTAAAAAACTAAGTGATGAATCATCATCATAACATAAATTTTATTTCCAATAGTAGTACTCCATTATCTTCACAGTAGGTTTTGATAATTTCATTTAGAAATTCAGTGCCTCTATCTGATATTATATTGATAATCTTCTGTTCCTTTTCATTTTGAATTCTTCTTAGTAAATCTGGTAGCTTTTTGAATGTCTCTCTTTTCTTGTTCATGAATATGGTCCAAGTGAATTTGGTAAAGTCATCCACCACCACTAAAGTGTACTTATTTCCACTTACACTTACTGGTGTGACTGGTCCAAAAAGATCCATATGCAACAAATGTAACATTCTTGTTGTAGATTGATAGGGCTTTGACTTGAATGAGCTTTTGAATTGCTTCCCTTTTTGACATGCATCATAGTGGCTTTCCTTTTTGAATGTAATCTCTGGTAGGCCTTCAACTACTTGTTCTTTGAAAGTGTGTTGATGGTCTTGAAGTTGAGATGATTCAATCTTCCATGCCAAATCCAGCTGGTTGATTGCTTATTTTTGACAAGCAAACATGTTTCTGCGTTTGATGTCTTCCAATCTACCACATACATGTTGTCTTCTCTTCTTCCTGCAAGTACAACTGTCTTGGTTTGGCTATTGGTCACCTTGCTTCCTTCTTTGTTGAAATGCACATTGTAGCCTTTGTCACAGAATTGACTGCTACTTAGCAGATTGAAATTCAGTCCTTTAACATAAGCCACATTTTGAATTTTCAAACTGTTTTTAAGCATTACGCCTTCCCCCTTAATTTTTCATGGGTTTTCTTTGCCTCCAAATGTTACTTTGGGTCCATCAAAAGCTTTGAAATCAGTCAGCCATCCTTTATTCCCTGTCATGTGCCTGGAACATCCACTGTCTATGTACCAGACATCCTCTGTTTCATTAGACTATTTAGTCATATGGCATAGGTAAGCTTTTTCATTGTCTGAGCTATCAGCTTCATCATCATCATCAGAATCATTTTCAGATGATTCTTCATTCTTTTCACTACTAATTTCTGCTTTGAGTGCCTTCCTGCTTTTTCTCTTTTCAGTTGTCTTGTACTTCTACTTATCCTTATTTTGTCTTTTTATTCAGGGAAATCAGCCTTGAAATGACATTTCTTCTTACAATTGAAGCATTTGTATTCATCATACTTTTTCTTCATGTCTTTGCTTGAGCTTGACTTTTTGTTTGATGATGAGCTTTCTTTAAATGGCTTCTTCTTAAACTTGTCAAAACGTTTAATGAGAAAAGCTACATGTTATTTCAGCTCTTGTGTCCTTTTGCTGCTTATGTCAGCTGTTTTGCTTTGCTGTCGTACAACCAGTGCACTGGCCTTGTGTGCCTCTTATGGTGCATTGTCTTCACCATTGAACTCAAATTCTTGAGCCTTTAATTGAGACATCAGAGCTAAAGTATTAATGTTTGCAAGGTTTGTTGTTCCTCTAAGCACTGATATGATGATCTTCCATCTTTCAGGTAGACCTCTCAAGATTTTCAGACACACTTCTTTTTGTGGATATGTTTGTCCAAGTTGTTTTAGTTCACTGATGATGCTTGAGAATCTGTTATCCATTTGATTAATGGATTCACCAGCCTTCATTTTGAAGTTCTCAAATTTTTGTTTTGCAATATATAATTTGTTTTCCTTGACTACTTCTGATCCTTCATTGATCAGTGCTAATTTATCCCACATCTTCTTTGTTGTTTTGAAATCTTTGATCCTCATGAAAATGTTACTGTCCAGAGTCTTCAACATCATGTCTTTTGCAACAAAATCTAGGTTTGCTCTTCTTCTGTCATCCTTGGTCCAATCTTTCTTGAGTTTGTCTATCTCATTTCCTTGATCTGCTCCTGTGGTTATCACAGTTGTGATCTTGATTGGGCCATCATTAATCACATCCAAAATCTCCTCGTGAGTTGCTGCAAGATAAGATAACATCCTTATTTTATATTCAACAAAATTATGAACATTGAATACAGGTAACTTTGATATGAAATTTGAGGAATCCATGAGAACAAATAAGAGATATATTTAGAAAGCACAAATTTGAAAACTACTTTGAAAACATGTGATCTCTTTGTTACCAGAAACTAGATCTGAACATGTTCTGATACTAGGAACACTTCTCTGATACCAATTGTTGGTCCTAGAGAAGGGTAAAACTATAGTCAGGGGGTGTGAATTACTATAGTGGAGTTTCAAAAACTTTTCTTATATTTAATAGCTTTTGGGCAGCGGATAAGTCCCTTCTTTAAATGTTGGTTCAAAGTAGATTAGACAATCACAGATATAATATGCAATTAAATAAAGTGTTGTAAAGTAAATTGGTGAAAGTAAATAGACACAAAGGCTTATAGTAGTTCAAGGTGGTGTAATCCCTTAATCCACTATTCTCCTATGATGATTGGAGGAATTCACTATTGTTTTCACAGATACAATAGGTAGATTTTCCTTGGCTACACAAGCTTCACAATCTTCAAGAATATCACTCCCTGGCTTCAAAAGCTTTAGTGACTAAGTCTCTATCACTGCTCCTTGAGAACAAATCTTTCAGCAGCTATCACAAATTAAAGGTTGCAACTCCTTCTCAAATTCCTCTTATTCAATTGCTTCAGTTGATGTGAATTGAATTCATAGACTTGTGATCAATCTTAGTGCTTGATATGGAATTTGAGTTCTGATTGCCGAGTTGATCTCTAGATGTTTCCTTTAAGTTCAGATAGAAGGCTTTTCAAATTGACAGAGTTTCTGCTTGTTTCTTATCAGATTCAATCGTTGTTTTTCCTGTCTATCAATGCCTTCTATTTATAGCCTTGATAATCCATGATGTGAATTTCTATCCGTTGGCTATTTCATGTGGGGAATAATCCTTGATTTAATTCATGATTCCCCCTTAATTATATTCTCCTTGATTTTAGTGATCGGATTTTTCCTCAAATGTCTATCAAAAAATCTTTCCTTGATTGATCCTCAATTGATTATGCATTGAATGCTTGATCCTCTGAATCTTCTTTATTCTTCAAAATCTGAACAAGTAAAGTTTACTTGGCCGTTCCCTGAACGGTTAATTGATCCTTCTGACTTGGCTGTTTAGTTCTTCCTTCACTGCTTTGTCTTCACTCAGCAGATAGTCAGTTTACTCTGCAGGTTCACTATTTTCTTTGATTTTACATGACTCCTTGTACTTCACTGATCCTTAATTTGGGTGAGATCAGTGTACACTATATTTGTCAATGTATTCCATCATTTAAATTATAACTAAGGCTTATCAAAGGTCATCACAGACTTCCCTGGTTATAAGTCAGACCATAATGTCATCATGCTACTCTGCTGGTACTTGGCTGGCTTCACTCTACCGGATTTCTATTTTACTTCACCATCCTATCAACTAGTATAATACTTTTCTGGCTCAACTTATACAACATGTCAGACACTAAGTAAAGACTTTCTAACTTATTTCAGGCTTTCTATAACAGCTAGTATGGCCATCATCAAAACATAATAAAATGTTCCTAACATGAACATAAAAGTCGAGACTATAAAGTTAATCTTCATGTAAGTCTGTGATGGCCTAAATTAACTTTATCGGTCTTGTGTAGAAGCTCTTAGATTAAAGAAAATGTGATGTTGAATGTCAAGTTTTGACCAAAAGGTGTATTCTATTCTCATAAATAAATATAAGATGCAAAATCAAGCTAGCTAAGCTAAGCTGAGCCAGTGACACTCCGTAGAACACTTATGTTAGCAATGTTGAGTCAAGAAAATCATACATGTCAGCTAATAGTAGCCGAGAAAAATATTTCCGCCGAGCACAATCAACGTTAAAGATGAAATAGTCAAGTACTATTAATCCGTTATCCAGATTAATTTGAATATTGTTTTAAAGATAAGGATTAATATTGGATGTCTGATCAAACACTTAATCAATGGGCAAGTTTAAATGATGGTTTCAAGGATTTCAATACCGTAATATTCAAGGAATTCCATTTGTTGACATGCTGTCATGTTAGATGGACATTGACAGTGACACATAAGCAGACAACACAGAATTTCAGGGAATTATAATTTATATACATATTTACAGTTATTGAATTTATTCCTTCTCCTAGAAGTTTGATTATTGATTACAATATTTGAAGACATCTTCCGTATTTTGTGAATAAAACATTCTGTGCAGTTTTGCATTCTAACAGGGTACATTGTCCATCCCGTGAGCTTTATGTCGGTACATAATGATGGAGACATATGTACGAGATGGTTCCATGGACTAATGGTTAGGACATTGGACTCTGAATCCAATAGCCCATGTTCAAATCATGGTGGAACCTTTTATTCTTTAGTTATTTATTGTTTGTCTTTCTTCCTAGGGTCTCATGATTGGAAAACTGCATTTGTGTTATGTGAGCAAATAGAATTTGGAATTGTCGAGAAGACTATGTTCTTTGTATAGTAAAAAAGGAAATATTTTCTTTATGGAAACAGTATTTGAAATTTTCGGGAACACTATGTTCTTACTGTAGTAAAAACGAAATATCATATCTTTTTTATGGAAGATGAAATTTCATTTACAAAAATTCTGGAACTGTTTCTTTTGCATATTAGGTAAGATATCTTCATTTATGGAGCCTTAGTAAGATACTTGAACTGTCAATTTAAAGTTTTGTCATGGCGAAGGTTCGGAAAGGGCTACAACTAGACATTGTTTCCATTGGATAGGAATTGGCGCAATTATATTTACTAGATGGTTCCATGGTCTAGTGGTTAGGACATTGGACTTTGAATCCAATAGCCCGAGTTCAAATCTCGGTGGAACCTTTTTTCTTCTTTTTTTTTTGCCTTTATTTCAATTCAATTTTTATTCTTTGCATTTATATAGCGGAGGAAAATGTCATATTCTCATATTTCTTAGTCGAGGCAAGACCACGGGATTCTTGAGTTGGGATGACAACTTGCAGGATTATGTTTAAGTCTAAATTCTAAAACCTATGTAACGACATTAGGAATACTGGGTTCGGATGAAATAGCCAAGGGTTGAAATATTGGTTGAACCATTTCTATGTGTTGGTCCCTTGAAAAGGCTTTGGTTAAGTTTAGAGGGGGGGGGGGGGTGAATAAACTTAACACTTAAAACTTTTGGAGTTAACAAATTCTGCAACTTCAGCAGTCTGCTAATACTTCAGTAGTCTGCTGATACCTCAGTAGCCTGCTGATCAACAGTAGTCTACTGACAGTTGAGTTTGCTGAATTTGTGCAGCGGAATTATATCAAAATTAAGCCTTAATACTTGTTAAATATGATACTAAGTATTGGATACTCAGTAGTGCAAGTGTGTGATTTCAGTTGCTAGATTCTGTAGGTTGATGTGTAAAATAAACTAAATGCAGAATGTAAATGCTGAAAGTAAATAGGCAGATTTTATAGTGGTTCCAGGTGGTGTAATCCTGTCAGTCCACTCTTCTCCTGTGATGTTGGATGAAATTCACTAGAGATCTTTGATGTAGCTTTTACAAAGATTCCTAAGGTTGTTTGTCCTTCACAAATAACTATGGCTTCACAAACTGAAAACTGGGAACATGTAGGATTGCTGCTCCTGAGTCTTCCACTGGTCCTTGAAGGGTAGGATTGCCTCTTCACAAGCTCCACCACAAACAACAGTCTTTCACACAACTGTGCTTCACTGTCTTCAGCTGGTTCTTTATAAAATAAAGATTGAATCAAATAAATGATTCAGATGCAACAGCTTGATTAGGATGATATAATCAGCAGCTTGCAGACTTCAAGTGTGTATACTTGATGTAGCTTGAATGCAGGATACACTTGAAGAATTTCTCTGGATCATTAGCTTTAAGTTCAGTAAGTTCAGCAGGGTGTTTTTCAGCTCAGTAATATCTCTTCAAAGTCTATTAGTTTTCATCATCTTGTTTCTGAGTTGAAAGTCCTCTATTTATAGGCAAGAATGCATGTGACTTGTATTTGAAATTCAAATGTAACCGTTCCTTGTTTTTGTCCTATCTAATTTGCATTCTGTCACTATTCATATGACTGACACTGTCAGAATTCCTTTTTGACAGTGCAGTCTGTCCACCCTTTGACTTATATCCAATGGTTAAAAATCTGAATCATCCCAACGTTCTTTTAATCTCAGCCTTTGATTTCTTTGATAAGTCAGAGGTAGTTGGCTGTCCTTATCCATGTAATCTTCCAATATAATCTTGAATTAACCGAGGTATATTATCAGCAGGTTCATCAGTCTGCTGAGATACCTATCAGTCTGCTGAACTGCAATTTGCTGTGTATAAAATACAATGCAGCTGACTTCTTTTATCTAACTTTTATTTGTGAAGTTAAATTACACCTTTTTAATAATAACCAAGTTCCAAACATCATCCAACTTGTGGAACCTAGACCTTCTTCACAAGGTATATGTAATCAGTTTAGGTCATCACAGACTTGCCTAAATTCTGATTCCATATCCTTGACTTAAATTACTAAGTTTGATCCCTTAGCCTTCTGTAACTGAGTTTGAACCCTCAGCCTTCAGTCTTCAGCAGGTTCCAGACTAGTCTACTGACCTATCTACCCTACTAAATGGATCAGTCTGCTGATATAAATCAGCAGCCCTTTACAGTGCTTGTTTGATCAAACCTATTCATAAATCAAACTCTAATAAACCTATACATTTGATCTAGACATATTTTTGCCTTTGCACTATAACAGCTAGTATGGCATTCATCATCAAAACATAGAAATAAGTCCAACAATTTCCCCCTTTTTGGTGATGATGCCACTACCCTCACCTAACAGCAAAGCAAAAAGATAAAAACAAAAACAGAACAAATATAGTCATCTTTCATTATAATCATTTGTTCAAAGATATTACAGTCTAGAATCAGCAAAAACATAATGCAGTTAAATTGTGCTGATCTACTGTCTTCTTTCTCTTTCTTGTCTGGCCTTCTCCACTTGTTCTTGGTAGGCCCTGATTTCTTCTATCATATCCCTCATCCATTCATTTTCAATCAATGTAAAATCAATGTAGGGATTGACCTCTTTCCACCATTTCCATGCTTCAGGCAGGAGAAGATTAATTTGATTCACTCTGAATCCAAACTTCATGTAAAGTTCCTTGAATTCATCAAATGAGTCCTTTGCTTTTGTGATAGGAGAGTTCCTATCACCTCTGCCACTTCTTCCACCTCTTCCACCTCTGTAAGTTGCCCTTAAGGCTTTGACTCTTGCTTCCCAAAATTTCAATCCCAAGAAAGAGTTTAGACCTTCATGATATCCCTTGTCATGATAAGGTTTCCTTCTGTTATAGTATTTTTTCTTGTATTGCCTGAGGAGATCATCAGTAAGTTGAACTCTGCCAGGTGCAGGTTGTCTGTAAGCATTAGTCTCATCCTCCCATCTTTTCTTTGCAAAGAGTCTTGCAGCCTCATTTGCTACTGCTGTTTGGCCCTCTTCCCCCTTAGTGACATCATCAACAAACCGGGACATTAGGCCATGAACACTCTCCTGTGAGATAACCAGATTATTCAGTTGCCCTTCCATAATTTCAGTTCTTGTGTCAACTGCAGTAATCCTGGATTGCAAAGTTTCTTCCAGTAGATTGATCCTCTCAGTAACTTTAGGATCCAATCCAGCAGGTTGAGATGTTCCAGCAGCCTCAGCAGGCTTAGGTGTTTCAGCAAGCTTGTCAAGTTTCTGATGAATGGATATAAGTTGGTCTTTCAGAAACTTCTCTTTTGCTGTGTTTCCAACCTTGATTCCCCTCACATCTAGTATCATATCATTCAAAGCATTTTGGGTAGATGTGAAGTTTGAAGCAACTGTACTAGTAGATTGTCTGTTTTCATTCACCATTTTCATCAGTTCTTCAAATCTCTCTTCCTGTCTATCCAGTTGAGTTCTTAACTGTTGCATATCATGCCTCACAGTTCTTAACTCATTCAAAACTTCTACTGGTATCTCACCAGTCATTCTTCCACCATTGGCCTCATCAGCAGGATCCTCAATATTGTATTGTGGCCTCTGATTGCTCACAACCAATGCCCAACTCCTATCTAATCCAGCAGGATTAGGTCCTTGATATTATTCCAAGATAGGATCAAGGGTTGGTTCTTCAAAAATAGGAACAAATGCCTATGGGGGATCAACATCAACATTTTCTTCTTCAGGCATTTGGAACTCCTCATCACTAAAGTCATAGTCCAGCAGCTGCTCATCCATATTAACAGCAATCTGCTGACCATCTTTCCCTTCAGTGGTCTTTTCTCCAGTAGACTCTACTACAGCAGCCTCTTCAGCAACAGGGGTATCCTCCATACCCAAAATAGGTTCCAACCTTTGTCCAGGTATTGTTTGAGACTCAGCAGCCTGTACCTCCTGTTCCAACCTGTGTCCAGGTGCTGTTTGTAACTCAGCAACCTGTACCTCCTCTTCAGCTCTTTGTGGATTGAATATAGCCTCATTATCCACTTGAAATCCTTCAGCATGACCAATTTTGATCAGGATAATGGCGGTTTTAGTAAGAATGCCCTCGAAGTCAAATCCATCTTGATATTCAATTGATTCTTCTGAGCTGGCACTAGGTTCACTATAATCAGTAACCTTCTCTCCATCCAAATCCTCACTATGTTCAGCTTCAGTTTGTGCAGTAGGCTCTACAACATGGAATGTAACAGACTCATCAGCTAGCCTACCAGCACTTAGATTAACTCCTTCATTGATCAATGCCTCCAGATCATCCATGGTGAGATCCTGTAGATCCTCATCCATCTCTCCAGTCTGCTGGCCCTCAGTAGACTTACCAGTCTCAGTGGGTTCAGCTTCCATGCCATCAATGGCTCATTGACCAGCAGCTTCAATTGTTGTTTCTTTAGCCACTCCACTGGTCTCCCCAGGAAACAAGGGGGAATCATCATCAGAGTCTGATGAATCACTGTCTGGTGTGTACTTTGGATCTCTGAACATGATCCCTCTACTTTTGTTTCCTTCATCCAAAAGATCCATCAGCCTGGATTGCAGCATGCTAGTGTCTAACAAATCCAACAGGCTGTCCACACCCAGCTGCTCAAATGCCCATTCTTCAAATCCACTCATCGGATCAGCAGCTGGTTTCTGTTTCTTGTAGAATCCAAACTTCCACTGAAAATAGTTTTGCACCTTTTTGAAGTTAGGATCTACCTTGTCCTTCTTAGATGTCTTCTCATATGGCATAGATGGCTTTCTAGTGGCAGGTTCAGTAGCTTGCTGACCTCCATAAGCTCCCACAAGTAAATTAATTGTTTCTTCAACAGATGCTTCAAAGTCAGTAGGTTGCTGAGGTGGTATATTTGTACCTACTACTTCCATCTGTACAATACTTGGTTCCCCCTGACTTACATGCTCATCAGCAGGGTCAGCAGCAGACTGCTCTTCCCCCTGAGTTCTTGCAACAATTACAGGGTCTTCAACCAATTTTTCAACTACCACAGCAGATTCAGGTTCAGTGGTTTACTGTGTGTCTTCAGTAGATACTACAACAGGCTCAGGGTCAGTAGACTGCTGTATATCTCCAACAGATTGCTCAACAACAACCTGTGCAGCTTCAGTAGACTTAACAACCTATTCAGGTGAGGAGTCAGTAATTTCCACAGGCTTGATGATAGTCAAGGGCTCAGCCTCAATAGCCTCTTCTTCCTCTTCGACTGATGCTTCTTCTTGGACTCTTTGTGCCTCCAAGTTTTTCAATTCTTTCCCCTTTCCATGTTTTTTTTGTGGATAATTTCTTTTCTTCTCTTGGAAAGTGGTTCATCATCTTCAGTTCTAGTAGACTTCCTCTTTCTACTAGCTTCCTTCTGTTGTTCCCTCAGAATCTCAACAACAATTCTTCTTGCAGCAACAGCAGGGTCAGTACCTTCAGATTCAGCTGGACCCTCAGCAGACTCAACAGTCTGTGTTGTTTGCTTCTTTGTCTTCTTAGGCTTTAAGATCTCAGTGATCTTCCTTGTGTCTACAACCTTTCTTTTCTTAGTGGTCTTCCTTGGTGCAGCAGGTTTAGTAGATTTCTTCTTAGTTTGCTGTACCTGCTCACCACCAGCATCACCATCATCTCCATTACTGTCATCATCAGCAGCAGGGTCAGCAACATCTTCATCATCATCTAGAGCAGGAATAGCATAGTCAATTTCCTTCTTGTATCTAGACTGATTGATCTTCTCAGGTTCAAGATCAGGAACCTCCAAGTGATTCAGCAGGGTCTGAACCATTAATCCTAAGGGCAAGGCCTTGGATTTCCTTTTTCCCTCTTTATCTTCCGTGGCTACCTTCTTCATGTAATGAATGAAGTAACCAGCCCAATCAAATCTCATGCTCCTGCAAATAATCATCATCAATTCTATCTTTGGTCCAGATAGAGTGTCCATGCTTCCAACCAGTCCAAGTATGTTCTTTGCAATGAGTTTGCTCAGCAGGTTGTACTCAAATCCAATGTGTTTCACATTGATGCCTGGAATGGATTTTGTGGCTGCATTTGTTTTGATTTGGTCAACAAAAGCCATCTTGGATAGTCCCATTGCTTCAGGATTTACTGGACCATCCACTACTTCCTCAAATCCAAACACTTCCCTCAGTAAACTAGGGGAAACTTCAATCTCCTCAGCATTCACAGTTGTCTTGAATGCTTCAGTTCCTTCTTCCACAACCATCTTCTTCCAGAAATCAATAACATTTGTGTATGATATTGTTTCCAATCTGATATTGAGTTTATTTTTCCAAGCCTGCAAACCTCCTTATTCTTCGACCAATATTAATGGCCAATTCTGTTTTGTTTGCATCAACAACAAAACCTCTAACACTTTGGCTTGATTCAATCTGGACATCAATCTTTTCGGCCATTGAAATGAGAAAAATGAGATGAAGAAGATGGATTGTAAATCTATGTTCACACAGTGTAAAAACAGAGATATATAGCAGATTTTGCAAGTAGTGAAAATCTACTGAGTGTAAGTCTGTATATATGGACAGACCATAGTTGCAACTGTCAGTGCACGTACATCCATGTCAACCACGATTAATCTGAGTGAATACTATGTTGACACGCGTTCCATAACTCCTCCATAACACTTTGTAACCGTTGGATCGTGATAACTATGGTAATAAAGGATAGGATAAATATCCCGCCAAACTGCTTTTTGACTTTAGTATGGTTTGACTGTGTAACGTTCCATTCAGCAGGGTTGTCTTCAGCAGGGTTGGCTCAGTAGTCTGCTGATAAAGGTGCTTCAGCAGCCTGCTGACAGAGTGACTCTGCTGATCCTTGATTTCTTCTTGTTTTGTTCAATTGATAATACAAGATGAAGTTTAATACCAATGACTGATCTGTAAAGTGAGCTCACCGAACATGACAAAGACCAATCCCCTTGGAAACCTCATTTGCTCAATTGTCCAAACAAAAGTACATGGAATTGTTGATACCAATGACTAATCTGCTAAGTGAGCTCACCCAACATAGCAAAGACTAATCCCCTTGATGAATTCCAGTACATTGCTGATTATCAGTCAACTTTTATGATTCCAAGTTCAGTCCTTAATTTGGCAAATCTTTCACTATCAAGTGGTTTAGTGAAAATATCAGCAAGTTGATTTTCAGTAGGGATATATAGAACCACCACATCTTTCTTTTCAACATGATCTCTTATAAAATGATGTCTCACATCAATGTGCTTGGTTCTTGAGTGCAAAACAGGATTTTCTGTGATTGCAATTGCACTTGTGTTGTCACACATAATTGGAATTTCCTTTTCTTCAATTCCATAATCCCTTAATTGTTGTCTTAGCCATAGTACTTGTGCACAACAACTTCCAGCAACTATATATTCAGCTTCAGCAGTGGAAGTTGATATTGATTTCTGTTTCTTGCTGAACCAGGAGACCAGTCTACTTCCCATTAACTGACAAGTTCCTGTAGTGCTTTTTCTATCAATTTTGCATCCAGCATAATCAGAATCTGAGTAGGATATAACTTTGAAGCTTCCATCCTCGGAATACCATATCCCTACTCCCAAAGTCTCCTTTAGGTACTTGAGAACTCTCTTGACTGCACCTAAATGACTTTCTTTAGGTTTAGATTGAAATCTTGCACAAACACCTACAGCAAAGGATATATCAGGTCTGCTGGCAGTAAGGTACAGCAGACTGCCTATCATCCTTCTGTATAAAGTCTGATCAACATCTTTGCCTTCTTTATCATCATCCAATATTATGTTTGTACTCATTGGAGTTGATATCTTAGTGCTGTTTTCCATACCAAACTTCTTCAGCAACTCCTTGGTATACTTGGTTTGATGAATGAAGATTCCATCTTTCATCTGTTTAACTTGCAATCTGTTAAGGGTGATTTTATACGTTTTATAAGGATATATTTTATATCAATTTCCCTCATATTCGTATTATTTTCATAGAAATCGAGCTTATAATCGATTAATTGAGTAAATGGTGTTTCTAATAGGTTAAATTGCAAAACGTAGCGATTTATGTGTTTAAATCATGATTTTATATTATTTTAGGATTGTGTTACGCTTTGGTATGTTTTTCCTACATTGTAGATACACATTGTTGATGGAAAGGATGATTTTAAAGAGATGAATTTGAGTGGAAAATCCCGAAATATACTCGTAATACAACGGGCTAATCAAAAAGGCGTTTTCTGAAGAAGAGTCCTTAATGAAAGTTGTAGAGTTTTCCGAGAGCTTTTTTTTGGACATTCGGATCATAATTTTTTGAGGTCTACAACTCAAGATATGAATTTTAGAAGTTGCAGAGCAGAAATTCAAAGAAGTTAAGTTGCAACCTTGAACGAGCGTCTGCCTCAGTAAACCAGCGTCCAGGGAGCCAAAATTGATACAGAGCCTTCAGCTGTGCCTCAAACGAACGTTCAGCATCCGTCCGGACACCATGGACGAGCGTCCAAGATGATGGACGAGCGTCCGGAGCCGCTTTCAGGATTAACCGACTTAAGCATTGAAACAGCCGACATAATGCAATTTCCTTAATTAAAAAGGAATTCTCCCAGCCGCATAATATATATATATGTGCATGCAACCCTAATTGAGGAGACCAATTATTCATACATCACATTATTCCAGCCGCAAACACCACAAAGCAGCAGCTTTTTTGGGGCTCTCCAAGGCCGGTCACCCGAGCCTTGTGCTCGGGTGATCCGGGTTAGATTAGATGTAGTTTTTTCTTCCGTTTTCGATTCATGAGTTCATCCATGTACCAAACTACGTGAGTTTATTTATTTAATTTATTCAATTCCTTGTTCGTTTTCATGATCTTTGATTTATTTTGTATCGTTCTATGATTTTGATGCTATGATGTGAATTAGATCGAGAGATCAGTTTGCTATTGATACGTTTACAACATACGGAAGTTGCGTAAACTAGATCACCATAGAAAGATAGGATCTTTAATCATTAATTATGTGACAAATTAGTTGGTTAGATTTCTAGGTTGTTAGGTTCTAAAATACGGAAGTTAACCTGAATCTACACCGAGTTTTGTTTGGTAAATCGTTCTCAACATTCGGAAGAGGAGAGATTGATAATTGAATTCACTAAGGAATTAGGAATTCATAGCTTGAGAAATAGATTCACTAAGGAATTAGGAATTTGTATCTCGTGAAAAGGTGAAACCACAATTTGAATTAAAATCATGAGATGAACTAGGGTTGAGATCACTTAGGTTCGTTCATTGTTTGATCCCATGTTTCCTTAGGTTAGTTTGTTTATTTTGTTTCTTAGGCTAGATTTATTTTGATTGTTCTTTTGATTTATGTTTTATGCTTTTGCTTTTCGTTTCTTCCGTTTCTTGAGTAGCAATTGAGAGGATTAATAGGATTAGATTCAACATCCCAATTCCCTGTGGATCGACCCTGTACTTACCCTACTATGCTATCAACTACCCGATATTTGGTCGGTTAGGAGTTAGTATGCATGTTAAGTATAGGTTTATAAATTTTCTTTTGTTTTTATGATGCAAAATGGATGACGGTTAAAATATACCTATTTATGTCATCAATTATAACCTTAAATCGGAGTTAATTATATATATTTCATATTAAATCACGTGTTTATATTTATTATTTAATGATAAGTGATTATTAATGTGATAATTGGTATTTAGCTATTTTTATTATAAAAGAGCAATTAATTGTGTGATAAATACTGATTTTTTGCAGATCATAACGAATCGGGAAGATAATTATCACGCAATCGGGAGATCTCAAGATAAAAGAGAAGAAAATCGGAGCATTGAAGAAAAGATTAATCAGATCAATTCAAAAGCATGGAGTGGGGAACAAGTCAGACGAAGCAAAATTGAAAACGCGTAAAGAGGGAGGCTCGGTCGACCGAGCCATGCCATTCGGTCGACCGAGCGTAACTATTTGGTCACCCGAGCCTAATCAGATTAACGCGTCTCAATCTTCTGGATTCTCCCTATGTCGGCTACAACTCCTATATAAACAGCAGCCACGATGCTGAGAAAAACACACCACTACAACACAAAACAATTCATACGATTTTAGCTTTTAAGTTTTTAGTTTTATTTTCTTTATGTTCGTTCATTGTGGATTCGTCGGATTCTCCGGTTGGGGAGCGCATTAAAGAGTGGGAGTCACTCTCGTCTTCGAGGGTATGACTATTCAATTATGCAATCTTTATTCGTAGATCTGATGTATTTTATTATGGAGTAGTTTTATTTGTATTGATTGCGTGATGTAGATTAATTTACGAACCCATGTGTTTAGGTTAGAAACGTTAAGAAGTAATCATGATTTGTTCCGACACAGAACTGTGTTCGGTCGACCAAGGCATGTCATTCGGTCGCCCGAGTGCTGTCGTTCGGTCGACCGAGCGTGGTGATGTATAGGGCAATATTATGATCGGCTTCGACTACGTCAGATTCTCTGAATTGGAATTAAAACGAGTAATTAAACCTGATCAACTTAGTTATTCGTCATCATAATTTAACATGAAACCCAAAAAGTGATTGTTACTTAGGATATAGATTGAATCGGCATCTAAGAAGTACGCCTTACCCTAGGAATGTTGCTTAGATGAGGTTACGGTTTATACCGGCATCCCTAGTCTCGTAATTGTGTCAGAAGTTATATGAGATGGAGGCATTAAAAAGCGAAGTCACGTAATGGAGGCACGTTGATTTAGAGGGCCTAACTGGAGCTAAATCTACCTTAGGGGATGACTCCCGTAGTCATAATAATTAATCTTTAACGTTTGTTTTGTCTCGTTATCATCCTAATTTACATGGGGGAGTTATAATCTACTAGCGTAATCAATACTATTTGTTTAGATAATATCAACCGTATTATCCGTGTTTTAGTAGTCTTTAGTCTGTCTTTGTGGTCTTTTGTGTCTTGTGGTTGTCACTACTTTATTTACTGCATTTAGTTGGTCATAGACCGCCCTTTCAATTTAGTTCTAATATGATAAAGTTGTGTTTTATTTGTGCCGAGTCACTGTGGGATCGACCTCGACTCTATCTAGTTATACTACAATTGAACCTAGTTCTCTTGCTAGTGTGTTAGTAGGCATCGAGTTAATAATTTAACTTGACCTCAATCAAGTTTTTGGTGCCGTTGCCGGGGACTCGAGTCATTAAATTAAGATATAGCTTATTTTGTTAGAACTGGATTCGTGAATATTCTGTGAATAAGAGTCTGTATATTAAACAGTGTCGTAAAAAAAAAAATAAAAAAAAAAAAAAAACCGTTCGGTCGACCGAGAATTTATTTTCTTTTCTGTTTCTGATTCTGTCTTAGTTTTAAAACATTCAGCTTCTGTTTTATTTACGTTTTCTTTTCTCAAACTTATTTCGAGTCTGTTTTAGTTAGTTAGTTAAAGGCCTAGCCTTTACTAGTGATTAATTGTTTTATTGTTGTTTATTATTTTATAGTACGCTACTCGGAAATCGAAGGAACCGCTTGAACCTTATAATCCTGAAATAGAGAAATTTGCGAGAAGGAATAGGAAGTTAGCTAGGGAACTGGCTAAGCAAGGAGAAGAGGATCCAAATCTTGAGGAAAGCGAGCAAGGAGTGGAAGAAGGACATACAACCGATCATTCTGAACATTCTGAATCTGAAGCAGAAATGGAAGGAAATCCGGTCAATCCAAACCAGGTACCTAATCATGTTATTAATCTTGTTATCAATAATGCCAATAATGTGAATGCAAATGCTAATAATGAGAACCAAGCCCTAGTTCAAGGAGCGAGGCGCACTTTGCAAAGTTATGCAACGCCCACTATTGAACAATTCATTCCCGCTATCGTAGCACCACAAGATGCTGCGGAAGTCTATCACCCTAGGCCTAATGTAATTCAAATGGTGACCAACTATTCCACTTTTCATGGAATCCAAAACGAGGATCCTGGTGTTCACGTGACGAATTTCTTGGAAATCGTCAGCACAGTGAAACCAGAATTAATCCCGGAGGGTAACATTCGTCTTAAGCTTTTCCCTTTCACCTTGAAAGATAAAGCTAAGCAATGGCTTCTCTCTTTAGAGGCTGGATCTATCACAACTTGGGAACAATTGTTGCAAAAATTCATGAATAAGTATTTTCCCTTAGGAAAAACTTTTAAGTTACGCCAAGATATCCTAGGATTTAAGCAACAACCTGGGGAGAGTTTTGATCAAGCTTGGGAGCGTTTCAAGGAAGCTATGAGGAAGTGTCCTCATCATGACATCTCTCTTTGGCTGTTAATGCAAACTTTTTACCATGGGTTGAGAGAGACTGAGAAAATTAGAGTAGACGCCTCCAGCAATGGAGCGTTTGTTCTTTTATCTCCTGAGGAGGCACAAGGGAAGATGGAGCAAATAGCGATGAATAGCCAATGGGGAGGCAATGACATAGCTCTTGTGAAGATGGCCGTGACATATTTGATGATAGTGCATCTACCAAAATCTTAGAACAACTTTCTGTTATCAACAATAAGGTAGATGGGATGCAAGAGAGGATGACAAGAGTAGAGAAAGGGGCTGGAATCGAGGTAGCACCTCAAAGTGAGAATGATGGTACTGAAGAAGCCAATTATATCGGGGGAGGGTACAGGCCTAATCATAACCATCCTGGATTCCGATATAGTGACATTAATGCCGGAGAAAGGCCTAAACCGCCTACCACTTATGTACCACAGCAGACTAAAACTTTTGGTTGGGAAGCTGCGATAGAAAAACTGAGTAATGTCGTCACTGACAATATGGGACAACTTTCAAAATCTATGGCTGAATTAGCCACTTACTTTAGCCAATATTGTCAGAAGACTGATGCCAAGGTAACCAATCAAGAAGCTCTAGTCCAAAACCTCACGCACCAGATAGGACAACTAGCTGAGCAAGTCTCAACTAGACCTCCTGGAGGGTTGCCAAGCAACACTGAGAAGAATCCTAAGGATTTGAATGCGATCATGACAACAAGTGGAAAAGAACTAACTCCACCATCCCTGCAAGAGAAAGCCGCAAAGGATAAGGATGGTGAGCCAAGCAATGAGACCAATACTTCCGAGTCTTTGCCTAAGCAAAGAACATATAAAGAACCTGCTGGCCCTAGAGTTGAACTTTACGATAACAAGTATCCAATTTTCACTAATGTCGATCCTTCAACTCTACCCTATCCTCCACCAAAGCCGAAGCCTAAGTTTGATAATAAGAGGTATAAGAAGTTTGTGGATATGTTTAGTAAGTTACAAATCAATATACCCCTAGTTGAAGCACTAGCTGAAATGCCTGAGTACACCAAGTTTTTAAAAGACGCCGTCTCAACAAAAAGGAAACTTTTAGATTTGGAGACCATATGCCTTAATGAGGAATGCTCAGCCATTCTTCAACATAAGTTACCCCCAAAATGCAAAGATCCGGGAAGCTTTCTCATTCCCTGCACCATAGGTAACGTATGTCTGAACAAAGCTTTGTGTGATCTAGGAGCAAGCGTGAACTTGATGCCACTATCTATTTTTCGGAAGCTAGGCATGAAAGATCTTAAGAAGACCTCAATCACATTGCAATTAGCTGACCGTTCTGTCAAGGAACCGTGTGGAGTGGTTGAGGATGTGCTAGTAAGGGTTGAGAAGTTTGTATTTCCTGTCGACTTTGTGGTATTAGATATGGAAGCTAACTACGAAGTACCATTGATATTAGGGAGACCATTCATGGCCACTAGTAGAACGCTAATTGATGTTTACAAAGGCGAGTTGGTGTTAAGAGTGAACGAAGACAGAGTTTCATTCAATGTCTTTGACACTATGAAGCAACCTTATGATGGAGAGGATGCATGTTTCATGTTGGATTCCATTGATAGGATCGTTCAAGAATTTCAACAACATGAAAGTATCAAGGATTTTTTGGATGCTATCTTAGAAGAAGAAGATGAAGTCAAGTACGTGAGTAGTGAGGAGGAGAAGATGATATGGCCAGGATGTAGTAGAGGGACCCCAAGACCTGTAGAGGAAGTAAGTGCTGCGGAGATTGAAAGATTCTATCATAGACCAACGTGGCATAAGTACTTGAACTCAAACTCACAGGTCAAAAGTTGAAGACATCTTTGGAAGAACCTCCCACAAATTTGACTTTAAAACCTCTTCCTGCGAATTTGAAGTATGTATTTCTTCAAGATGAGACCTTGCCACTAATTATATCTTCATCCTTGACGGATTTACAAGAGGAGAAACTAATGAGAGTTCTGAGAGAGTACCGCGGAGCATTTGGATGGACCATAGCTGACGTTAAGGGTATTAGTCCTAGCGTATGTATGCACAAGATCTCCGTAGACCACGAGAAGAAAGCGGTTGCACAACCTCAAAGGCGTTTAACCCCACAATTAAAGGACGTGGTTAGGGATGAGGTTATAAAAATGCTAGAAATGGGAATTATATTTCCAATTGCTGATAGCGAATGGGTAAGCCCTATCCATGTAGTTCCCAAGAAGGGAGGATTGACGGTGCAAGCCAACGAGCTGAATGAGTTAATTCCTGTGAGGCTAATCACTGGTCATCGAGTGTGCATAGACTTTAGGAAACTAAATGATGCAACTCGTAAGGACCACTTTCCTCTTCCCTTCATCGATCAAATGCTCGAGAGACTGAGCGGGCATGCTTTCTATTGTTTTCTCGACGGATATTCGGGATACTATCAAATCCACATCTCACCCGAAGATCGTGAGAAAACAACGTTTACATGCCCATATGGGACATTTGCGTATAATTGAATGTCACCGTATAGGATTGTTTTTGGAAAGGCATGTCATCTACCTGTGGAACTGGAGCACCGGGCCATGTGGGCAACAAGGATGCTAAATTTTGATGAGACGTTGGCCGGTGAGAAAAGGATGTTAGAATTAACTCGCCTGGAGGAGTTTCGTTTAGAGGCATACGAGAATGCCAAGATTTTCAAGGAGCGCACGAAGAAGTTTCATGACAAAAAAATTCTGGAGAGGACCTTTCAAGAGGGTGATCTGGTTCTCTTGTACAATTCGCGCTTAAGACTCTTCCCGGGTAAGTTGAAATCAAGATGGTATGGCCCATTTCAAGTACAACAAGTCTTTCCTTCTGGAGCGGTGGAGCTATTCAATTTCAAAGACGAGTCCAGATTTGTGGTCAATGGACATCGTATTAAGCATTATCACGGGCTTCCGCCTGCTGCTGAGGAGGAGGTTTTGTACCTCGATGACCCTGTCTATGAATAAACCATCTTGAGCTGAGTCGAGCTAGCGACTATAAACTTTGAACTACTACGTATTCCTATCTTTTTCGTTTTTCTTTTTAATAAAGTAGCATGCGCCTATCACGGTTTTTTCATCTCGCCATGTTCCGAGTCTAAGTTCGGAATAAACGAGGTTTTTTCCTTGATAGCCGTCATGTGAGTTTTTATTTAGGTTTAAATCCCTTTTGGTCTTGTCCATGGCAGTATAAAGTAAAGTGGCTTAAACTGTTTTTAGATATCTATATCTAATTACTGCCACGTTATTTTATAACTTCCATAGACATGGTATTTGACGATTTCGTGGAGCTTGTTTGTTTATACAGGATGTGTCTGTCTCTCCACGCTGTGCCGATGATTACTCCGATATTGATCCTTTACTTGGGAGCCGTTTCCAGAGCTAAGTCTTTCATTTTGAACTCTCATTTATTTTTGTCATTGAGGACAATGCCATGTTTAAGTGGGGGGCAGGGGACTTAGCTATATATTGTCCTATATGTTGCTATATGTTGAAAAAGTCAAGGGGAACGGAATACTGAGACAATATTGAGCCAAATTTTAAAAATTTTATGGATAAATGCCAAGTTGTTTAACTCGTACCCTTAAACTTGTGAAGTTCTTATACCTAGAATTAATAGGAAATGAACCAAGTTGCGTGAGTACGTGGTCATATTATACTTTTGCGATAAATTGTTAGTAAACTTAAGGATATTCATGCCAAAAATTGCGAATAGTTAGGTATTGTTCAGTTACTCGACATGTGAATCGCTTAGTACCGCATGAGCTATAATAATTGAAAGAAGTATGTGTACATTGCGTAGATAATTAGTTATGAGGACCTAGTGTCGATGTTTGTCGACTGATGTATTCTGATCTTCTAGCCAACAAAAGCGGAGTAATAAGCTTGGGACGTACCTGTGTTTTGACAATGCATTAAAACACTGGGCTTGTAGTAACATTACCAAAGTAGCCCCGCGCTTGTGGTAATATTCGATGCTATGCTTAATCTAAGATAGGGGGATACTCTATGAAAAGTTTTCTTCCTTGAGATTAGTAGTATTCGAAAAATATGCAAAATTGAAAAATTTTCGAATTTTTAGAGGCTTTGAGTATTACTCGGTCTCCAAGTCCAAAAACCCTATAGATACGCTCTTGCTTTTCTAGTGCTTTAACCATTGCGAGGCATAAGAAGTATGAATGCTGATGTTGGTGAATTTTGATATGAAGTCTGCATAAGCTCTAATCTCGCTACATTTATATAAAACCAATGCACATGCACACAATCACTTGATTCATAGCGGGTAGTGGATAATGATTATCTTATGAGCATGACTGGTATGAGTTGACTCGGGTTTCTTGTGTAAGTATGAGTTGACCACATAAAATGTTGTCTTGGGGAATGACTTGTTGATGCTTTGTTCGGGATGAAGCAAAGTTTAAGTGGGGGGCATTTTGATGACGGTTAAAATATACCTATTTATGTCATCAATTATAACCTTAAATCGGAGTTAATTATATATATTTCATATTAAATCACGTGTTTATATTTATTATTTAATGATAAGTGATTATTAATGTGATAATTGGTATTTAGCTATTTTTATTATAAAAGAGCAATTAATTGTGTGATAAATACTGATTTTTGCAGATCATAACGAATCGGGAAGATAATTATCATGCAATCGGGAGATCTCAAGATAAAAGAGAAGAAAATCGGAGCATTGAAGAAAAGATTAATCAGATCAATTCAAAAGCATGGAGTGGGGAACAAGTCAGACGAAGCAAAATTGAAAACGCGTAAAGAGGGAGGCTCGGTCGACCGAGCCATGCCATTCGGTCGACCGAGCGTAACTATTCGGTCACCCGAGCCTAATCAGATTAACGCGTCTCAATCTTCTGGATTCTCCCTATGTCGGCTACAACTCCTATATAAACAGCAGCCATGATGATGAGAAAAACACACCACTACAACACAAAACAATTCATACAATTTTAGCTTTTAAGTTTTTAGTTTTATTTTCTTTATGTTCGTTCATTGTGGATTCGTCGGATTCTCCGGTTGGGGAGCGCATTAAAGAGTGGGAGTCACTCTCGTCTTCGAGGGTATGACTATTCAATTATGCAATCTTTATTCGTAGATATGATGTATTTTATTATGGAGTAGTTTTATTTGTATTGATTGCGTGATGTAGATTAATTTACGAACCCATGTGTTTAGGTTAGAAACGTTAAGAAGTAATCATGATTTGTTCCGACACAGAACTGTGTTCGGTCGACCGAGGCATGTCATTCGGTCGCCCGAGTGCTGTCGTTCGGTCGACCGAGCGTGGTGATGTGTAGGGCAATATTATGATCGGCTTCGACTACGTCAGATTCTCTGAATTGGAATTAAAACGAGTAATTAAACCTGATCAACTTAGTTATTCGTCATCATAATTTAACATGAAACCCAAAAAGTGATTGTTACTTAGGATATAGATTGAATCGGAATCTAAGAAGTACGCCTTACCCTAGGAATGTTGCTTAGATGAGGTTACGGTTTATTCCGGCATCCCTAGTCTCGTAATTGTGTCAGAAGTTATATGAGATGGAGGCATTAAAAAGCGAAGTCACGTAATGGAGGCACGATGATTTAGAGGGCCTAACTGGAGCTAAATCTACCTTAGGGGATGACTCCCGTAGTCATAATAATTAATCTTTAACGTTTGTTTTGTCTCGTTATCATCCTATTTCACATGGGGGAGTTATAATCTACTTGCGTAATCAATACTATTTGTTTAGATAATATCAACCGTATTATCCGTGTTTTAGTAGTCTTTAGTCTGTCTTTGTGGTCTTTTGTGTCTTGTGGTTGTCACTACTTTATTTACTGCATTTAGTTGGTCATAGACCGCCCTTTCAATTTAGTTCTAATAGGATAAAGTTGTGTTTTATTTGTGCCGAGTCTCTGTGGGATCGACCTCGACTCTATCTAGCTATACTACAATTGAACCTAGTTCTCTTGCTAGTGTGTTAGTAGGCATCGAGTTAATAATTTAACTTGACCTCCATAAAAAATCCTCCCAACAAAAGTGGCGCCGTTGCCGGGGAATAGGTGTCATGTTGAATCGATCTTGTTATTTCTCGATTTTGTTACGTTTATTTTTCGTTTTAATAAAAGTAGCGTTTACCAAATCGAGAGTTTTTATTTTGCCGTGTTTCAATGACCATAAGGTTAAGAATGTGCAAAAGTTTTTTACTCGATTTGTTTAAACGTGAAGTATGTGTTTATGCGTTTTCTGATCTAACCTCTTTGTGCTTTAATTGAAAGTGGCTGTTGTGATCTGTGTTAATATGTGTTTTAAGTTCTTAGGGTTTGTCTGCGTTTTCCTGCTCTCTGCTGTGTATTCGTTGTATGGACGAGCGTTCAAGTTAGTGAACGCCCGTCCAGTTCTTTAGCTGCAGGTAAACGAGCGTTTGAAAGTATTGTACGATCGTCCGTTCAAATATTTTCGACTCTGTTCTGGTTTAAAGGACCAGACGAGCGTCTACGCTTTCTGAACGTCCGTCCGGTTGGTTTTCAAGTCAAACGAGCGTTTGTTTTGCTGAACGCTCGTCCAAAGCTGTATTTTGAGGTGAACGCCCGTCTGTTGTGCTGAACGCTAGTTCAGTAGTCCAGGTTTTTCTTGATCTCATTCCTAATGCTTTTATTTAGTATGGATTGCTTACATTCGAGCATCTGTGGCGTATTTATTTTTTTACATAGATGTCCTGAATATGAATTTTATACCTTTCCATCTATGAATTCATGCTAAGTAAATGATCTTATTCCTTATACATGATTCATATATGCAAGTTATAGTTACTGTCGGTTCTCGTATGCTATAACTGGTCTTCGTGTTAATTAGTAGCTAATGTCGGTTTCCGTTTGCTACATACCGCTGTGATGAATCTTGTGAGCTTTGAGACTTATGTGCTTCCTTGTTATTTTTATAACTCATTTGGGTAGTAACTGTCGGTTTTCCGTTGCTACGATGGAAACCTTATGAGTTATATCTATTTAGTATAGCTAACTGTTGGTTTTCCATAATGCTATCACCTTTGACGAGTCTTAAAGCGCGTCTACACTGCATGTAATGAACAATACTGTCGTTTATCGTAACCTGTCATTATCTGGTAGACGTTTATTATATACATGTCATGTTGCAAATGAGTGGGCTAGTTTTCTTTCTTTTATTTTCTTTTATTTTTGCATATCACTTAGATGCATATCATTTAGCTGCATATCATCTAGTTGCACTGTTTTTCTATTTTTCTTTTATTTTTCTTGAGCGTAGTTAACTGTCGGTTTCCGTAATACTACCTCGTTTTTATTTTGCTTCTGCACGGGCCGTAGTCACTGTAGAGTTTGGAGTTGTCGCCAACTTCTTCATACTGAGCCTATAGAATCTTTAGTAGATTACATATCACGTAGATTGCATTGTAACATATTTTCATCTAGTGCACCTAGCCCTGCTATTTTGTAATGTTCCATGTATCATTATTTTTGTATGCACATCTTGGACTATATTTGTATTATAAGCTTCTGTGGCTTATTTGATGCTTAGGTGTCCTGTACTTTCCATGTTTGGTGATTTTTCCATCTAAGCCATTATATCATGTGCTTACTTTTTGTTTGAGAAATTTGTTATTCCCTCGTGCCCCCGAGATTCTGCCTTGTTTTCAAGTGTGCCGGGTGCTTGCATTAGCAATTGTGCGCTTTTAGATGAAGCCAGTTTTCCGGTGGATGGTCCACAGTTTACTGCTTTCATCAGGCCTTTCTGGATTTGAGTCGGAGCACTTCCGGAATTGCCACTTTAGACCTACAATCAGCTAAGTATTTTCTTTCTTTTTAATTCTGCACAACATGAGGACATGTTGTAATTTAAGTGTGGGGGAGGGGATGGTTTATGTGGTATCTACATTCATTTGCCATACTATTATATTTCTATGAAAAGTGCTAAATTTTCAAATTTTTGTTTTGTCCCGAGTAAGCAGTGCATGTCTTTGTTCGAGAGTTTATATCATTGATGCGTTATTCTGCATATTTAGTAAATTTAGTTGTTTCACCCAACACTATTTTTCACGTGCCATAGTAGATGATGAGCTATGTTTTAAAGCTATGCCCATTTGATTAGAGATTTCTGATGATTATCGCATGATTCTTTGCTTACATACGAATTTTGGAAATTTTAATAGTTTGTGTTTAGAGTTAAAGTATGACATACTGTGAATATCTGAAGGTTTGAATGTGATAAGTGAAACGTAACTATAGTGCTTTTAAAAAGTAGTGAATAAATGAAGTTGTTTTAAATAGTTAATTGTGTGTGTCGGAAGCTGGTTGATGATTTGGGTGAGGTAGGGTATACCACGTATGTCCTATTCCACTATGATGACCAAAAGCTCACGACAGTCAGGAAAAGCTGCCTTATGATTTGAGTAAGGTAGGGGATTATCTCGAAATGTCCTATTCTACTATGAGGGCAATAGCTCATTCTGATGTGCGTATAAATGAGAAATATTTAAATCAACTTGCATAAGAAGTGGTATGAATTAAATGAATGACTTAGTTATCGTATACCTTATCCCCAGTATAAACTGAAAGATATGTTGTAGGGATTATCCTCTAAGTATGTCGGAAATGTTTTGAATACTCCCTATTATTATTTTTCGGGGTTTGTATGTTTTGAGAGGTGCATGTTATAATCGTTTCTATAATTCTAATTTCAATGGGATGTCGGCTAGTTTTGCTTGAATTAATTTCAAGTGTGGAGTTAGTGGAAGTTTATTATGGCTATGCACACACTCACGTGGGTGAATTTCTAAGTTATTAAATATGTTTTATATTTGCAAAGATGTTTATTTGTCTCGAGCTTGATTTTTGTTTTGTTTTGCTCGGGACGAGCAAGATTTAAGTGTGGAGGAGTTGTTAAGGGTGATTTTATACGTTTTATAAGGATATATTTTATATCAATTTCCCTCGTATTCGTATTATTTTCATAGAAATCGAGCTTATAATCGATGAATTGAGTAAATGGTGTTTCTAATAGGTTAAATTGCAAAACGTAGCGATTTATGTGTTTAAATCATGATTTTATATTATTTTAGGATTGTGTTACGCTTTGGTATGTTTTTCCTACATTGTAGATACACATTGTTGATGGAAAGGATGATTTTAAAGAGATGAATTCGAGTGGAAAATCCCGAAATATACTCGTAATACAACGGGCTAATCAAAAAGGCGTTTTCTGAAGAAGAGTCCTTAATGAAAGTTGTAGAGTTTTCCGAGAGCTTTTTTAGACATTCGGATCATAATTTTTGGAGGTCTACAACTCAAGATATGAATTTTAGAAGTTGCAGAGCAGAAATTCAAAGAAGTTAAGTTGCAACCTTGATCGAGCGTCTGCCTCAGTAAACCAGCGTCCAGGGAGCCAAAATTGATCTGAGCCTTCAGCTGTGCCTCAAACGAACGTTCAGCATCCGTCCGGACACCATGGACGAGCGTCCAAGATGATGACGAGCGTCCGGAGCCGCTTTCAGGATTAACCGACTTAAGCATTGAAACAACCGACATAATGCAATTTCCTTAATTAAAAAGGAATTCTCCCAGCCGCATAATTTACAGCCGCAGCCGCCTTATATATATATATATATGTGCATGCAACCCTAATCGAGAGACCAATTATTCATACATCACATTATTCCAGCGGTAACACCACAAAGCGGCAATTTTGAGGAGCTCTCAAGGCCGGTCACCCGAGCCTTGTGCTCGGGTGATCCGGGGTTAGATTAGATGTAGTTTTTTCTTCCGTTTTCGATTCATGAGTTCATCCATGTACCAAACTACGTGAGTTTATTTATTTAATTTATTCAATTCCTTGTTCGTTTTCATGATCTTTGATTTATTTTGTATCGTTCTATGATTTTGATGCTATGATGTGAATTAGATCGAGAGATCCGTTTGCTATTGATACGTTTACAACATACGGAAGTTGCGTAAACTAGATCACCATAGAAAGATAGGATCTTTAATCATTAATTATGTGACAAATTATTTGGTTAGATTTATAGGTTGTTAGGTTCTAAAATACGGAAGTTAACATGAATCTACACCGAGTTTTGTTTGGTAAATCGTTCTCAACATTCGGAAGAGGAGAGATGGATAATTGAATTCACTAAGGAATTAGGAATTCATAGCTTGAGAAATAGATTCACTAAGGAATTAGGAATTTGTATCTCGTGAAAAGGTGAAACCACAATTTGAATTAAAATCATGAGATGAACTAGGGTTGAGATCACTTAGGTTCGTTCATTGGTTGATCCCATGTTTCCTTAGGTTAGTTTGTTTATTTTGTTTCTTAGGCTAGATTTATTTTGATTGTTCTTTTGATTTATGTTTTATGCTTTTGCTTTTCGTTTCTTCCGTTTCTTGAGTAGCAATTGAGAGGATTAATAGGATTAGATTCAACATCCCAATTCCCCGTGGATCGACCCTGTACTTACCCTACTATGCTATCAACTACCCGATATTTGGTCGGTTAGGAGTTAGTTTGCATGTTAAGTATAGGTTTATAAATTTTCTTTTGTTTTTATGATGCAAAATCCTCCCAACACAATCCCAAAAAGTAGTTCATATCTCCCATCATACTCATTTGGAATTTACTTTTCATTAGATTTGCAAACTTTTCACAAAGTAAATAATTTTCAGAACCAAATATTATATTATCCACATAAATCTGTACCAGCAGGGTGCTGTTCCCTTCACGGATTCTGAAAAGAGTCTTGTCAATGGTGCCTTTTGTAAAACCATTGTCCACCAAGAATTGAGATAGAGTCTCATACCATGCTCTTGGTGCTTGTTTCAATCCATAAAGTGCTTTGTTGAGTCTATATACTTTATCTTCTTGATCTTTAACTTCAAATCCAGGAGGTTGATGTACATACACTTCCTCCTCTAGAATGCCATTCAGAAATGCACTTTTGACATCCATTTGATATACTTTGAAGTTCTTATATGCAGCATGTGCCAAGAATAATCTGATAGCTTCCAATCTTGCAACAGGTGCATAAGTTTCATCAAAATCTATTCCTTCCTTGAGAATAGCCTTTTGCAACTAGTCTGGCCTTATTCCTCACAATGGTACCAGATTCATCAAGTTTATTTCTGTATACCCACTTAGTACCAATGATATTTACATGACTTGGCCTTTCAACTAGTGTCCAAACTTGATTTCTTTCAAATTCATTCAATTCTTCTTGCATAGCTATTATCCAATCTGGATCTGAAATAGCTTCTTCAACAACTTTAGGTTCCATTTGAGATAGAAAACAAGTAAACATAGCTTCCAGTTGTCTTCTAGTCCTTACACCTTGCTGTACATTCCCAATAACTTGTTCAGCAGGGTGATTCCTTAACCATTGTGGATTCTGGTTAGTTTGGTTATCAAGAACCTCATCTTCAGTAGGGTCTATTGTAGCTTCTTCAACTACAGGGGGTTCAGCAGATCCTTGAATTGCTTCAGTTGTTGCATCAGTAATGTTACCAGCAGGGTGTTCAGTAGGGGCAGTATCAGAGACTTTTAAGTCATTGAATCTTTCCAAAACATCAACACAATCTAGATCAGTGACTTGTTGATTCTCAGCAGGTTCACAATCTTCATCTTCCATTCCAGTGAACTTAGGTTCATCAAACACAACATGGATTGTTTCTTCATGTTTCAGTGACCTCTTGTTCAGTACCCTGAATGCCTTGCTGACTGAAGAGTATCCCAAGAAAATCCCTTCATCTGACTTTGGTTGGAATGTTTTCAGATGAACCTTGTGATTTAGGATAAAACACTTGCTTCCAAATGGATGGAAATAGGATATGTTTGGTTTCCTTCCATTCCAAATCTCATAAGGTGTCTTCAGCAGCTTCTTGTTCACTGATGTTCTGTTTTGTGTATAGCATGCTGTATTAACTGCTTCAGCCCAATATCTTTCAGGTAGCAACTCTTCACATATCATTGTCCTTCCTGCTTCCTTTAAAGTCATGTTTCTTATTTCAGCAACCCCATTTTGCTGAGGTGTACCAGCAGCAGCAAGTTGATGCAGTACACCATTCTGTTCACAGTATTCTCTTATCACTTTGTTGAGAAATTCAGTACCCTGGTCTGATCTTATTTTTATTACTGTTAAACTTTTCTCATTTTGTAATCTCTTCAAAATATTAGGTATGCTTTTGAGTGTTTCACTTTTCTTGTTCATAAATATCACCCAAGTGTACCTTGAATAATCATCTACAACCACTAAGGTGTATTTCTTTCCAGTTACACTTGTTGGAGTTATTGGTCCAAAAAGATCCATATGCATAAGCTCCAACACTCTATTAGTTGATTGTTTAGTTTTTGACTTGAAGCTTGACTTTATCTGTTTACCCTGCTGTCATGCATCACATATAGCATCCTTTTAGAATGTGATCTCAGGTAAACCAATCACTAGCTTCTTCTTCACCAACTGATTTATATCATCAAAGTTTAAGTGATTCAACTTCTTGTGCCATAACCAATTGAGTTCAGACTTGGTATGCACAATCAGGCAGGTTTCTGGAACTGCAATAGACCAATCCACAACATACATGTTTTGTTGTCTTCTACCAGCAAGTACAACTTGATCACCTCTTTCACTAATGACAATACAGTTGTTTTTGTCAAAAGTGACCTTGTATCCCATGCCACAGAATTGTCCAGTGCTCAGCAAGTTGTAATCCAGTCCTTCTACATATGCAACATTCTTGATTGTAAGTCCATTTCTTACAAGTGTGCCATAACCTCTTGTGTATCCAGGTGTATTCTTGTTGCCAAAATTCACCCTTGGACCATCTTTTGCCACAAAGTTTAATAAACAGTGCTTATTCTTTGTCATATGTCTGGAACATCCACTGTCAAAGTACCAAACACCCTACAAAACAAGGTTAATGCATTTTAGGTACCCAAACCTGTTTGGGTCCATAGTGGTCAGTAGTAAGCATGACTTTTGGTAAGTTTCCATAAGGTCTTCTCCTAAAAGTGTCATACTTTGGTTCATACATGTATTCCACACATCCATAAGTTCTAACAGTAGGTTGTGTAGGATTCGTATATGTTTTCTGGCCTTTTGGTTTATAATGCTATTTGAAGTGATTCTTGGTGTTGGAAGCATTAGTATAACCATTTGTTTGCTGTCTGTTAGGAACAGTCCTGTAATATAGAGTCTGCTGAGGTCCCTGCTGAGGCCTTTTATAAGTCCTCTGCTGAGTCTTTTGTTGATTCCATTGCAGATTCCATTGCTTAGGTTTTACCCTAGCAGCATGGTTATACTGGTTGTTTCTATCAGTAGGTACAGGAATATTCCAATCATCATCAGCAGGGAACAATCTACCTTTCCCCCTGAGATAAGTATCCCTTGAATGATTAACATTTTTAGATTTGGGATTCTTATCTTTGGAATATTTCTGACCTTTACCTTTTTGTGGTCCAGCAGAATTGGTAGCAGGTCTGCTATCAGTAGGTCTGGAAGGTCCAGCAGTCCTATCTTTAGATTTTTTCTTTTTGTTAGGAGCTGTTGACCTCTTTGACTTCTGATTTTGCTTCCTTGAAGTATTCTCAGTAGGTTTTACTGCCTCAGCAACCTTACTTGGAGATGGATCTTGTGCTGGTACAAACTTAGGACCAATTCTGGTGCTAGGTTCAGTAACCTTACTGGATCCACTCTTTTTGGATTGTTGAGTTCCAAATCCAAGCCCTGTTTTATCACCATAAGGCTTTCCAGATTTGTATGCAGTAGTGGAGCAAGATGGTTCAGCAGATTCAGGGGCTGCTGGATGATCAGCAGGCTTACACTGATTCTGTCCAACATCTTTTTCCTTACCTTTGAGAACTCTTAATTCAGCTTTCAATTTTCCAACTTCTAATTCAAGAGCTTCTTTTTCAGCCTTCACAATCTCATAACCAGATTGTATTATCCTCAGTTGATTAAGGATGGCATCCAAAGTCTCATTATTGTCAGAATTTCTAGGATTTGAACCACAAGTTGATTCACAATCACTTCCAGCAGGAGTGTTGATGGATACAGTATTATATACCTCCTCAGTTTCATCCATATTGGCCATCAAAGCATAATCTTCCATGTCAGCAACCAGTGCTGTGTCATCTGATTCGTTTCCTTTTTCAGATTCCACTTCATACCCTGATTCATCTTCAGCAACCATAGCTTTCTTGCCATGTCTTCTTTGTTGACTCTTGGTCTTCAGTAGGTCTGGACAATCAGGTCTAAAGTGTCCAGGCTTCTTGCAGTTGAAGCAAAGATAATCAGGTTCCTTACTTTGTTTTAACTCAGGACAGTCAGGTTTGAAGTGTCCTGGTTTCTTGCAATGAAAGCACAGATAGTCATTGTCTTTCTTTGATTCTTCTTTCCTTCTTTCAGTAGGCCTCTTTGTGAAATTTCTTGAAGGGGCCTTTCCAGTCTTCATCATCCTGATTTTCTTGCTCAGGAGGGCAATCTGCACCTGCATCTCATCCAGCAGATCATCTTGTCCTCCAGATGTTTCTTCTTGATGTGAAGCAGCCAATGCAGTGGTTTTTGGCTCTTCTTTTTCAGTTTCAGGTACAAGCTTTTTGCTAAATTCATAAGCCTTGAGATCTGAAAACAACTTGAAGGTGTCTTCTTCATGCAACTTTCTCATTTCTTCTATTGCAGTCACCTTCATTTTCCAAACATCTTTTGCAGGTAGAGCCTCCAAGATTTTGGTGTTTATTTCTTCTTTTGAATAACTTACACTCAGCAGGGTAAGTTCATCCAGGATTGCATTAAATCTTGATTCCATTTGCTCAATGGTTTCATTTGGCAGCATCTTGAACTTTTGGAACCTCTTTCTGGCCACACTGATTTTATTCTTCTTTATTGCATCAGTGCCTTCACAGATCAAATGTATCTTGTCCCAAAGTTCCTTTGCAGTTTTGCAATCTTTAACCTTCATGTATATATTGCTATCCAAGGTTCTATAGATGATGTAAATAGGAATATTGTTGAGGTTTGCTCTTTTTCTATCTTCTGCATTCCATTCTCTTTTTGGTTTAGGAATGTACTCAGTTGCATCAGCCACTGTTATTGCCTTGGTAATCTCCAGTGGTCCATTAGTTAGTACATCCATCATCTCATCATGAGTTGCAGCAAGGTAAGCCTGCATTCGACGTTTATACTCATCAAATCTATCTAGAGAACACATCAGCATAGTTCTAGCATACTGTGTGTTATCCATGATGCAAGTCTTTGAAAATCAGTAACTTGAAAGAAAGCTTCAAAGAATTTTCACAAGAACAACAAGTAGGATTTCTTCAGAACAGAAGCACTGCTCCGATACCAATTGTTGGTCCCTTGAAAAGGCTTTGGTTAAGTTTAGAGGGGGGTGAATAAACTTAACACTTAAAACTTTTGGAGTTAACAAATTCTGCAACTTCAGCAGTCTGCTGATACTTCAGTAGTCTGCTGATACCTCAGTAGCCTGCTGATAAACAGTAGTCTACTGACAGTTGAGTTTGCTGAATTTGTGCAGCGGAATTATATCAAAATTAAGCCTTAATACTTGTTGTTAAATATGATACTAAGTATTGGTTACTCAGTAGTGCAAGTGTGTGATTTCAGTTGCTAGATTCTGTAGGTTGATGTGTAAAATAAACTAAGTGCAGAATGTAAATGCTGAAAGTAAATAGGCAGATTTTATAGTGGTTCCAGGTGGTGTAATCCTGTCAGTCCACTCTTCTCCTGTGATGTTGGAGGAAATTCACTAGAGATATTTGATGTAGCTTTTACAAAGATTCCTAAGGTTGCTTGTCCTTCACCAATAACTATGGCTTCACAAACTGAAAACTGGGAACATGTAGGATTGCTGCTCCTGAGTCTTCCACTGGTCCTTGAAGGGTAGGATTGCCTCTTCACCAGCTCCATCACAAACAACAGTCTTTAACACAACTGTGCTTCACTGTCTTCAGCAGGTTCTTTATAAAATAAAGATTGAATCAAATAAATGATTCAGATGCAACAGCTTGATTAGGATGATATAATCAGCATCTTGCAGACTTCAAGTGTGTATACTTGATGTAGCTTGAATGCAGAATACACTTGAAGAATTTCTCTGGATCATTAGCTTTAAGTTCAGAAAGTTCAGCAGGGTGTTTTTCAGCTCAGTAATATCTCTTCAAAGTCTATTAGTTTTCATCATCTTGTTTCTGAGTTGAAAGTCCTCTATTTATAGGAAAGAATGCATGTGACTTGTATTTGAAATTCAAATGTAACCGTTCCTTGTTTTTGTCCCATCTAATTTGCATTTTGTCACTATTCATAGGACTGACACTGTCAGAATTCATTTTTGACAGTGCAGTCTGTCCACCCTTTGACTTATATCCAATGGTTAAAAATCTGAATCATCCCAACGTTCTTTTAATCTCAGCCTTTGATTTCTTTGATAAGTCAGAGGTAGTTGGTTGTCCTTATCCATGTAATCTTCCAAATTAATCTTGAATTAACCGAGGTATATTATCAGCAGGTTCATCAGTCTGTTGAGATACCTATCAGTCTGCTGAACTGCAATTTGCTGTGTATAAAATACAATGCAGCTGACTTCTTTTATCTAACTTTTATTTGTGAAGTTAGATTACACCTTTTTAATAATAACCAAGTTCCAAACATCATCCAACTTGTGGAACTTAGACCTTCTTCACAAGGTATATGTAATCAATTTAGGTCATCACAGACTTGCCTAAATTCTGATTCCATATCCTTGACTTAAATTACTAAGTTTGATCCCTTAGCCTTCTGTAACTGAGTTTGAACCCTCAGCCTTCAGTCTTCAGCAGGTTCCAGACTAGTCTACTGACCTATCTACCCTACTGAAATGGATCAGTCTGCTGATATAAATCAGCAGCCCTTTACAGTGCTTGTTTGATCAAACCTATTCATATATCAAACTCTAATAAACCTATACATTTGATCTTGACATCTTTTTGCCTTTGCACTATAACAGCTAGTCTGGCATTCATCATCAAAACATAGAAATAAGTCCAACACTATGGATATTATATAAGAATCACAACCTTTGAATGCAATGAATAGATAATGTCATTTAATTGTAATGAAAAAGATTCAAGGTTTTGTGTTTATTGTGCTTTTGTCTTTTTTCATAGCAGTTAAGGGTATTGGCATCATAAAATAGGGGAAATTTTAAGAAATACTTAGGTTTTGATGATGAGTTCCAGACATGCTTTTATAGACGCAAGGAAAAAGATGTCTAGAGTTGAATGTATAGGTCTTACTAGAGTATGAAATTGTATAGGTTGATCAGACAAGCACTATAATAATCAGCTGATAGAATCTCAATAGACTAAGGTAAGGTTTTAGAAAAATAAGTAAATCTAGGATCCTAAGCTGAGATGAGCTGAAGGCTGACGAAACAAAATCATTAGAGAAGATGTGCATACTGATGGAATAAACTCTGCATTGAAGATTGAAATTGAAGGCTGAGGGTTCAAACATAGTATTGAAGATAAAAGTCGAGATTATAAAGTTAAACATCAGGTAAGTCTGTGATGGCCTAAATTAATTTTATAATTCTTGTGTGGAAGGTCTTAGATTGAAGAAAAAGTGATGTTGAATCTAAAGTTTTGGCAAAAAGATACACTCTGCTCTCATAAATTAATATAAGATGCAAAATCAAGCTAGCTAACCTGAGCTGAACCAGTGACACTCAGCAGAACACTCATGTCAGCAATGCTGAGTCAAGAAAACATACAAGTCAGCTAAGAGTAGCCGATAAAAATATTTCAGCCGAGCAGAATCAACCTCAAAGATGAAATAGCCAAGTACTATTAATCCATTATCCAGATTAATTTGAATATTGTTTTAAAGATAAGGATTAATATTGGATGTCTGATCAAACACTTAATCAATAGGCAAGTTTCAATGATGTTTCAATGATATTGATACCATAATATTCAAGGAATTCCATTTGTTGACAGGCCGTCATGTAAGATGGACATTGACAGTGACACATAATCATACAACACAGAATTTCAGTGAATAATTATGCATATCCACCTGTCAAAAAAATTATGCATATCTCATAAACGGACATTTGAATTTAAAATTTGAACGGTTGAAATGTGCCTATAAATAGAGGACTTAGCAACCAGAAGAACAAAATTTTTACACTGTTATTTGAGAAATTAAGATGCACTGTTGAGTTCTTCAATTTTCTAAAATATGCTAAGGCAATCATTGCCAGATCTAGAAACTTCAAGTGTTGCTTTATTCCTGATCTATCTAGAAATCAACACTTGAAGCCCGAGCAACTGAATTCAGAACAAATATCAAGAATCAAGCTTATCCAGAATCTAAGGATTCAAACCACAACTTTGTTTGACAATGTCTTTGGATAAGTGGAACAACATCAATGAAGCAGCAGATACAACTATGAAGGACTGATTATTCATATTGTGAGGTTGAGCTGAGATCAGCCAAGGAAAATTCTTTGAAATATTTTGTACTTGTGTAACCAAGTACATTACTGAAATTTCCTCCAACATCACATGAAATAGAGAGACATAGATGATCACGCCACCTCGAACTTCAATAAATAAATTTTGTGTTTTTTATATTCCGCATTTTCTTTTTCATTACGTTACTTTCGGTTTATTAGTTTACCAAACACAACACATACACAACCTATACACATCACTCCTGAGCATCTAACACTTAGTTCATTTGGTTTAGAACAACGGTTTTAAAAGGCTTTATATGCGGTGCATAATAACACATGTGAGTTCAGTCAGTTAAAAGACAAACTTTTCAGCTTAGTTTTAAAACTCTAAAAGTGTAAAGTTTATTCCCCCACCCCTCTGAACTTCATCTTAGCCTTTCCATAGGACCAAGAAATTTAGATGCTAATCTGTTGTTTCGGATGTACGAAAAGTGATTTCTATATGCTCAGTCAACTTGGTTTCTATTAGATCTAAAAAATAGCTTAGTCTCCAAATCCTAGCTTGGTTTTCAGAATATGTCACATTTCAATTAATTGATTTGCGCTATTTACTTTAGTTAAAAGTGAAAAAAATTTATAGCTCATGGTTCTGCTGTCTTCCTGTTTGGACATCGGAATCTCAATACTGAACAGATTCAAATCTTAGTGGAATCTTTTTTTCCAATTCTTTGGTTTCTCCAGACTGGAAAACTGTAATCGTGTACTGCTTGTATCGTATTCTTAGAATTTCCTTAAAGAAAGAATATATATATATATATATATATATATATATATATATATATATATATATATATATATATATATATATATATATATATATATATATACATATTCACTGTTATTGAATTTATTCCTTCTACTAGAAGTTGATTTTTGATTGCAATATTTGAAAACATCTTCGGCACTTTGTGAATAAGGCTTCGTGAATATGATGTTTGACATTCCATCTGCTGAGCTTTAATTAGGTTCAAAATGATGGAGCCATATTTTATAGATTGTTCCATGGTCTAGTGGTTAGGACATTGGACTCTGAATTCAATAGCTCGAGTTCATATCTCAGTGGAACCTTTTTCTCTTTGATTATTTAATCTATATCTTTCTTTTAGGGTCTCATGACTGGAAAACAAGATTTGTGTTATGTTACCAAATACAATTAGGAATTGTCGTGAAATCCATGTTCTTTCTATAGTAAAAACAAAATATCTTTTTTTTTTTTTGAAAACATGATTTAGAATTGTCGAGAACTCGATGTTCTTTTTATTGTAAAAACAAAATATCATTTTTTTATGGAAGATGAAATTCCATTTACAAAAATTCTAGAACAGTGTGCTTTGAATATTAGCTAAGATATCTTCATATATAGAGCCTTAGTAAGATAGTTGAAATGTCAATTCACGGTTTCGTTATGCCAAAGGGTTTGAAAGGGCTACAACTGAACATTGTTTCCATTGGGTAGAAATTGACGCAACTCCTTTTATTAGATGGTTCCATGGTCTAGTGTTTAGGACAATGGAATTTGAATGCAATAGCCTGACTTCAAATCTTGGTGGAACCTTTTTTCTTCTTCTTCTGCCTCTATTTTAATTCCATTTTTATTCTTTGCATTTCTGTCCTCGAGATGAATGTTTTGAGCGGTGGAAAATATCAAATTCTAATATTTCTTAGTAGAGGAAAGACCTTGGGCTTCATAAGTTGGGATGAAAACTTGTTGGATTACTTGTAATTCTAAGTTCTAGAACACATCTAACGACATTAGGAACACTGGTTTCCGATGCAGTAGCCTAGCATTGAAATCTTAGTTGAACCAATTCTTTGGATCATTTTGTATTAGACAATATAGCCCCACCCGTACGCATCAGGATGGACTGTGCCGACATTTTATATTAGGGTTTTATATTTATTTTTGTATTTCCATTCATAGCCCTTGTGGCTCTCTATATAAACATCTTGTAATAGCTATTCCATCAATATCAATAAACAATGCATTATGATGTTATAATTCTGACATGGTAGCAGAGCTCCGATCCTAAACCCTAAATTTTTTTCTCTTCTTCGCATGAATTTCTCCTTCCTCTGCAAATTCCTCTGCTCTTTTCCCTTTTAATTTCTTCCACCCCCAGGCTTGCCGCCTTCGCCACCCTCAGGCTCGATGCGATGACGACTCTCTCTTCCACTTCTAGAAAAACCCTAGCAGCCGCCGCTGCTAGGTTGCCGCCGCCGGATCTTCTCTTTGCCGCCGTTGCGATGACGACTCCCTCTTCAACTTCTGACAAACCCTAGCAGCCGCCGCTGCTAGGTTGCCGCCGCTGCTAGGTTGCCGCCGCCGGATCTTCTCTTTTCCGCCGCTGCGATGACGACTCCCTCTCCAACGGGTTGATTTTATTTTCTGCATGGGTATATCCCAAAATATTTTTCTTTTCTGCATGGGTATATCCCAAAATATTTTATTTTATTTTATTTTATTTTCTGCAAGGGTATATCCCAAAATATTTTCTTTTCTGCATGGGTATATCCCAAAATATTTTATTTTCTGCAAGGGTCTATCCCAAAATATTTTTCTTTTCTGCATGGGTATATCCCAAAATATTTTATTTTCTGCAAAGGTCTATCCCAAAATATTTTTCTTCTCTGCATGGGTATATCAAAAAAAAAAAATAATAAAAATCCGTACGGACACAACAGGTTTCAAGCTTCATGTCTGCTGTGCTCCCATGTGCTTGAGGGGGCCTATTGGAGTTATAATTAAATTTGCTCGTGTAGCTGGATTTGCTCGTGTAGCTGCTGCTTTATTTCCAAGCTTGGTCTTCGCACAGCGCCGTCCGCTTGAGGGAGCGTATTAGACAATATAGCCCCACCCGTACGCATCAGGATGGACTGTGCCGTCATTTTATATTAGGGTTTTATATTTATTTTTGTATTTCCATTCATAGCCCTTGTGGCTCTCTATATAAACATCTTGTAATAGCTATCCATCAATATCAATAAACAATGCATTATGATGTTATAATTCTGACATTGAATAAGAATGGAAACCTTTGAATGCAATGAATACATAATATCATTTAATTTTAGTAGAAAAATAAGCGGTATACAAAAGCTTTACTTTATATTACCATCTCAACATTGACTTTTTAGATATGGATGGATAAAGCCTTGTCCGTAGAATGGCATTACACTCGTTGGACCTATTTTTGGGTACCCTCCCTTGAAATTTCAATTTAAAAATTCAAGTGATCGTTTTCAATTCATAAATAATTTTCTTCTCTCTTTTGAGGTAGATTCTCATGAATGCTCAATCATTTAATTTAGAACCAAATATACTATTTCAGAATGTATGCAAAGTGATTTCTATATGGTCACTCAACTTGGTTCCTTTTAGGCACAAATTGACAGATGCCTTAATCTTCCATATGTTTTTGATGGTCTAGGTGTCAGGACATTTGGACATTGATTAGCTGACGTAGCAAATAATAGCCTCTTTAGCATGCCTATAAATTTTGTTTTGATGGTGCTCATTAGATCCATGATATTGGTTTCCTTATCTATATTGGAATTAACCAACTATGAGACCTCTAGTCTATTACAACAAAAATCAATACATCATATGTCAAAAATAAAAAAATTGAAACCAAAGCTGCAAAGCAATCTCTGTAAGTTCCAACTCAAGTTGCACTTGGCCTTTGAAGCAGCCAGCATGATGATCATGAAAACCTCTACTTCCACCCTAAAGACGGGACTAGACACTAGCTAAAATACCCTCACATTCCTCTCTTTACATACATAGATTAGCACTGAGAAGCCAAACAGTAACACTTCACGCTGAAACTCTATTATGAATATGTGGGACATTAGTCATAGCATCACTTCATTTAACTTAACACCATGAAGCTGACTTCAAAGAATTCAACAGGGGTATTAACAAGCTGAAGGCATAAATCTTGATGAAACATATGCACCAGTTGCCAGACTAAAGGCTATCAGACTATCCTAGCTCATGTAGCCTGCAAGAACTTCAAGGTCTACCAGATGGATGTGAAAAGTGCATTTATTAATGGAATTCATAAAGAGTAAGTCTTTGTTCAACAACCCCTAATATTGAAGTCAAGGGATGAAATAGGCACCTAGATCCTGGTTTGAGACTCTGTCTCGTTTTTGTGTTCAGAATGGCTTGACCAAATGAACAATAGACTAGACCTTGTTTAGAATCAAGGAAGGTGAAAGCACATTGATAGTACAAATATATGTTGATGATATCATATTTTGATTGGAGAGCTAAACTACTTCTTGGGATTGCAAGTTAGACGGCCGAATGATGGAATCTTCAATCATCATGCCAAATAAACAAGAGAACTGATCAAGAATTTTTGAATGGAGACCAATGCAAAGATTTCAACACCAATAAGTGCACGATTTGAATTAGATGAAGACAAAGATGGTATAGATGTGGATCCGACCCTATACAAAAAAATTATAGGAACTCCATTATACTAGACAGGCAGCAGACCTGACGCATCTCCTACAGTTAGTGTTTGCACAAGATTTCAATCTAAACCAAAGGAAAGTCCCTTTATTGCTCTGCAAATAATTTTATATATCTGAAAGAATATCTAGATGTTGGCACATGGTACTTTAAAGAAGGAAGTATCAAGTTGATATCCTACTCGGACTTAGATTATGATGGATGAAATGTGGACATAAAATCACCCCTAGAACTTGTCAACTAATGGGAAACATACATGTTTCTTGGTATAGCAAGAAGAAAAACTCAATATAAACTTCCAATAATGAGGCAAAATACATAGCTACTGCAAGTTTTTTTGCACAGGTGCTATGGCAAAAAAAAAGCTGAGAGATTATAGGATTGAAGAATGAGGAATTCCTATAATGTTTGATATTGCAAGTGAAATTGATATCACGAAAATCCATTTGTACATTCCATAAGCAATCACATTGATGTTAGACATCATTTTATCAGAGATCATGGTGAAAAGAAAGATGACATGGTGGAATACGTTTCTGCTGAAGAGCAGCTCACAGACTTATTCACACTATCAAATTAAACTGAATCATATCAGCTAAGATGTAAATTGATGATCAACTGAGCAAATAAAATCGACCAATGGGATTGATATTTGACATGTTGGGTGAGGTCACTTGGAAGATCATTCATTGGTTATACATGACTTCATTGTGCTTCCGTAGTTATCAGTTGAATGTTTTATGAAATGAGAATGTAAGGATTAAGCTACATAGTTTCATAAAGCTGAATGAGTAGATCAGCTAAGTATTATACATCGAGGTCAGCTGAGCCGAGTTCTTATAACTCTACTGAGAATGCAAAAAGGAGGTCAAACACTAATGAAAAGTTAATGTATAATGAAACAGATTTTGACCTTATCTTGCATTACAACTGTAAGTGTATGTACATGTTCTGTACAAAGTGGACTATATGTGTCAATCCCTCATAAGTCAAGAAATTAACTTTATTGGTATTTTGAATTTCATATGGATGGACAAATTCGAATTTTTACCTTTTCCTATCAATATGATCGGAATCCAGCCGAGATTCACCCTAACAGGCTCCAAAATCTTCCTAAGGCAAATATTATCTGAATCTCTCTCATTCTTTTTAAAGTCTTACAATATGTCTTCATATATGACTTTAACGGAATTAGCATTTCTGTCTCTAGATATGTCATACTTTTGGTGGTACTGATCGAGCCAAAAAGATTGCAGAACATGTTCGACAAATTGCCGGACTGGAGCAGATTATTTCCAATATTACAGTGGATTAGTATGCTTTGAAAGCATGTGTCAATTTTTGGAGAATTGCGAGATTCATAGTAAAAATGACACATTTACAACTACTGTAAATAGATTGAAGATCACGATTTTTGAAAGGGTAATCAAAGAATTGTTTGGGTTTGAAAAGACCAAGGCTTTTTTACACTAAAAAGCTTGGTATTGAAAGCAAGGATTTTCTGACTGAAATGGACATAGGCATAACATCAAATTTGATTGTTTCAAGCTTTGAAAAGAAGATCTACAAGGAAATCATTCCACAGAGAAAGTGGATTTCTAAAGATATCATTGGAACTACTAGAGGCCATGATAACTGTGAAAGTAGGTTTGATTGTTGCAATTTACTTTCTAAGGAATTCAACTAGGCCAGGTTTGTACTCAAAGAGATGAAAGAAATCTTAATGAAGTAGGATAGTCTAAAGAACGACCCATATTCTAAGTAGAATGGAAGATTCTACATAAGGAAGTCGTTTCGATTCTTGATTCAATTACTGTTAAAATATCTGAGTGTTCCTAGTATCAATCCTATCAGACTGAATCCGTCTATAGATTAGATAAAGCAAAAGTGATAATCTGAATTTAGTGTGTCTTAAGATCAAGATGAGGCAAATGAAGCCTTTGTGAGAACCATGAAACCAAAGATTGTCAGGATTACTGAACAAAATCAATTAGCAAGGCCTCATAGATCAACTGAGACACAAAGGTTAGTGATGGAGGACCATCAAGTCATAATAATTTCCTACACATCTCTTATGGTCCATAATTTCACATTGATGATCGTTACCCGTCTTAGGCGTATATCAAGAGATTTTCATGAGATTTGGATGACCTTCAACATGGAAAAATTATGGAACTCTAAATTATCATTTATATTGTTATTTTTAAGGATCCATATAATTATGAAAGGTTGGTTTATTGAAGAATACAACTTGTTCTTAATTTGGGCTGAATTCGGCAGGTTTGCATATTCTGGCGGACTCACATTTGAATCGATCCAGTTGAAATCACGAGGACTATTTTTATCTAAGAGAAGCCCAATGTGATGAAGTACAAGTCCAAATGAAGAGAATGATTTTGTACTTTGATTATTTTAACACGTTTGGGCCAAAAAACATGGATCATGCACTAAAGAGAAGAGAATATGGATTTTTTGCTACTTTATTTTTTATTTGGAGTCTTATTGTTATTATTAGTGTCCAATAAGGCCTTACAAGACCATATAGCACCAAATTAAGGAGTATTATGGTGATTGATTTCATCAAATATTCATCTTATTTTTGGTAGATAATCAATCAATCTGAATGGATGATTATTTACTGATTTATGATTTGAATATTTCTTTTGTTTTAGGAATTATTTTTTATTCCTTTTTTCTCCTAGACATAAAAGGGGACTAGGTTCATTATTATTGTTATTTTAATAGTTTAGTTTTATTTCCTAGAAAATAAAAAGCCAACTTTCTTAGCCTATAAAAGGAGGAGCACACCATATGTATTTCACACATTGAATTGATTAATAATATTGTTATTGTAAGTTGTTTTCTCATTAGAGTTTTACAACTTTTTTAAGTGCATTTTAAGTTTGTGAGCATAGATTAAAGTGTCTTATTTTAGTATTCTGTTTAAGGATCATTAGAAGGGTCTTGGCTTCTTCTTAGTCATTGGTTCTTCTAGTCTCATCCTTGAGTTAGACTACTTTTGCTCAAGTCTTTTCCTTCATCTTATTCTATTTTTTTGTTTCCCTTTTCATTTTGGGATCTAAATGTGGTTATTCATTGTATTTCTTAGGGTTCTTGACAATTTCGTTTTTAAGGGTCCAAGGTCTACATCAATTGATATCAAAGCAGGTGGTTCAATTCATTTGTTTTGGTGTTGCTGATTTGACACCCGTATTTATTTCAATTCTTTTAATACTCATAAAAACTCAAAAAAATCTGACAATTTTTTCACAAATAAATAACCCTATGGTATACATTTTCTCTTTTTATTGCATCTCGAAATTCGAATCGGGTTAGACTAAAAACTGCACCCCAACATAGAACACTTTGTTTTGAAATTCGGCAACAGTAGAACATCATTCGAATTTTGTTTACGTGGGTTCAGTAGCTCAAAATCCTTTGATAATTAGAAGTATTATAGGAAACTGTCCGTTCTACAACTTTTGTCTTTTGAGTTTTTCCATATTCATCATAGTTTGAGCAGGATAGGCGAAATAAGTCACTGCTACAATCCGGGAAAATTTTGACAGATTGAACTAGTTGACAAGAAACGATTGTTTGGTCGACCTATAAAAGTCAAGAAAATCTGAATTTTGAGTATCATCTAAATAACTCATTCTTATACAAATTTCATTCACTTATAGTTCAAATTCGTTTTCATTTGAGTTGCACATGCCAATAAGTGCAGGGCTCTTGTAATACCCCGACCTTTCGTAGAAGGGCAGCCGTGTCTTTTTACGAAAAATGGAATATTATATTTTTATTTATGGATTTAATATTTAAAAAGGAAAAGGATTTATTGGAAAAATTAAGAAGTTTGGGGACTTAATGGTATTTAAAGGGGAGTAAAGTGCAATTAAGGTGGGAAGTTTTATTTGGGGAATTAACTACCCATTAATTTAGAGGTTGCCAAGGAGTTATCAGAATTCTAACCTCCTGGCTTTCACGTTGAAGGCATCAGAAAAGAGAAGAAATAGAAAAGCAAAAAAAGGAGACTTTTGCACAATTCTGACAAGTCTGTGATCGGTTTACAAAATTGTTTGAAGATTCATAATCAGCGGCAAAAGGGCTTACTTTTGATACTAAAAGTTTTGAAATTTGAGAAAGGTTAGTTTTGCCCTAGTTTTGGAAATCTTCAAGTTTGGCCTGGTTTGGTTGCGTAGAATCCTTCAATTCGTAGTGCCTGTTGTTTAGAAGCTTTTGATCACAATTGTTTTTTGTTCAATTGGTTGATCAACTAGGTTTGGGTTGAAGTCCTAGTTGTGTTGCAGTCTTTTTGAAGGTTAAGCTTTGCTTTTGGCTTGCTAAAAGGTAAGAGGTTCTTCCTAATGTATAGTTAAGGTTTTATGTTGTTAAGGTTGTATTTTGGGTATGATTTGTGGTTAGAAATCATGTGAGTTGTTGTTGTTGTTGTAATACAAGGTGTTATAGAATGTTTAGAACCTGTTTTGATGTTAAACATCGTTGGGTTTGAGTAGAAATCGAAAAATGCAGTAAAGTGCTCCCAGGTGTTGTAGGCCGTGGCCTATGATTTACAGGCCGTGGCCAATCTGATTCAGAGAGTTCAGAGAATTTTTCTATGTCATAGGCCGTGGCCTATAATTTACAGGCCGTGGCCTATAGCCCAAAAATGTTGTTTTTAGTGTTTTAAGCTATGAGTCTAGTTCTAAATGTTGTTTCTTGATCTAATAACATTAAATGAACATGAACAAGCCTCGATTAAGCTTCTGATGCATTTAGTTCCGGCACCGAATGTACTCTTCTTCCAAAGAGTTGAAGTTCAGGACCGTCGGAAGGGTATGAAAGGCTTGTGCTTTGATGAATTAGAATTCATCAATGACAGTGTATGTGCTAGGGCTTGTCCATGTCTAGGGGTCTAAGTAAGAGGGTTGTATGTGTGAGGGAGCTTACTTGAAAATACTTAAGTGGGTAGTTAACAATTAATAATAAACATACTTGTGTAGTAAAAAGATTAAACATCAACCCATTCTTGGTAAGGCAGAAGTCTATATCGCTATGTGTGGGCGTTCAGATAAAGTGGATAACTTCGTAAGTCTTTGGACATTACTTATGGAGGAACACCACCCCGTAAGTCTGAGACCCTACGTATGGGGGGACTCCACCGAACGTGTACACTATCGGGCTTTCCCCCGTGGATATTGGTGTGATCAGCCAATATGTTGCACACAGATACTTCATGGTGAGTAGCACCATGCATAGTGCCCTTGAACGATGATGTAACAAAGATAAGCTAAGCTAAAAACCAATAGTCACGACATGTTGATGAGAATGAAGTGAACACTAGAGTTTGAGTCGGTCTCACAAAGATAACTTAATAAATTATGAACCTTTCATTGTAAGACTTAATTATACTTTTGCTTCTTACTCTTGCTAAGTACTTTGTACTTACCTCAATTGAATGTTTTGTTGTATGCTTTTGGGGTGAGAAGGCAAACAGGTTGAGCATGTGATGGATGACGACTTTGGGAACAATGTTTGAGTCCAAGTTTCACTTGATGTTTTTCTGTTTCATTTATTATAAGATGTATCAAACTATGTTGTTATTTCAATATCAAGAGAAACATTGTACTTTCTTTAAGGATTTGTAAGATTTGTTGTTTTACTTTTGATTTGGACATCGTATGTGTCACGGATTTTATCTAACAAAACAAACAAGTAATAATCCGGTTAACCTCAAGTGTAAGGATCGTAGTAATAGTGGTTAATGCCGGGTCGATCTTACGGGGAACTGGCGATTGCTAACCCTAGTTTTTGTTTAACTAACTAACCTATGTCACGATTACTAAACTAAACAGATATGGAAACGGTAAATAATTCACAAGAAAGATGACAATAACGTAAACTGGACAGAAGATCAAGGATCTAAAGCCAGGAAAGATAGTTTCGAACCAATTTAAACTAAACTAAACCTAATATGCAATAAAAGACTAACTAAGCTAAACAATTCAAATTCAAGGGGTTTAAATCAATAAGTTACGAACGAACGAGCAATTGATCCACCTATCCTACCAACATTCAATTTCAATCCGGATTACCTCGTGATCTTTAACCAAGTTGTGATTCACCTAACTAGGGCATGAACTCCTATTTCCTTAGAAAAGTTCGTTTCTTAATCTTCTATCTCTCGATTTAAAAGATTATTACTTTCAAAGCGAAGGTGTAAGATTTCTCAATCTAATTATCTAGAGATTCAACCTAATTAACTCTCGTTGTTTTATAGGGTGAAAATATAATCTTTATTATATTGATCTAGGGTTTAACAAGATTTTCATCAATATAAACTTCACACATGCAAGCATCTTTCGATAAAATTGCAATAAACAATGATAAACGATAATAAAGATAAAACTTGAATAAAATACTCACAAGATAATCCTGAAACGAAATCAAAGTGTTGGTAGAACGGCTTCACAACGCTTATTCTAGAGGGTTTTAGCCTCTAGACATCCTATTGGAACTTGGAATTGTTTGAGTAAAATTGCATAAAAGAATCTAAAGAGAAATTATATGAAAACAAAGGAAAATCGCAGCTTAGCCGCCCCTAGGGTTTTAGGGTTCGAATATATGATGTGATTGTGGAGAAAATACGCTGCCTTATATAGAATTCGAAGGCGGTTCAGCTAAGTCGGCGTTCGGACGCCCGTCTGGAAAGGGTGAACGTCCGTCTGGCTTATGTAAACTTCTTCGAGTCGGGCCGAGCTGGATCAGACGCCCGTCCTTCACTAAATTGGACGCTCATTCACTGAAAATCTGAACATCCTGAACCAAACTTCTCTTCCTGGACGCTCGTTTAGATGACCAAACGCCCGTCCACTCTTGACGCCAGTCCAGGGTCGACTTCATCTTGATTTCTTCATCTCTATCTCTTTCCATCAAATCCAATCATCATTATCTTTTTTTATCATCAATTAGCTCGACTCTTATCTCTTTTTGATCAACATTTGAGCTTCAAACATGTACCTATAACACATTAAAACATCGCAAAATGTAATATCGTCCAAATAATCATAAAAATCACAATTAAAACACCTAAATTAACCAATTTTGCGAATAACTTATTTAAAACCTCATTTACTCAATATTTCCGTTAAACACTCGTTTCTTATGCAATTTAGTATAAATACGGGGGAAAATATCATAGAATATAGCGTTATAAATCGTATAAATTCACCCTTAACAGTATGTTGTAAGCTACCTTGTTGTTGTAAGGAAACCTTTTTATCTTCGTTGAGTTTTAATCTAATTCTTAGACGCATTTATGATGCTTGCCGAGTCTTTTTAGCTTCCATTTGCTAAACTCGATACGACGTAGCAGATGCTTACGTATAATATTGAATTTATTTAGTGTTATACATGCCGAACGTTTCTTTTCTGGATAAGGGCTCGGTATCCAGGAACGGGGCATTACTGTTGGTATCAGAGCGAAGCGTTCCTTGCTGTCATAGGCTTCTACTCCTTTAAGATAAGATCTCTTTAGACCACCTAGTCACATTGATCCTTACAGATCTTTCAGAATTGTAGGTAACCTCAGAGACACTCATTGGTACTAGGGCTCAGTAAAAAGTTAGTGGTTTGGTTCAAGACTTGGGTCAGACAGTCTTGAGTTAGTTGGAACGTGTGGATCAGTTTCAGAATCAGGTACCCCTTCCTCAGTTTTAGTTAGAATAACCTCAGGGATCTCTTGGTTGTTACAACATCTTTGGATAGAGTAATCAAGGTTGCTAGGATGTCACTACAAGTTGTTGGTTGTGCTAGAATCTTCCATGGCAAGAGTAAAGTAACAGTTTTGAATTCTACGGACCATAAAGTGATTCTTTGTATAGGTCAACCATCCAAGAATTTTGTCTACTTGGATTATAGACATAATAATGTATTCCGGTGAAGGATGCATCGAGTAGAGGTTTTGTTAGTAAAGTATCAGTGGTTCAAGATGTGGTTGGTTAGTTTGAATTTATTGTGTACAAGGGTTTAAATGGTTTGGGAATCAGAAGAGTTTTGGTTCAGTGTGCAAGATCAGAGTTGTTGTTGTCAATGGGAAACAAGTGAAGCTTCGGTTTGGGTTTTTTTGAAGAAAGAGTTGCTAAGGAAGTTCAACGGTATAAGCACGTTAGAGTTTCGAGGACGAAACTCCTCTTAAGGAAGGAAGAATGTAATACCCCGACCTTTCGTAGAATGGTAGCCATGTCTTTTTACGAAACACGGAATAATATATTTTTATTTATGGATTTAAGATTTAAAAAGGAAAACGATTTATTGGAAAAATTAAGAAGTTTGGGGACTTAATGGTATTTAAAGGGGAGTAAAGTGCAATTAAGGTGGGAAGTTTTATTTGGGTAATTAACTTCCCATTAATTTAGAAGTTGCCAAGGAGTTCTCAGAATTCTAACCTCCTGGCTTTCACGTTGAAGGCATCAGAAAAGAGAAGAAATAGAAAAGCAAACAAAGGAGACTTTTGCACAATTCTCACAAGTCTGTGATCGGTTTTCAGAATTGTTTGAAGATTCAGAATCAGCAGAAGAAGGGTTTACTTTTGATACTAAAAGTTCTGAGTTTTGAGAAAGCTTAGTTTTGCCGTAGTTTTTGTAATCTTCAAGTTCGGCCTGGTTTGGTTGCGTAGAATCCTTCAATTCGTAGTTCCTGTTGTTTAGAAGCTTTAATCACAACTGTTTCTTGTTCATTTGGTTGATCAACTAGGTTTGGGTTGAAGTCCTAGTTGTGTTGTAGTCTTTCAGAAGGTTAGGCTTTGCTTTTGGCTTGCTAAAAGGCAAGAGGTTCTTTTTAATGTATAGTTAAGGTTTTATTATGTTAAGGTTGTATTTTGGGAATGATTTGTGGTTAGAAATCATCCTAGTTGTTGTTGTAATACAAGGTGTTATAGCATGTTTAGAACCTGTTTTGATACAATTAGGATGTATATTTTGATGTTAAACATGGTTGGTTTTGAGTAGAAATCAAAAAATGTAGAAAAGTGCTCCTAGGAGTTGTAGGCCATGGCCTATGATTTACAGGCCATAGCCTATGTGATTCAGAGAGTTCAGAGAATTCTGCTATGTCGTTGGCCGTGGCCTATGATTTACAGGCCGTGGCCTATGGCCCAGAAATGTTGTTTCTAGTGTTTTAAGCTATGAATCTAGTTCTAAAAGTTGTTTCTTGATCTAATAACATTAAATGAAGAAGAACAAGCCTCGATTAAGCATATGATGCGTTTAGTTCCGGCACCGAATGTACTCTTCTTCCTAAGAGCTGAGGTTCGGGATCGTCCGAAGGGTATGAAAGGCTTGTGCTTTGATGAATTAGAATTCATCAATGTCTGTGTATGTGCTAGGGCTTGTCCGTGTCTAGGGATCTAAGTAAGAGGGTAGTATGTGTGAGGGAGCTTACTTGAAAATACTTAAGTGGCAAGTTAACAATTAATAATAAACATACTTGTGTAGTAAAAAGATTAAACATCAACCCATTCTTGGTAAGGCACAAGTCTATATCGCGATGTGTGGGCGTTCAAATAAAGTGGATAACTTCGTAAGTCTTTGCACCCTACGTACGGAGGAACACCACCCCGTAAGTCCGAGACCCTACGTATGGGGGACTCCGCCAAACGTGTACACTATCGGGCTTCCCCCATGGATATTGGTGTGAACCGCCAATATGTTGCACACAGATACTTCAAGATGAGTAGCACCATGCGTAGTGCCCTTGAATGATGATGTAACAAAGATAAGCTAAGCTAGAAACCAATAGTCACGACATGTTGATGAGAATGAAGTGAACCCTAGAGTTTGAGTCGGTCTCACAAAGATAACTAAAAAAATTATGAACCTTTCGTTGTAAGACTTAATTATACTTTAGCTTCTTACTCTTGCTAAGTACTTTGTACTTACCTCAATTGCATGTTTTGTTGTATGCTTTTGGGGTGAGAAGGCGAACAGGTTGAGCATGTGATGGATGACGACTTTGGGAACGATGTTTGAGTCCAAGTTTCACTTGATGTTTTTCTGTTTCATTTATTATAAGATGTATCAAACTATGTTGTTATTTCAATATCAAGAGAAGCGTTGTAATTTCTTTAAGTCTTTTTAAGATTTGTTGTTTTACTTTTGTTTTGGACATCGTATGTTGTAAGCTACCTTGTTGTTGTAAGGAAACCTTTCTCTCTTCGTTGTTTTTTAATCTAATTCTTAGACGCATTTATGATGCTTGCCAAGTCTTTTTAGCTTCCGTTTTCTAAACTCGATACGACGTAGTAGATGCTTACATATAATATTGAATTTATTTAGTATTATACGTGCCGAACGTTTCTTTTCTGGATAAGGACTCGGTATCCGGGAACGGGGCGTTACAGCTCTGGACAAAATCAGGAAATTGTCACCCGATTCCAATTCATGTGCTAATCCTTAAGACAGTGATTAAATTGTGATAACCTGATCTAATCTCAGTTTTGTCAGAGTTCTTTAGTTTCAAAAAAAAAATCAAAAAAAAAAGAAAAAAAAAAGCCATATCTAGTCATTCAAAAGTTGCCATGTTGGTCCCTTGAAAAAGCTTTGGTTAAGTTTAGAGGGGGAGGGGGGGGTGAATAAACTTAACACTTAAAACTTTGGAGTTAACAAATTATGTAACTTCAGTAGTCTGCTGATACTTCAGGAGTCTGCTGAGACTTCAGTAGCCTGCTGATAAACAGTAGTCTACTGATAGTTGAGTTTGCTGAATTTGTGCAGTGGAATTAAATCAAAATTAAGCCTTAATACTTGTTGTTAAATATGATACTAAGTATTAGATACTCAGTCGTGCAAGTGTGTGATTTCAGTTGCTAGATTCAGTAGGTTGATGTACAAAATAAACTAAGTGCATAAATTAAATGCTGTAAGTAAGTAGGCAGATTTTATAGTGGTTCCAGGTGGCGTAATCCTGTCAGTCCACTCTTCTCCTGTGATGTTGGAGGAAATTCACTAGAGATCTTTGATGTAGCTGTTACAAAGATTCCTAAGTTGTTTGTCCTTCACCAATAACTATGGCTTCACAAACTGAAAACTGGGAACAGGTAGGATTGCTGCTCCTGAGTCTTCCACTGGTCCTTGAAGGGTAGGATTGCCTCTTCACCAGCTCCACCACAAACAAAAGTTTTTCACACCCAACAGATGCTTCACTGTCTTCAGCAGGTTCTTTATAAAATAAAGATTGTATCAAGTAAATGATTCAGTTGCAGCAGCTTGATTAGGATGAGGTAATCAGCAGCTTGCAGGCTTCAAGTGTGTATGCTTGATATAGCTTGAATGTAGAATACACTTGAAGTAAATCACTGGATCAGTAGCTTTATGCTCAGTAAGTTCAGCAGGGTGTTTTTCAGCTCAGAATTATCTCATAAAGTTTATCCAAAATTCATCATCTTTTTCTGAGTTGAAAGTCCTCTATTTATAGGCAGGAATGCATGTGACTTGTATTTGAAATTCAAATGTGACCGTTCCTTGTTTTTGTCCCATCTGATTTGCATTCTGTCACTATTCATAGGACTGACACTGTCAGAATTCCTTTTTGACAGTGCAGTCTATCCACCCCTTTGACTTGTATCCAATGGATAAAAATATAAATCATCCCAATGTCTTTTTAATCTCAGCCTTTGATTTCCTTGATAAGTCGAGGTAGTTGGCTGTCCTTATCCATGTAATCTTCCAATAATCTTGAATTAATCGAGGTATTATATCAGCAGGTTCATCAGTCTGCTGAAGTACCTATCAGTCTGCTGAACATCATATTTCTGTGTATAAAATATACTGCAGCTGATTTCTTTTATCTAACTTTTATTTGTGAAGTTAGATTACACCATTTTAATTATAACCAAGTTCCAAACATCATCCAACTTATGGAACTTAGACCTTCTACACAAGGTATATGTAATCAGTTTAGGTCATCACAGACTTGCCTAAATTCTGATTCCATATCCTTGACTTTAAATACTAAGTTTGATCCCTTAGCCTTCATTTACTGAATTTGAACCCTCAGCCTTCAGTCTTCAGCAGGTTCAAGACTAGTCTCCTGACCTATCTACCCTACTGACCTAAACCAATCTGCTGATATCAATCAGCTGACCATTTCTGATGCTTGTTTGATCAAACCTATTTATGAATCAAACTCTAATAAACCTATACATTTGATCTAGACATCTTTTTGCCTTTGCACTATAACAGCTAGTATGGCACTCATCATCAAAACATAGGAATAAGTCCAACAATTTCCCCATTTTTGGTGATGATGCCACTACCCTCACCTAATCAGCAAAGCAAAAAGATTAAGACAAAAATAGAACAAGTACTCATCTTTCATTAAAATCATTTGTTCAAAGCTATTACAACTAGATACAGCAAAGATAAAGTAATGTAAGTATGTTGATCTATTGTCTCTTTTCTCTTTCTTGTCTAGCCTTCTCAGCTTGCTCTTGATAGGCTCTGATCTGTTCTATCATATCCCTCATCCATTCATTTTCAATCAGTGTAAAATCAATATAGGGATTAACTTGTTTCCACCAGTTCCAAGCTTCAGGCAGGATAAGGTTTATCTGATTCACTCTGAAACCAAACTTCATATACAGTTCTTTAAACTCTTCAAGTGAATCCTTTGCTTTTGTGATTGGCAAGTTCCTATCACCTCTGCCACTTCTTCCACTTCTTCCACCTATGTTGCTTGCCCTTAAGGCTTTAACCCTTGCTTCCCAAAATTTCAATCCCAAGAAAGAGTCCAGTCCTTCATGAAATCCTTTGTTTTGATAAGGTTTCCTCCTGTTGTAATACTCTTTCTTGTATTGTCTAAGAAGATCATCAGTAAGTTGAACTCTGCCAGGTGCAGGTTGCCTAAAAGCATTAGTATCATCTTGCCATCTCTTCTGTGCAAAAATTCTTGCAGCCTCCTTTGCTGCAGCTGATTTGCCCTCTTCCCCCTTAGTGACATCATCAACAAAACGGGATATGAGGCCATGAATACCCTCCTGTGAGATTACCACTCTGTTCAATTTATTTTCTATAGCTCCAGTTCTTGTATCAATTGAAGTAATCCTTGATTGCAAGGTCTCCTCCAGTCGGTTGATCCTTTCAGTAAGTTTGGGATCAGCCACAGCAGGTTGTTGTGCAGCAGCAGGCTCAGTAGGTTCAGGTGTTGCAGCAAGGTTGTCAAGTTTCTGATGGATAGAAATAAGTTGATCTTTCAGAAATTTATCTTTTGCAGTATTTCCAACCTTGATGCCCCTCACATCTAGTATCAGATCATTCACAGCATTTTGAGTAGATGTGAAGTTTGAAGCAACTGTGGCAGTTGATTGTCTGTTTTCATTTACCATCTTCATCAGTTCTTCAAATCTTTCTTCCTGTATGTCCAGTTGTGTCCTTAACTGTTGCATATCATGCCTTACAGTCCTTAACTCATTTAACACTTCAACTGGCACTTCACTGGTCATCCTTCCACCAGTGGCTTCATCAGCAGGCTCCTCCACATTGTACCGTGGCCTCTGATTGCTTATTACCATTGCCCAACTCCTATCCAGTCCAGCAGGGTTAGGTCCTTCATATTCCTCCAAGATCGGATCAATAGCAGGTTCCTCAAAAACAGGTACAAATGCCTGAGGGGGATTAACATCAATATTTTCTTCTTTAGGCATCTGAAATTCCTCATCACTGAAGTCAAAGTCCAGTAGCTGCTCATCCTCATTAACAGCAGTCTGCTGACCATCTTTCCCTTCAGTGGTCTTGCCTCCAGTAGGCTCCACTACAGCAGCCTCATCAACAACAGAGGTTTCCTCTAAACCCAAATCAGGTTCCAACCTTTGTCCAGGTGCTGTTTGAGACTCAGCAGCCTGTACCTCCTGTTCCAACCTTTGTCCAGGTGCTGTTTGTAGCCCAGCAACCTGTACCTCCTCTTCAATTCTCTGTGGATTGAATATAGCCTCATTATCCACTTGGAATCCTTCTGCATGACCAATCTTGTGCAGAATGATGGCAGTTTTAGTAAGAGTGCCCTCAAATTCAAATCCATCTTGATATTCAATGGACTCCTCTGAACTGGCACTAGGTTCATTGAAATCAGTAACCTTTTCTCCATCCAAATCCTCACTCTGTTCAGCTTCAGTTTGGGCAGTAGGCTTTACAACATGGAATGTAGAAGATTCATCAGCTAGCCTACCAGCACTCAGATTGATTCCTTCATTGATCAATGCTTCCAGATCATCCATGGTGAGATCCTGTAGATCCTCATCCATCTCTCTAGTCTGCTAGCCCTCAGCAGACCTACCAGTGACAGTAGACTGTTGTGCAGGTTGTTCTATGATTACTGCAGTCCCACTGGTTCCTCCTGGTCCAGAGGGGAAATCTCCTCTAGAGTCTGATGATGAGGAAGAATCATCATCTCCATCTCTTGGATCCCTAAACTTGATACCTTCCCCTTTCTGTTGCTCATCAAACAGATCCATCAGTCTTGATTGCAGCAAGCTTGTATCAATCAGATCCAGCAAGTTTTCCACTCCCAGCTTTTCAAAAGCCCATTCCTCAAAATCTGTCATAGGTTCAGCAGCTGGCTTTTGTCTCTTGTAGAAACCAAACTTCCACTGAAAATAGTCAGCAATCTGCTGAAGTTTGGGATCTACAAACTCCTCTGTTTTCTTTCTTTCTTTTACATGCCTTTCAAATGGCATAAAGGATCTCCTGGGAGCATCTCCAGTACCTTGTTGACCTCCAAAGGTTCCAACAAGTAGATTCATGGTTTCTTCAACAGATGTTTGAAAGTCAGTAGGTTGCTGAGATTGTACATTTGTGCCTACTACTTCCATCTGTACTACACTTGGTTCCCCCTGACTTACATGCTCATCAGCAGGGTTAGCAGCAGACTGCTCTTCCCCCTGAGTTCTTGCCATACTTGCAGGGTCTTCAACCAAGTCTTCAATTACCTCTTCAACTACCACAGCAGGTTCAGGTGTAGTGGTTTGCTGTGGTTCCTCAGTAGATACTACAGCAGGCTCAGGGTCGGTAGACTGCTGTATATCTTCAACAGATTGCTCAACAACAACCTGTCCAGCATCAATAGACTTGACTACCTCTTTAGGTGAGGAGTCAGTAACCTCCATAGGCCTGATTATAGTCAAGGGCTCAGCCTCAACAGCCTCTTCTTCTTCTTCTACTGGTGCTTCCTCTTGGATTCTTTGAGCTTCCATGTTTCTTAATTCTTTCCCCTTTCCATGTTTCTTCTTTTTGGCAATCTCCTTCATTCTTTTGGAGAGGGATTCATCATCATCTTTTCCTGTAGATTTTCTCTTTCTACTAGCTTCCTTCTGTTGTTCCCTCAAAATTTCAACAACAGTTTTTCTTGCAGCTACAGCAGGGTCAGTAACCTCCACTCGACCCTCAGCAGACTCAGCAGTCTGTGCTGTTTCCTTTCTTGTTTTCTTTGAAGGCTTTGAAACTTCAGTTATTTTCTTTGTATCTCCACCCTTTCTTTTCTCAGCAGCATTCTTTGGTGCAGCAGGTTTGACAGATTTCTTTTTAGATTGCTTGACCTGCTCACCACCAGCATCACCATCATCTCCATCATTATCATCATCAGCAGCCTCTCCAGCAACCTCTTCATCATCATCTAGACCAGGAATAGCATAATCAATTTCCTTCTTGTATCTAGACTGATTGACCTTTTCAGATGCTACATCAGGGATTTCCAGATGATTCAGCAAGGTCTGAACCATCAATCCTAAGGGCAGGGCCTTGGACTTCCTCTTTCCCTCTTTGTCTTCCTTGAAGACCTTCTTCATATAATGGATGAAGTATCTAGCCCAATCGAACTTCATGCTCCTGCAGATGATAATCATCAACTCTATCTTGGGCCCTGATATAGTATCCATACTTCCAACTAGTCCCAGTATGTTTTTAGCAATCAGTTTGCTCAGCAGACTGTACTCACTTCCAATATGTTTGCAGTTGATGCCTGGAACGGATTTGGTGGCTGCATTTGTTTTAATCTGATCAACAAACGCCATTTTGTCCAATCCCATTGCTTCAGGATTGACTGAGCCATCCACCACCTCAACAAATCCAAAAACATCCCTCAGCAGACTGGGGGAAACTTCAATTTCTTGCCCATTTACAACAGTTATAAATGCTTCAGTTCCTTCCTGTATCTGAATATTCCTCCAGAAGCTGACAACATTTGTGTAAGAAATTGTCTCCAGTCTTATATTTAACACATTCTCCAGACCAGCATATCTTCTTATTCTTCGACCAATGTTAATGGCTAGTTCAGTTCTGTTTGCATCTTCAACAAAACCCCTAACACTTTGGCTTGATTCAATTTGTACATCAACCTTTTCCGCCATTTTAATGAGAAGAATGAGATGAAGAAGATTGATTCTCAAATCTGTGTTCACACAGTATACAAATCGCAGTGATAAAGCAGATTTGCAAGTAGGGAAACTGCTGTGTGATAGCCTGAATATATAGACAGTGGGTGGTTGAAACTGTCAGTGCACGTACATCCATGTCAACCATGATTAATCTGAATAAATGCTAGCTTGACACGTGTTCCATAACGTATGATAACCATTAGATCGTGTTAACTGCGGTTATAAAGGATAAAATAAATATCCCACCAATATGCTTTTTGACTTTAATAACTTTGACTGAGTAACGTTCCATCCAGCAGGGTGATCCTCAGCAGGGTGGGCTCAGCAGTCTGCTGATAAATAGGCTTCAGCAGCCTGCTGACATAAGTACTCTACTGATCCTTGTTTTCTTCTTGTTCTGTTCAATTGATAATACAAGATGAAGTTTAATACCAATGACTAGTCTGTCAAGTGAGCTCACCCAAAATGACAAAGACCAATCCCCCTGGGAACCTCATTTGCTCAATTGTCCAAATATAAGTACATGGAATTGTTGATACCAATGACTAATCTGCTAAGTGAGCTCACCCAACATAACAAAGACTAATCCCCTTGGTGAATTCCAGTACGTTGCTGAATGTCAGTCAACTTTTATAATTCCAAGTTCAGTCCTTAATTTGGCAAATCTTTCACTGTCAAGTGGTTTAGTGAAAATATCAGCAAGTTGATCTTCAGTAGGGATGTATAGAACCACCACATCTTTCTTTTCAACATGATCTCTTATAAAATGATGTCTCACATCAATGTGTTTGGCTCTTGAGTGCAAAACAGGATTTTCTGTGATTGCAATTGCACTTGTGTTATCACACATAATTGGAATTTCCTTTTCTTCAATTCCATAATCCCTTAATTGTTGTCTTAGCCATAGTACTTGTGCACAACAACTTCCAGCAGCAATGTATTCAGCTTCAGCAGTGGAAGTTGATATAGAATTCTATTTCTTGCTAAACCAGGAAACCAGTCTATTTCCCATCAACTGACAGGTTCCTGAGGTGCTTTTTCTATCAATCTTGCAACCAGCATAATCAGAATCTGAGTAGGATATAATTTAGAAGCTTCCTTCCTTGGAGTACCATATCCCTACTCCCAAAGTTTCTTTTAAGTACTTGAGAACTCTTTTGACTGCACCTAAATGACTTTCTTTAGGTTTAGATTGAAATCTTGCACAAACACCTACAGCAAAGGATATATCAGGTCTGCTGGCAGTTAGGTACAGCAGACTGCCTATCATCCTTCTATATAAAGTCTAATCAACATCTTTGCCTTCTTTATCTTCATCCAATCTGATGTTTGTACTCATAGGAGTTGAATTCTTAGTGTTGTTTTCCATACCAAACTTCTTCAACAACTCCTTGCTGTACTTGGTTTGATGAATGAAGATTCCATCTTTCATCTGTTTAACTTGCAATCCCAAAAAGTAATTCATTTCTCCCATCATACTCATTTGGAATTTGCTCTTCATTAGATTTGCAAACTTTTGACAGAGTAAATCATTTTCAGAACCAAATATTATGTCATCCACATAAATTTGTACCAGTAGGGTGCTGTCCCCTTCACTGATTCTGAAAAGTGTCTTGTCAATGGTGTCTTTTGATCCATTGTCCACCAAGAATTGAGATAGAGTCTCATACCAAGCTCTTGGTGCTTGTTTCAATCCATAAAGTGCTTTGTTGAGTCTATACACTTTATCTTCTTGATCTTTAACTTCAAATCCAGGAGGTTGCTGAACATACACTTCCTCCTCTAGAATACCATTCAAAAATGCACTCTTGACATCCATTTGATATACTTTGAAGTTATGCAGCATGTGCCAAGAATAATCTGATGGCTTCCAATCTTGCAACAGGTGCATAAGTTTCATCAAAATCTATTCCTTCTGCTTGATAATAGCCTTTTGCTACTAGTCTGGCCTTGTTCCTCACAATGGTACCGGATTCATCAACTTTATTTCTGTATACCCACTTAGTACCAATGATATTTGCATGACTTGGCCTTTCAACTAGTGTCCAAACTTGATTTCTTTCAAATTCATTCAATTCTTCTTGCATAGCTATTATCCAATCTGGATCTGAAATAGCTTCTTCAACAACTTTTGGTTCCATTTGAGATAGAAAACAAGTAAACATAGCTTCCAGTTGTCTTCTAGTCCTCACACCTTGCTGTACATTGCCAATAACTTCTTCAGCAGGGTGATTCCTTAACCATTGTGGATTTTGGTTATTTTGATTTTCAGGAACATCATCTTCAGTAGGGTCTGCTGTAGCTTCTTCTACAGGGGGTTCAACAGATCCTTGAACTGCTTCAGTTGTTGCATCAGTAACATTATCAGCAGGGTGTTCAGCAGGGGCAGTATCAGAAACTTTCAAGTCATTGAATCTTTCCAAAACTTCAATACAATCTGGATCAGTGACTTGTTGATTCTCAGCAGGTCCACAATCTTCATCTTCCATACCAGTAAACATAGGTTCATCAAACACAACATGGATTGTTTCTTCATGTTTCAGTGACCTCTTGTTCAGTACCCTGAATGCTCTGCTGACTGAAGAATATCCCAAGAATATGCCTTCATCTGATTTTGGTTGGAATGTTTTCAAATGAACTTTATGATTTAGAATAAAACATTTGCTTCCAAATGGATGAAAATAGGATATGTTAGGTTTCCTTCCATTCCAAACCTCATAAGGTGTCTTCAGCAGCTTCTTGTTTACTGATGTTCTGTTTTGTGTATAGCATGTTGTATTTACTGCTTCAGCCCAATATCTTTCAGGTAGCAATGCTTCACAAATCATTGTTCTTCCTGCTTCCTTTAAAGTTCTGTTTCTTCTTTCAGCAACCCCATTTTGCTGAGGTGTACCAGCAGCAGCAAGTTGATGTAGTACACCATTCTGTTGACAATATTCTCTTATAACTTTGTTGAGAAATTCAGTACCCTGATCTGATCTTATCTTTATTACTGTTAAACTTTTCTCATTTTGTAATCTCTTCAAAAGATTAGGCATGCTTTGAAGTGTTTCACTTTTCTTGTTCATAAATATCACCCAAGTATACCTTGAATAATCATCCACAACCACTAAAGTGTACTTCTTTCCTCTTACACTTGTTGGAGTTATTGGTCCAAAAATATCCATATGCATCAGCTCCAACACTCTATTAGTTGATTGTTTGGTCTTTGATTTGAAACTTGACTTTATCTGTTTACCCTGTTGACATGCATCACATATAGCATCCTTTTTGAATGTGATCTCAGGTAAACCAATCACCAGCTTCTTCTTCACCAACTGATTGATATCATCAAAGTTTAAGTGATTTAACTTCTTGTGCCATAACCAATTGAGTTCTGATTTGGTATGCACAATCAGGCAGGTTTCTGGAACTGCAGTAGACCAATCCACAATATACATGTTCTGTTGTCTTCTACCAGCAAGTACAACTTGATCACCTCTTTCACTAATGACAATACAGTTGTCTTTGTCAAAAGTGACCTTGTATCCCATGTCACAGAATTGCCCAGTGCTCAGCAAGTTGTAGTCCAGTCCTTCCACATATGCAACATTCTTGATTGTAAGTCCATTTCTGATAAGTGTGCCATATCCTCTTGTATATCCAGGTGTATTCTTGTTGCCAAAATTCACCCTTGGACCATCTTTTGCCACAAAGTTTGACAGACAGTGCTTATTCTTTGTCATGTGTCTGGAACATCCACTGTCAAAGTACCAGACACCCTACAAAACAAAGTTAATGCATTTTAGGTACCCAAACCTGTTTGGGTCCATAGTGGTCAGTGGCAAGCATGACCCTTGGTATGTTTCCATAAGGTCTTCTCCTGAATGTGTCATACTTTGGTTCAGACTTTGGTTCATACATGTATTCCACACATCCATAAGTTCTAACAGTAGGTTGTGTAGGAATCACATATGTTTTCTGGCCTTTTGGTTTATAATGTTGTTTAAAGTGATTCTTGGTGTTAGAAGCATTAGTATAACCATTTGTTTGCTGTCTGTTAGGAACAGCCCTGTAATATGGAGTCTGCTGAGGTCTTGTGTAAGTCCTCTGCTGATCCCATTGCCTAGGTTTTACCCTAGCAGCTTGGTTATACTTACTGTTTCTAGCATTAGATGCAGGAATATTCCAATCATCATCAGTGGGAAACAGTCTACCTTTCCCCCTGAGATAAGTATCCCTTGAATGATTAACATTTTTGGGTTTAGGATTCTTATCCTTGGAATATTTTTGTTTCTTACCCTTCTGTGGTTCAGCAGACTTGGTAGCAGGTCTGCTATCAGCAGGCTTAGAAGGCACAGCAGTCCTATTTTTAGATTTACTCTTTTTATTAGGAGCTGTTGACTTCTTTGACTTCTAGTTTTGCTTCCTTGAAGCATTCTCATTGGATTTTATTGCCTCAGCAACCTTACTGGGAGTTGGATCTAGTGCAGGTACAAACTTAGGACCAATTCTGGTACTAAGTTCAGTAACCTTACTGGATCCATTCTTGTTAGATTGCTGAGTTCCAAATCCAAGCCCTGTTCTATCACCATAAGGCTTTCCTGATTTGTATGCAGTATTGGAACAAGATGGTTCAACAGATTCAGATGCTGCTGGATGATCAGTAGGCTTACACTGATTCTGTCCAACATCTTTTCCCTTACCTTTGAGAACCCTTAATTCAGCTTTCAATCTTCCAACTTCTAACTCAAGAGCTTCTTTTTCAGCCTTCACAATCTCATAACCAGATTGTATTATCCTCAGTTGATTAAGGATGGCATCCAAAGTCTCATTGTTGTCAGAATTTCTAGGATTTGAACCACAAGTTGATTCACAATCACTTCCAGCAGGAGTGTTGATAGATACAGTGTTGTATACCTCCTCAGTTTCATCCATATTGGCCATCAAAGCATAATCCTCCATATCAGCAACAAGTGCAGTGTCATCTGATTCATTTCCCTTTTCAGATTCCACTTCATACCCTGATTCATCTTCAGCAACCATAGCCTTCTTGCCATGTCTTCTTTGTTGACTCTTGGTCTTCAGTAAGTCTGGACAATCAGGTCTAAAATGTCCAGGCTTCTTGCAGTTGAAGCAAAGATAATCAGGTTCCTTGCCTTGTTTTAACTCAGGACAGTCAGGTTTGAAGTGTCCTGGTATCTTGCAATGAAAGCACAGATAGTCATTATCTTTCTTTGGTTCTTCTTTCCTTCTTTCAGTAGGCCTCTTTGTAAAATTTCTTGCAGGGGCCTTTCCAGTCTTCATCATCCTTATTTTCTTGCTCAGTAGGGCAATCTATTCTTGCATCTCATCCAGCATATCATCCTGTCCTCCTGATGTTTCTTCATGATGTGAAGCAGCCAATGCAGTGGTCTTAGGCTCTTCCTTTTCAGTCTCAGGTACAAGCTTTTTGCTAAATTCATAAGCCTTGAGATCTGAAAACAACTTGAAGGTGTCTTCTTCATGCAACTTTCTCATTTCTTCAATTCCAGTCACCTTCATTTTCCAAACATCTTTTGCAGGTAGAGCTTCCAAGATTTTGGTATTTATTTCCTCTTTTGAATAACTTACACTTAGCAGGGTAAGTTCATCCAAGATTGCATTGAATCTTGACTCCATTTGCTCAATGGTTTCATTTGGCAGCATCTTGAACTTTTGAAACCTCTTTCTGGCCACACTGATTTTGTTCTTCTTTATTGCATCAGTGCCTTCACAGATCAGATGTATTTTGTCCCAAAGTTCCTTAGCAGTTTTGCAATCTTTAACCTTCATGTACATATTGCTATCCAAAGTTCCATAAATGATATCAATAGCAATGTTTTTGAGGTTTGCTCTTTTTCTGTCTTCTGCATTCCATTCTCTTTTTGGTTTAGGAATGTACTCAGTTGTATCACCCACAGTTACTGCCTTGGTAATCTCCAGTGGTCCATCAGTTAGTACATCCATCATCTCATCATGAGTTGCAGCAAGATAAGCCTGCATTCGACGTTTATACTCATCAAATCTATCTAGAGAACACATCAACATAGTGTTGAAATAGTGTCCTAAACCCAATCAGGTTGGACCGGATCCGACCGGGTCGGATCATTTCTACTATTTCTTTATGTTTATACATATATTAAATGGCTTTTATGTTGTCATATATATGTTCTTTTAAAGAACCAATTATGAATTGTTATATGATAACGTCCTTAGTGTTAAACTGTGATAGAGAAACCATGATAGGCGATTATGGATGATGAGATCTCTAATCACTTTAATAAGTTTGATACTTAAATGTCTCTAGGCTGATGTACTATTAAATAGGGCATTGATAGTATAAACAGACTAGCACGTATTGGATGTCTTCTATCTTTAGGGCAGGGATAGATCTCGTCTATCGAAGTGTAGAGACACTTGGACTGTACGTGGACGTGTATTAGAGAATGCGTACGTTAGACTGACCCACTTACACGGATAAGTGTCACACTATGTGACGGTTGTGTAATTATCCTTAAGACCGGAGTCTTCATGGCATCACGGTGTGGATTGTCATGCTTTGACACTATTGAGGTTTCCCTAGCCACGGGGCGATCATGCGGTAGTGATTGGGTGTGATACTGAAGCATGCGGAGTATACATGATTGGTCGTCCGGGAATCGCGTATCCTATGATTGGGATCGAATATCCGAAATGGCCTTCTTATAAGGAATGTCTTACTCGCGTGAATCTTTGCAAAGTGGGAGTAAATGAGTTACTTCGAGAGATCTTGATATCCAGATTATAAGATACGGTCGTTGATGTTTTGACACTCGACTAACGACCGTATGGATATTATTACAGCGATAGGATTGTAAGTTACACGGTAACTGTTTCACATGAAAGGTAGTAGTCATTGCATTTGACTCTTCCGATGATTGGGGGTCACGGTGTGTTGCTAGGCGCTATCCCGTGATCGTTAGGCATGAAGGGCATTTTCGTAATTTGCACTTTGTGTCTACGGCCAACATATTCGGAAGCCTATCGGGTCACACACATATGAACATCTAGTCGGATTAAAATGTGGTTATAGATGATAACCAAATAAGGAAAAAGTTTATCTCGAGACTATAAAGGTTATAGTGGTAAATTAATATGGTGGTATTTATTTATTATGAATAAATAAAATACAAGATATTAATTATATTAATTAAAGAATATTCCGGAAGCCAATTAATGGCTAAAGGGGCGCATATATTATTGTGTATAAGATACACTTGGATTGTGCAATTTAATTAATGGTATTACCTATTATTGATATTAGATATTAATAAAATAAAATAATATTTATATATATATATATCCAACTTGTGTGCGTGTGTGCATGTTGGTGATGCATACGCATATTTGTGGAATATATATTAATAGATTTATTTGTGTAAAATATATATGTGATATATACACATGTGTAAATTGATTTATGGTAATATAATAAAAGATAGTCAATATTAGATATTGACAATATCTTGGAATATTCAATATAAGATATTGACAATATCCTAGATTTATTTAATATGAGATATTATAATAAATGAGATAAATCAATCAATTGTATTTTCCTTATTTTATTGGAGAAAGGTTTTCTTCTCCTCCACTCTGCTGAGAGGCACCACTTTCCCTATAAATAGGAAGTGGGTGTCAAGCTCTTTTGAACACCATTCTTCCAAGAGCAATTGTTCTTGTGAAAAATTGCAAGAACTCATAGTTCTTGTGTAAGAAAGAGGGGGGGCTTCCTATAGTGAGTTTGTGAGGGAAGAAAAGGTCCGGTCTAGCAATCGGAACTTTTCAGTAGCAATCCATGGTGGGATTCCGGCGGGCTGTTCGTGTGGACTGGCGGTAGAGGCCGAACACTTGGGCGGCTCTATGCAGAACTACTCTCCTTAGACGGTCAAAGCGTCGATCTTTTAGATCAACCAAGGTAACCACCGTCTTTAGTTTATTCGTTTATTGCTTAAACGAAGTCGATCCTGGTTAAAAGGAAATAAAATTTTAAATTCCGCTGCGTTCCCGCGTAGATTTCCTAACAGTGGTATCAGAGAGAGCTTGAGCTTAAGCAATAAGCATGTTATTTTGCGTAGTTAATTTTATCGTTTAAATCACGTAATTAAAAGATGAAAGATTTTTAATTCGCAAAATTGATACACGAAAAGAAAAAAAAAAAAGGGGCGGCAATGGTGGTGCTCGGCCGATCGGCGGCGGCACCACCACCGTGTGATCGCCGGCGGCGGCGGCGGCCTCCGGGCTCCCGGCGGCTGCTGGCGTGATGCGGTGGCCCCAGTTTTGTTTTGTGTATTTTGTGATTTAATATGGTTCATAGTTGTGATTATTAATTTCCCTTTGTTTAGTTGTGTCATGTGGCTAACCAATGGTACAAATAGTTTGGGCCATTGGGATGCCACATGGCATTAAAATAATAATGGCCTTTCCAAACTTTGTTTGGAATAGGCCTAGGCCCTTTCCAAATATTTGATTTGGAAAGGGCCTAGGCCTAGGCCACTTCCAAAATTTTGATTTTGGAAAGTGGCCAGGCCTAAACCAAAATTATTTGGCCTTTACAAATATTTGATTTGGAGAAATAATTTTAATTTTGATTTATTTTGGAATAGTTCTAATTAATTAAAATTAAAATTAAAATCGGTTTAAAATTAATCGTTAATTTTATTTTGATTAAAATCATTTAATTAATTAAATGTTAATTAGTTAATTGATTGGATAAAATTATTTAATAGATTAAATGTTAATTGATTAATTAAGACGCAAGTAGTTAAATTTTAATTTTATCTTTTTCATAAGATTTTATTGTATGGATTAGATATAGTAGATATAATATGATTATATGGACCCGATTGATCATGGACTCGACCGATAGGATAGATGTGAATGATTTAATTTTTCTGTTGGTTTAAAAATTGTCCTAGGCCGTTATGAAGAACGTGACCTAGTTTATTTTCTGCAATTATCCCATTCCCGTTGGCTCCCCCCTCCCCCCCCCCCGTGTGCGGCGGGTTGTATTTATTTTATTAGATAGAATTAAATGTAACAAGAATGGAGCAGAAGATGGAGACCAAAGAAAGACGATAATAAAGATCCCATTGGAGAATGAAGCATTAAAGATCCTATTGGCGGTTGCAGCTACCCTTAGATTGTGACCCGCGGTTTCGTCAGTTTGTATTCGAAACCGCACCTAGGAAAAGTCCATGATCATACCGGTTACTTTACGCATTTATTTATTTTGTGCTTGTATTTATTTTATATGATACGATAGATGCATGACTAGGCACGATCTAGATAAATGTGTAGGATGTATGTCTATAGAGATAGATATATTTGATGAGACCGTAATTAAAATTAATTAAGTGAATTAATTTACGTAAATACTTCCACAACAAAAATCAAGTCGAGAAATTGTCTCCCAATATTATAGCGACGGTGAAGAGCCTTTGTTCGGATCCAACTGATCGGCCTTCGTCGGGAGTTGACCTACCACGGGTATATCGTCGTTATTGAGATATGATCGTATGAGATCTCGCGAATATTGGGTTATGACTTGACTAGAGTATTGCGGTGATTGGCCCTCGTCAGGACCGTCTTATTCTAGAGGCAAGGGGTTGACTACCACATAAAGATGTAAATTGTCAAAGAGTTGACTAGTCAACCACCAAAAGTCACATAGAGATGTGATTGGTAAGAGTTACATACCTTTCGAATTATTCCGGTTGATCGGCCCTCGTCGGGAATCGGGGTAACCAGATGGGATCTTGGCCACTAAAGAATTTTGAAAGATTCTTGAAAGTCAATTGGGAGTAGTTGACTAGTGGGAGCAAAATCATAAATCAAAAGACCATTTTTGATTTTGCGTGTATAAACAACAACACTCTTTTATTTTCATTTTATGTTGTAGTTTTAGCAAACTTTATATTTATGTTTTATTCTCGATTAGTAAAACCAAATTATGACTGTTAATTTTGAGAAACGTTCTCAAATATGGTTAAGTAATTTTAATTCTTTTAAAAGAAGCAATGACATGAGCCATCCCGTTATAGTAGTTAGAGACAAGGAGATTACATAATTGATGCAGTTCTCCGAGACTTTAAATATTAATGAAAGCGGAAGCTCATGATATGATTAAATCATTTGAAATAAATTTCAACGAATTAGTCATATATTGGATACGATCCAAGATGATCATTCAGTCATACGATGACAATTAATTCAAACGTTGGATAAGAATGACCACATCTGATTTTGAAAAGGTTGTTTTCAAAATTGTAAGATTTAAGTATCGACTTAATTCCATCATTGCTTAAAGGTTAATTAAATAGTCAATGTTTTGAATACGATTCAAAAGGATAAATAAACTATTTAATAAACTTTAGATTTTCTTTATGAAAGGAAATCAAAGACATAGCTCTTGTGATCTTTCTTAAGTCTTATGAAGACTACAATAAGAAACATTTTCAAGTGCTTAAAGGATTAAAAAGGGAAGTTAGGGCATGTGCTTAAATAGAGAACTTATTAAAGTTTCTATTCTAGGCAAATGAGTTGAGATAAATCTATCTAAGTTCAAAGTCAACTCTAAAATATATATGATATCTTACGAGTGTGATTAAATTAGAAAGTTTAAATACAGATATGGAAGGTGAAGCAAACGTTGTAACACTTACCATATTCTGGATCTAGTAAACTGATAAGGGAACTAAATAAACGTTATTATGTTCCGGTTCTTATGAAGGACACAAGTTCAGTTATTTGTTAGGATTTAGCAGACATATTCAATTGTAAAGAATAAATGTTATTCTGATAAAATTGGATGGTCACTGAATCTAACATACTAGATTGTTGTCACTAAATAGTTGATATATGTGATGAGATCTCAACTAAATATTTGTATGGCTGTTATCCTTAATATTTGTGGTTGTTCTAGACATAGTCTCTCTGGGAGGGAAGCGTGTAATTAAACGTCATTCTGATGATGTTGAACCATATGATTATGAATCATGTGGGTTATACGTATCTTATCCAAAGAGGACTAAAATACCCTTTTTCGAAAAGGTTGTAAGATCTAGAAAAATTGTCTAAAGCCTAAACATACCGATGTTTGTTCGCTTATGACAATTAATGCCACAAATAATTGTTTATTAGTCTCTACGACTATTTTTAGAAATAGTCAAGCGTACTCAGTGAAGTGCATAATTCGGAAAGCCCGAAAAGTTCGAGCTAGTACGAATATGAGATTGATGAGCTACTTAGGAATTAATCTTCAATTGGATTGAAGTAATTAATACCTGAAGGGTGTTTCAGAAGTCGTCTGAAAAAGAATAAGATTCTCCCTTGAAGGATACCATATTTGGGATACGCAATTGGATTGTGTTCCCAAAATGGAAACAACACTTTATATGATAAAGGTGTGACGCAAGCCATGCGAAGTATCCCTTACCCGTTTCGGGATAGTGCCCTTATACTTAACCTAGTTCCAAAGAATAAAGGTTGAATAAATTCCATATTAGATATGGAAGAGGATAATGTCGAATCTATCTTAACCGAAGATTTGAAGTTATCATAGGCAAAGTCAGAAAGGCTTGGAGCCTAGAACGACATATGCAACTGTGTGGAATATCTTAGCAAGTACGCTAGATATTATTTACTTGTCCGCGGAGCAAAATGCTTGTCTCCAAACATGCTGTCTTCTAGAGGAAGTGTTTCTTCCAAAAGAAACAGTGGGAGTAGAATTAGATCTCAAAGGTAGTTTGAGAACCACAGGGAGTTATTCAACCATAGGAACGTGAGCAGACGCCACATAGCGATGAGGTGTAGATCACTGCTCAGTGCACACAAAAGTTCTGTAAGTCTGTGGATAACCTCAAGCCTGAAAGGGTTGTTGGTATGTTCATCTTGAAGAATGAATATCTCACGACTTATGAAAGAATGTTTGAAAGGTAAGATTGAGAGATATGGCTATGAGCCATAATATCTGAATTAGATTCCATCAGTGACAACCAGGTTGTGAACCTAGTCTGTCTTACCCAAGGGGAGTGTCCCTGAAAGGCTGACATGGATAGTAATATGATTACCATCAGGCTATAGTGACGGCTGAGGGGTACGGGGTGTAAACCTTGTAATTACCTTTATGCTGCCAGCTGAGCCCAGTTCTATTCAGATGATGCTTGTTATAACTTCGTATCATGGCTATATGATAGTGTTGAAGACGTTGGGCAGACAGCTCGATGTTCATAGACGATAACATGATATGTAAGCCCACGAGATCCATTTATGGACTCAAACAAGTTTCTCTAGACAATTTCTTTGTTTGATAATCAAAAGAGTTTGATTTAGTCAAAAGAAGGATATGCCCAATGTGCAATATGGATAGTGGGAGTGTGTTACGATTTTCGAGTAAGGTATTGGATATCTCTCTCGAGAATTGTCACCCCATGTCACAGTCAATTAATGTTTGGTAGTTCAAGGTCTTTACGAAAGCACTTGGATTGGCAGTTCTTATTTTGGAAATAAGAATCTATAGCGATAGATTTAACTGCTGTTAGATTATAGTTTACCTATATAGATGTGATGCTAAATGAGTTTAGCATAGATCGCGTAAGGAGATACTGCTAGCCGGTGTTCTCCAGATCTATCTATGTTAGGACGTTATTCCTAAAGATAAGGTGAAAGATGAAGATAATTATGAAGGTTTCCTTCGCTACTGCGATAGGAACCATCATAAAGGAAATGCCGGATGTTCATAGTTCATGAATAGTCATGAGCAAGTATGAAAGTAAATCTGGTGAATGTCGAGAATATCCTTAAACAAGTTAAGGAAAAGTTTCCTAGTTTATTGAAACTTGGAATTAAATAAGCGTAGATATACAGACGTAACCTGAGTCTTATGAAGGCGAGAGGGAGCTACAGTCTGGGTTTGCAATCACTTTGATTAAGTGATACAGTGAGCTGGAAATGATCTAGCATATGGGTCACTGTGAATTCTACAAGTAGGCCAAAACACAGTAGTGCCTTAGAGGCGCAGCGGTAGCAGTACATGGATCTAGAAGGTTCATTCCTGAACCTTGTGCGGTTCTTCCACCTTTTCTATATAGTTGATATAGTAAGTGGATTCATTGCTTGAAGCAAGGACCAGGGTCTCGTCAGAGATTCGTGTGTGTGTTGAGGCGGTTCCTTTGACTTGATCATATGGAACGTGATATGAAGATAGTCTGAGTCCCCACGGATAGCGATCCGTTTATGGCTAGGGCTAGTTGCGAGTATTGCATGAGATTCTTGTGTTTCAACTTGGTCTTGTGTGTGCGAGTGATTGGTTTTAGGCCAAGTGGGAGATTGTTGAAATAGTGTCCTAAACCCAATCGGGTTGGACCGGATCCGACCGGGTCGGATCATTTCTACTATTTCTTTATGTTTATACATATATTAAATGGCTTTTATGTTGTCATATATATGTTCTTTTAAAGAACCAATTATGAATTGTTATATGATAACGTCCTTAGTGTTAAACTGTGATAGAGAAACCATGATAGGCGATTATGGATGATGAGATCTCTAATCACTTTAATAAGTTTGATACTTAAATGTCTCTAGGCTGATGTACTATTAAATAGGGCATTGATAGTATAAACAGACTAGCACGTATTAGATGTCTTCTGTCTTTAAGGGCAGGGATAGATCTCGTCTATCGAAGTGTAGAGACACTTGGACTGTACGTGGACGTGTATTAGAGAATGCGTACGTTAGACTGACCCACTTACACGGATAAGTGTCACACTATGTGGCGGTTGTGTAATTATCCTTAAGACCGGAGTCTTCATGGCATCACGGTGTGGATTGTCATGCTTTGACACTATTGAGGTTTCCCCTAGCCACGGGGCGATCATGCGGTAGTGATTGGGTATGATACTGAAGCATGCGGAGTATACATGATTGGTCGTCCGGGAATCGCGTATCCTATGATTGGGATCGAATATCCGAAATGGCCTTCTTATAAGGAATGTCTTACTCTCGTGAATCTTTGCAAAGTGGGAGTAAATGAGTTACTTCGAGAGATCTTGATATCCAGATTATAAGATACGGTCGTTAATGTTTGACACTCGACTTACGACCGTATGGATATTATTACAGCGATAGGATTGTAAGTTACACGGTAACTGTTTCACATGAAAGGTAGTAGTCATTGCATTTGACTCTTCCGATGATTGGGGGTCACGGTGTGTTGCTAGACGCTATCCCGTGATCGTTAGGCATGAAGGGCATTTTCGTAATTTGCACTTTGTGTCTACGGCCAACATATTCGGAAGCCTATCGGGTCACACACATATGAACATCTAGTCGGATTAAAATGTGGTTATAGATGATAACCAAATAAGGAAAAAGTTTATCTCGAGACTATAAAGGTTATAGTGGTAAATTAATATGGTGGTATTTATTTATTATGAATAAATAAAATACAAGATATTAATTATATTAATTAAAGAATATTCCGGAAGCCAATTAATGGCTAAAGGGGCGCATATATTATTGTGTATAAGATACACTTGGATTGTGCAATTTAATTAATGGTATTACCTATTATTGATATTAGATATTAATAAAATAAAATAATATTTATATATATATATCCAACTTGTGTGCGTGTGTGCATGTTGGTGATGCATGCGCATATTTGTGGAATATATATTAATAGATTTATTTGTGTAATATATATGTGATATATACACATGTGTAAATTGATTTATGGTAATATAATAAAAGATAGTCAATATTAGATATTGACAATATCTTGGAATATTCAATATAAGATATTGACAATATCCTAGATTTATTTAATATGAGATATTATAATAAATGAGATAAATCAATCAATTGTATTTTCCTTATTTTATTGGAGAAAGGTTTTCTTCTCCTCCACTCTGCTGAGAGGCGCCACTTTCCCTATAAATAGGAAGTGGGTGTCAAGCTCTTTTGAACACCATTCTTCCAAGAGCAATTGTTCTTGTGAAAAATTGCAAGAACTCATAGTTCTTGTGTAAGAAAGAGGGGGGGCTTCCTATAGTGAGTTTGTGAGGGAAGAAAAGGTCCGGTCTAGCAATCGGAACTTTTCAGTAGCAATCCATGGTGGGATTCCGGCGGGCTGTTCGTGTGGACTGGCGGTAGAGGCCGAACACTTGGGCGGCTTCATGCTGAACTACTCTCCTTAGACGGTCAAAGCGTCGATCTTTTAGATCAACCAAGGTAACCACCGTCTACTAACTCGTTTGTTTATTGCTTAAACGAAGTCGATCCTGGTTAAAAGGAAATAAAATTTTAAATTCCGCTGCGTTCCCGCGTAGATTTCCTAACACATAGTTCTAGCATAATGTGTGTTATCCATGATGCAAGTCTTTGAAAATCAGTAACTTGAAAGAAAGTTTTAAAGAATTTTCACAAGCACAACAAGTAGGATTCCTCAGAACAGAAGCACTGCTCTGATACCAATTGTTGGTCCCTTGAAAAGGCTTTGGTTAAGTTTAGAGGGGGGGTGAATAAACTTAACACTTAAAACTTTGGAGTTAACAAATTTTGCAACTTCAGCAGTCTGCTGATACTTCAGGAGTCTGCTGAGACTTCAGTAGCCTGCTGATAAACAGTAGTCTACTGATAGTTGAGTTTGCTGAATTTGTGCAGCGGAATTAATTCAAAATTAAGCCTTAATACTTGTTGTTAAATATGATACTAAGTATTAGATACTCAGTAGTGCAAGTGTGTGATTTCAGTTGCTAGATTCAGTAGGTTGATGTACAAAATAAACTAAGTGCAGAAATTAAATGCTGTAAGTAAGTAGGCAGATTTTATAGTGGTTCCAGGTGGCGTAATCCTGTCAGTCCACTCTTCTCCTGTGATGTTGGAGGAAATTCACTAGAGATCTTTGATGTAGCTGTTACAAAGATTCCTAAGTTGTTTGTCCTTCACCAATAACTATGGCTTCACAAACTGAAAACTGGGAACAGGTAGGATTGCTGCTCCTGAGTCTTCCACTGGTCCTTGAAGGGTAGGATTGCCTCTTCACCAGCTCCACCACAAACAACAGTCTTTCACACCCAAAAGATGCTTCACTGTCTTCAGCAGGTTCTTTATAAAATAAAGATTGAATCAAGTAAATGATTCAGTTGCAGCAGCTTGATTAGGATGAGGTAATCAGCAGCTTGCAGGCTTCAAGTGTGTATACTTGATATAGCTTGAATGTAGAATACACTTGAAGTAAATCACTGGATCAGTAGCTTTATGCTCAGTAAGTTCAGTAGGGTGTTTTTCAGCTCAGAATTATCTCATAAAGTTTATCCAAAATTCATCATCTTTTTCTGAGTTGAAAGTCCTCTATTTATAGGCAGGAATGCATGTGACTTGTATTTGAAATTCAAATGTGACCGTTCCTTGTTTTTGTCCCATCTGATTTGTATTCTGTCACTATTCATAGGACTGACACTGTCAGAATTCCTTTTTGACAATGCAGTCTGTCCACCCCTTTGACTTGTATCCAATGGATAAAAATATAAATCATCCCAACGTCTTTTTAATCTCAGCCTTTGATTTCCTTGATAAGTCAGAGGTAGTTGGCTGTCCTTATCCATGTAATCTTCCAATAATCTTGAATTAATCGAGGTATTATATCAGCAGGTTCATCAGTCTGCTGAAGTACCTATCAGTCTGCTGAACATCATATTTCTGTGTATAAAATATACTGCAGCTGATTTCTTTTATCTAACTTTTATTTGTGAAGTTAGATTACACCATTTTAATTATAACCAAGTTCCAAACATCATCCAACTTATGGAACTTAGACCTTCTACACAAGGTATATGTAATCAATTTAGGTCATCACAGACTTGCCTAAATTCTGATTCCATATCATTGACTTTAAATACTAAGTTTGATCCCTTAGCCTTCATTTACTGAATTTGAACCCTCAGCCTTCAGTCTTCAGTCTTCAGCAGGTTCAAGACTAGTCTACTGACCTATCTACCCTACTGACCTAGACCAGTCTGCTGATATCAACCAGCAGCCCTTTACAGTGCTTGTTTGATCAAACCTATTTTTGAATCAAACTCTAATAAACCTATACATTTGATCTAGACATCTTTTTGCCTTTGCACTATAACAGCTAGTATGGCACTCATCATCAAAACATAGGAATAAGTCCAACATGCCCCAAGTCTGTTATATTTTTTTATCCCTTCCCCATCTCCTCCATTCGTTGGTATTTTCTTCTCACATTTGAATCCATCATAGTCTTCTCTTCTTTTGATTTGAGCACTAAGGATTTAGTGATTCACAGAGCATTGCAATCATATTATTTTGCACTTTTTAATCGTTTATTACTCTAATTGAGAAATAGCGGTAGAAGGCAATCGTGTGGTGAGTCTATAAGAGGGGAGAGAAAAGCCAGAGTAAATCATCAATCACCCAAATAAAGAGTGAATGTTAGGATTTTTATTTTCTTTTTGTCTATATATATTTTTTCTTTCTTTCTTTGTAAATAAAAATAATAATGTCACATTATCTTTTCATTTCTTGGGGAATTCCTAATTACAATTCTGTAAAATCTGTTGATATCATTATAGGGAGATCTAAAACTCCAAATACTTACGATCATAAATGTCCTACTTTGAGGAACAATATAGTGATCCAGTTACTGATCATAAGCACATAAGAAATGCCATATTCCTTATTGTAATTCTCATGATTTTTTTTGTTCTAGATCTACAAATTTGGCACAAAAAGATTATGTACAAAATCATGATTTGTAAAATTCATGGGTTGAATTGGTTGAGAAAAAGAATGTAATAGACCGCTTCCCGACCCCTAGGTCCCACTGGGATCTCGTTAAGGAAGGGTCAGCGACCCGCCGCCACACTTACTAGATCCATAAGAAAAAGAGAGGGAACTAGTCCTTTATTACATAACCACAATTCAAAATGATAGTTGTTGAATCATCCATACAACAAGAAACAAACTAAAAGACAAAGCATAATAAAATCCAAAAAAATTCGCTCAATAGGCCATATCCACATTATAATCCACATCAAAATCACCCTCAAAGACAGTCTCCAAAGTCTCCTTATTCGCCTCGACATCAAATGATTCCGCTTCCATACCTAAAAAAAGGGTTCGCAAACATGTGAGCTATTACTAGCCCAGTGAGTTCCCGTGTTTGTGTGTCCTTTATGTCAAAATAGTAATCAAACAAATAGAATAGATTAAAACAAAATATACCATAGCGGATCACATTAACTTTCAACCTGCATCAAAACGTTTTAGTACAAGATAAAATACGCGATATATATATATATATATATATATATATATATATATATATATATATATATATATATATATATATATATGCAATTGATCACTTGAGAACAATTCATGTGACTTAAAGATTAAGTTACTTGGGTTACTTTAGTTATCTAGTTACTTGACATCAACCTGGCCTGGTCGATGAGTCGATACCAACCGATCTGCAGACTCCAGTACGTGACACGATTTTCTACCGCACTCCAACAAGCAATCTCTTGCCTGACAATTCCGGCCGATTGTCAGGGAAAGGATTCAGACCTTCGCCCAGTGAACCTCCCAAAGGGCTCTGGCCAACCCCACTGCCCTCCGAACCATGACATGGCCGTCAGCCCTTGCTTTCCCTACCATGAACACGGATCATTGGGGAACTTTGGTACCATAGCTTTAGGATTGTCGATGAGCCGAGGTCAAGAGGCCTCGAGACCGGTGACTAGCCGTTCTGCAGTGTAATAACCCTAACTCAACTAGTCGCTTAGAGCTTGCACTACACTGGCAATGCACTCAAGCAGGATCGAGACTTGATTATTATTATACCAATGGTGTTCGTGTATGTCAGGACCAACCTCTTTATAAAAGTTAAAGGCAATTAGGTGAACAAAATACATTTACGTTCAATGTGATCAGCAAGTCACAGATGCAGCAACCGTGGCCTCATATAGGATTTAAACAAAAAATATTCCACTAGTGACTACAAATGGAGGTAGTAATTGAAGATTTGAAGGCTGCAACATTGCATAAAAATGTCTTTAATACGATCAAAGGTTTACGCGTAATCTAAAACATCTTAAGCTCCACATTGTATCTGCTAATATAATCAAATGATAAATATTGATTTCTAAAAATATAAACTGGTGCAACCCACGAGCATAAATTATCATAACTATTCCTAAATAGGAAAATCCTGTGAGGATAAGTTATAAATTCTTGGTCGAAAACAACAGCTCGTAGTGTCGATGTCAATATACCTGTCTTTTGAAAACAAAATTGATTGAAAGACACAATTTTGAGTGTACCGAAAATAGACCCATGAATCTCGACATGTTGTATACGATACGTCATACGTTTCTTTGACGGAACAACTTGGAAATATGAGCAGGAATCGATTTAGAGGATCAAAACCAAGACAAGTGATCACTACTGGGACGCAAAAGAAGGACACAGGTTGTGTGAGTAAATACTAATTAAAATTTTGAATATAATCTTAGCCTCATCTTTAGGTGCACAACAATGGTGATTACATTGGCTTGACAAACTGACGACATTCAGCTATAATTTGCTGCATAAATATAGGCTCGTTGGTCACATGAACCGGTGTTCAAAACGGTAGCCAAAGGAACATGATCCAAGTAAAGGTAAGATTCTGAAATATGGAATCCATGCACATATATTGTTTCCGAAATCGACTCTCCCGAAATCGATTCTTTACATTAAAAAAAAGACAGCAGAAGGAACATGGTCCAAGTAAAATCCTGAACTATGGGACCATGCCTACATGTCGGTTCCGAAAACGACCATTCTTTAATGGAACTTATACCACTGTGGTTGACTTGTTGAAATATATCAATCAAATAGGAGGACTATTGTAAAACCAAAAACACCAATGAAAATAATTTTGAAAACCAAACAAGAAACGAAAAACTCACAAAGACAATTTGAACGAATGCTTAGTTGTACTAGTATATTATTCGCAAATAGATTTACTGAATATACACATCGGTTTGAAAAAGAAAAGGAACTCACTGCTTGCCGAGTATTCTTTCTGCTTGAGAAGGTCTCCTCCTGCTATATTTTTTTTTCCTCTGTAAGATTGGTGCCTAGAGTTCATCTACCGCACCTCTATTTATACTACTCTCTGTTAGGTGTAGTGCCCGAAAGACAATTTGTGTAATTGTTTTTAATAATGGATGACATAATTTATCTCACCTTAGTTACTTGCTTTGTGCTTGTAAAGTAATACACTGCTGCAAACCCTAAGTATATCTGTATGTAACCACTTAACTCAGTGTATGGATTACACGTGAGGATTGAGTTAGTGGAGATATGCTTAAACTGTTAGTCCGTGGTGAACTTAATCAGAGTTTAGGGTCTCTTGATTAAAACACCAATAATGCGCCCAGAACACTTTAGGGTGTGATAGTCTTATCCGGACTATCGGTAAAGGGTACCTACGTGGGGCATTTATATATGATGGCATTCATATAGGACTGGACCGATTTAATCTGTATTTCTCGGTATAATTCCGTAATCGAGGAATCTTATTAAAACATTAGATGATCATATATGGATCAACCTTAATCATGAGGTGATCACAGGGTGCTGCTTGTCTCGGGGTAGTGTTTGATGTGTTATTTACGGTTCACTTAAATATGTGTTCCAAGCCACTTCTCATTGGCACTATCTCCAGATGAGTGAGTAGTTCTGATTTTCACAGACATGGAATCCATTCCTTCCTGCGGGAAGTAGAGGGATAGTCCCCTTATTTGTTATCCCTAAGAAAATGATCGATGGGCCCAGTTCATGTTAGACTAATTAGTTACTAGTCAGATATGTGAACTAATTGATCACTAGGGGGTTAATGGTAAATAAGGATAAGATATTCTGAGTCGGGTTCACGGAGACTTCCCACACAGAATGGACAGTCTATGGAGGGTTAATCCGTATGTAGTGATTATATCAATGGACGTTTATTCACTCTATGGGTTGAGTATAAGTATACATCTATAATCGGTAGAGTTCAGTTTCGGGTTTATGGTGGCGTAATCCCGGAATTAATAATTAATGTACTTATTCTGTTCAATGAATAATTAATTATTGGAGCTACTGGTTATAGGTCCATGGTCCCCGATGTGGCTTCTGTAATTCGGACTAATAATTTTGTTATTTGGGCCTCAGTGATAATTAATTGTATAGGCTAATTAATTGATATGCATGCATATTATTTAGTTGGGCTAAATAATATAATACACATAAAAGACATTTTATGTGGGCTTAGTGACCCTACAAGTGGCGCCAATATTGATGATAATTAGAGAGAAATTAGTTTTCTTGGATAATTATTTGACATGTGATTTATCATTTATTTGTTAAATGATAATTCATGGAATATTAGATAATAATATGATTTATCCTAATTTGTTTGGGATAATCATTTTATTTATCTTTTATTTGGAATAAAGGATTAATGTAATAATTATCTCTTAATTATTTAATCATTGGAGGACAAGGATTACTCTCCTATATAAAGAGAGTTCTCCCAAGCCTTAAGAAATTGGCAAAATTCGACCACCATATCTAGAAGGAGAGGAAAAATTAGTTTTCTCTTGTCTAGGGTTTTAGAAGAAGAAAAACTCTAAGTTTTTCTTGGTGTTGCATATCGAGGAGGTTCGTGTATCAAGAAGGGTGTCCACCAACCGCCGTTTGGAGAACACATCGGAAGATCTTGGCTTCTCTTCCTACTATTGGTAACATGATCTTAACCCCCTTGTAGTAGTTTAAGTCCTTTAATTATGTATTGTGTTGTATAAGTCGAGATCCATCCGCTGCACGTAGATCTAACTCATTTAGATCTAAAAATCTGCATCCTTCATGTGGTATCAGAGACAGGTTCCACGATTTATATAGTCATAATAATAATTAAACGATTTGAAGGAGTGGAATTGCATGTAGGTAAATTTTATTTATTCTTTTATGCATTGATAATGATTAATTGCTATGGTTGAAGAGATGGATTGGGGGTTGGCACTGTTTACCCTTTTAGATCTATTGTAAACTCATATAAACGATTAAAATTCGTTCATATGAGTATATGAAATTATGTAATTTATTTTTATTGCAATTTTAATTTCCTGAAAATAGATCTGTTTAGTTTTTTCTTTTTTCCCGTTGATCGAGCCGTTGAAACGACGATCCCTCCGGTCAGAATCAAGATTAAAAATTGAAGAACAATCCATCCAAATTTGGGGTCGATCGGAGTCCCTCTCAATATCCGTTCGTTGCAATGAAGTGGATGCTGTATCAGAAAAACGCAGGATTCACAGAAACCCTAGCTGTGACTTCCTCGTATTTCTGGGAGAGTTTGGACCGTTGAAACGCAAATCCAACCTGTCAAATCGATAAATACGGAGTCTTTGACGTGGCATAAAAATTTCAGGACGATCGGGATTAATCTTGATTCCCGATCGGCCTCGGGAAGTCTTTGAGGCGCTGATGTAAAAGTCAGATCCAGCAGCAAGTTGGGCGGCTCACTGGAGAAAATTGACAACTCAAAACTCCGATCCAACCGTCCATATCGAAGCCCGAGGAATGAAGAACAGATCTAGAGATTTTTGTTGCGATCCGAGTTCGTTTGATTTGCCGATCGTTGAAGATTTTGAACAGCTGCAGATTATGTTAGAAAGAAGTAAACCCTAGTTAGGGTTTTGGTTAATTTATTTTCTAAAAGGTTAGATACGGGGGTGCCAACGGTCCATCTCGGTGTTTATTTTCCACACTAGTATACATGTTTAGATTGTATGTGTAGAACCGGAAAATTGCCATGACATGCATCATATCATCAATTCCACTCCATATGCACACATGTAGACATTAATTCGAGGAATTAGTTAGGCATGTATAAAACACGCAATTAGTTTTAATTAATTGTTTGATATTAATTAGAAACTAATTAGGGTAAAAACCGAGGAACACGGGTTTTTTCAATCGTCGAGGTTGGGTGATGGATTCTCGGTGAATCCCACTCTGCGAAAGCAAAAGGAGTAAAATCCCGAAACCTCGTGGTTAAGGTGTTGGATTCTCGGTGAATTCCACCTTACCTATGACGAGATTACGTTTTTTTGTTCCATAGTGTCTACGTGAAAGTTTGATGTTTAAGGATTGGATAATCACGGGCAAACATGGTTCGAAAGTGGTTTAACCACGGTTGGGTGGTCAACAGAAGCTACGGCTTGATCGACTTCACCCTCCACATGTGGTGTTTGCACGGGGGTCTGGCAAGGCTGAGCCATCCGAAGAGCCACTACGGCTCAACGGAGCTCCCCTAGTCTTGACCCGTCCGATGGCCACATATGTTCCAACGATTAGGTCGGGTGGGCTAGCCCACATAACCGACACCATTCGGGCATGTGATTTATTGTTCCTTAATGTAACATCAAGTCCAAAAACGTGATCAGTAAACCCACCACTTTTTCAAAATATTGAGTGGGAGCGGGAGAGGCGACAGCCGACCCCACGGCCTCTACTGTTGACACAAGCAACGTGAGAGAATGGTGACGCCTCGTGCCGGCTTTGATTTCGGCCTCCTAAGGAAGGCCTTCACCGCTATCAAAATTCAAGGCTTGGTCTCCGAAAGGATAGGATTTTGGGTACTCGTCGGGTCACTGACCGACCCTAAGGCGGCACACTCGGGGTCTACCTAAAAATCTTAGACAGTAGGTCACACTCATAAAGGGTATTTTTGGTAGTACCTTGGCTGAAAAAGGAAAGGTGATTGACGATCACAAATGAGATGTTCGATTCTCAATCTGATCTTCAATATTAATCGAAACCTCTTTGACCTACCCTAAGGCGGCACTGAGGCATTAGATTAAATCCTTGGAACGGTAGGATAGACTATAAGTACTTAGTTCATGTTCCTATAATTTATTAGTAGTGTATGATTTGGATTTATTTTTTGTCAATTTTATTTACAACTGTTATACATATCTCTCTAGGGTGCTAGACTGCTAGTGTAAAATTGACTAGTAATAACTTCGTTAAAAAGTGGTTAGTAACTAGAACGTTGTACTTATTGATCTTACATGCGATTAATTTTTCGGAAGAGATATTTCTCTTGAGCCTTCAAGACTTAAGTGACGTAAATAAGTATGTCACTGCTGTCACTCGTGCAGTACGAGAGACAACCGTAGTTAGTTTGAAAGATGATTGGGATGATAAAATTCTTCTAGTGAATTTTAATTGTGTAGTGTCTACACGAGAAATTTTCAAATAGAAAAATTGGAGAATCATAGATTAAAGTGTCGCTAGTTAGACGGTATTTGGAACCGATAAACTAGTGGGAGCTTTTATCTTATGTTTATCTAATTTATTAGAAAATTAGTCCCATTGGGTAACGCTTTCATTAGACATCCCACAGTTCACGCGTAGTGTCTACTCAAATGAACTGCTAGTTCAAGACTTTCCTTTTAAGGAAAGTTAAGAATGGGAAAGAATGTCTATAAGTGTTAATCATCTTAACTAAAGTTTTGAGGCTAAACCGAAACGTTAAATAAAGAAATTATAGGATAAGGAAAGTGATTTCGGATCACTAACCAATGAATCCTTAGCGACTTTCTTAACCGAGTAACTTGACTCGGTAGCTTAGTTCTTTGGAAGAACAAGGAAGATTTGCATTAACGATTAATAGAGTAACAACGGACAGTAATTTCAGCTAGAATAGTGGGAGTGGTATGAGGAAATGAATTTTTGATTCGACCTTGAATATCACGGAAAAATTTATTTTTCTGTTTTCAGATTCGTTGGAACAAATGGATTCACTTTCAACTCGATATATTGTTGCCTCATAGAAAGTGAATTTAACATTTGTAGTACAAATCCGAGACTCGAACTTTTGTTTGATAAAGTCAGAACCACTAAGAAATGCTGAAAAGGTATATGTAACACGTCTTAAACTATTATAGGCAAATGGTTTCCGTATTAAGATAAACGATTCTTCATAATCTATTAATTAGTGCATATATCCTAGAGATAAGACCTAACGACTGGCTAAGGGTGATTCCTATCTCCCAGTCTCGGAGCACTATCTCAAAGGAATAATGACTAAGCTTCCTTTCTATTAGGAAAGGGTAATAGATCTGAAGAAGTAACGTAGCTTGTTCACAATGACCTTCGGGGTCTAGTGAAAGATACAAGCTAATGGGAGCTTTTGAGTGGTGATATTTTGTCTGATAACTACTCGAAACACGATTTAGTTTATCGAAAGAATACGAGGAGGAGTCTCTGATTTTAACAGAGAATAGAGTATTCCATGCTCAGAAATAGGCTATCGCATAGTCTTGGGACTGATGCTTGGCCTGTCTCCTAGTGGAATGATTCTCACCGAGGAAGAAACCATAGACTTGCCCTATATAGTTACTGATGTGCTACAATACACTGCTAAACTCGATTAAGATAATTGGTTGCAAAATAACGGTTAACATTATTATGTAAACCGAGAAGTCTACCTAGAAGATGCTAGTGAATTTATGGATAAGGAGTGAATTCGGTTCACACCACTTCCCTAAATGTAGGCATTTAGCATTTAATGCTTGAAGGTAGGACTGGAGATTTTGCGCATACGTTCAGATTGTGACTGTTTGTGAAATATCTAAATGTGACGAGTGAAGGTTGGTTATAAGATTCTTGAGATCAGAAAGTGACGGTTGAACTGTCACAAACCTTCTGATAGAATCTATAAGTAACAGCCTTAAACCTTGGAGTACGGTTACCCAAAGGTAGTTACTATCTGATTTAATCAGACCACGTCCAACATCGGTTGTTGGTGATTGCACTGATAAAAACTACTAGATCAGAATATCAATCCACCCAAAACACAGTGGGAGCATGGTTTAACTGTTGACCCATTGTGGTTTTGTGGACTTTATAGTCTGCTGGGGTGATTGATAACCTATGGCTCTTAGTGGGCTGTATAGGATTCTGATCATAGAGGTTGGTTTGAAAGCTTTAACCCTATGAATGGAGTTTTGATACTCCAGTTCTGTTCAGCCTCTTGTAGAACCACCTGAGTGTCTCAGGCCCAGTGGGAGCAATTGGATCTACACGGAAAAGAGTCGAATGAATAGGAAAGTTTAAACTTTCGGCGCAAAGCTGAGTGGTCTAGGGGTGATTTTAACCAGACCTTGAACTCTCTCACCACTCAGTCTTGCAAGATTTCGTTAGAAAGCAGAAAATAGGGGTGATTCCCTGAGACTTTCTTGCCGAAAAACGGAGTCTGTATTCATTCGGAACAGAAGGGTCTTGGTTAGAACAAATGGCAGGATGACTGCCGGGGCTTATATCCTTTGTGGATTTAAGAGAACCTCTCAGTCATTTAAAGTCACATGTTTTAAAATATGTGGACTTGACTAGAATATTGATAAGTCTTTCACTGGCTATCAATATTGGTAAAGTAGTAGTATTCATGAAAGATAACACTGAAACGGTTGGAAACAACATGTGTGTGCTATCTGAAGTCGGAAACTGACAGGCCAAGATTCTCTGGATGAGAGAATTGGACTATATTCTAAGAATCTGATTCGGTCAGATTCACGAGAATGAGTCATTGGCTATCCCACCTATCTTATTGAATAAGATGATTATGCATATACGTATGCAACATTCATCGAGAGTAGTCCTACCCTACATCTCAGGAATGATTCTCTAAATCTTCGGATAAAGAGAAAATGGGATAGAGTCTCGCTTGGATAATGGCAAGTCAGGTTATCACAAGTCAATAGTAATCGAATCTTGGATTCGAGCAATAAGTAGCGGTTTAGTACGTCCTCAAGTATCTTTAGAGAACGATGAGTCATATTCTTGTATATTCAGGTGCAAACTTGAATATGGTTGACTACACTGATTCTGACTTGTAGTCAGATTAAGGATGATCATTAAGTTGATCTCGGGCTCAATGTTTACTCATAGTGATTAGAATTTCCTTTTATAGTCTGGGAGTAATTCCAGGTCTGATAAGCCGATATCACTTCATTGTGAAAAATGTGAAGAGATAGCTTAGAAGGATCTTCTCAGTCACTAGATGTCAAAAGCATAATGAGAAAGATTACCCGCCTGATTAGTGGAGATATGCTTAAACTGTTAGTCCGTGATGAACTTAATCAGAGTTTAGGGTCTCTTGAATAAAACACCAATAATGCGCCCAGAACACCTTAGGGTGTGATAGTCTTATCCGGACTGTCGGTAAAGGGTACCTACGTGGGGCATTTATATATGATGGCATTCATATAGGACTGGACCGATTTAATCTGTATTTCTCGATATAATTCCGTAATTGAGGAATCTTATTTAAATCATTAGATGATCATATATGGATCAACCTTAATCCAAAGGTGATCACTGGGTGCTGCTTGTCCCGGGGTAGTGTTTGATGTGTTAGTTACGGTTCACTTAAATATGTGTTCCAAGCCACTTCTCATTGGCATTATCTCCAGATGAGTGAGTAGTTCTGATTTTCACAGACATGGAATCTATTCCTTCCTACGGGAAGTAGAGAGATAGTCCTCTTATTTGTTAGCCCTAAGAAAATGATCGATGGGCCCAGTTCATGTTAGACTAATTAGCTACTAGTCAGATATGTGAACTAATTGATCACTAGGGGGTTAATGGTAAATAAGGATAAGATATTCTGAGTCGGGTTCACGGAGACTTCCCACTCACAATGGACAGTCTATGGAGGGTTAATCCGTATGTAGTGATTATATCAATGGACGCTTATTCACTCTATGGGTTGAGTATAAGTATACATCTATAATTGATTGAGTTCAGTTTTGGGTTTATGGTGGCGTAATCCCGGAATTAATAATTAATGTACTTATTCTGTTCGATGAATAATTAATTATATATTAGAGCTACTGGTTATAGGTCCATAGTCCCCGATGTGGCTTCTGTAATTCGGACTAATAATCTTGTTATTTGGGCCTCAGTGATAATTAATTGGATAGGCTAATTAATTGATATGCATGGATATTATTTAGTTGGGCTAAATAATATAATACACATAAAAGACATTTTATGTGGGCTTAGTGACCCTACAAGTGGCGCCAATATTGATGATTATTAGAGAGAAATTATTTTTCTTGGATAATTATTTGACATGTGATTTATCATTTATTTGTTAAATGATAATTCATGAAATATTAGATAATAATATGATTTATCCTAATTTGTTTGGGATAATCATTTTATTTATCTTTTATTTGGAATAAAGGATTAATGTAATAATTATACTTAATTATTTAATCCTTGGAGGACAATGATTACTCTCCTATATAAAGAGAGTTCTCCCAAGCCTTTTGAAATTGGCAAAATTCGACCACCATATCAAGAAGGAGAGGAAAAATTAGTTTTCTCTTGTCTAGGGTTTTAGAAGAAGAAAAACTCTAAGTTTTTCTTGGTGTTGCTAATCGAGGAGGTTCGTGTATCAAGAAGGGTGTCCACTAACCGCCGTTTGGAGAACACATCGGAAGATCTTGGCTTCTCTTCCTACTTTTGGTAACATGATCTTAACCCCCTTGTAGTAGTTTAAGTCCTTTAATTATGTATTGTGTTGTATAAGTCGTGATCCATCTGCTGCGCGTAGATCTAACTCGTTTAGATCTAAGAATCTGCATCCTTCACTCTCAAGGGACACACAATTAATTATTACCCCTAATTATTCCCCATAATCTGCTAGAGAGTGAATTCCACGTGATGTATGCCCTTGGAAATGAATTCGTTGACCTGAGTTGGAGGAAATCACGGCCTTTGCTTTATACCCCATAAAGATGCTGATATGGTATTCTATGTTGGAGTCCAATCCAATTCTACTCCCTCCAAAACATCCAATTTGACTACGCTAGGAAAAGTCAGTTACCACACATGTATACTTATAATAATGATAAAATTACTGATAATAATAATAAGAAAAATAATGATAATAACGATATCAACTACAACACTAACGACACGATAGTGATAGTGGTGATACGTTTGAATCCCGTAATATTACTCGGTGTCATCAACTAAATAATTACACCTCCATTTATTTATTCGTTATTTATTTATTTTAATATTTTGAACGTTATAACCCGAAAAATAAAAATCTTGTAAGGATGTGAGGATTCTAATTTTAAAAATGCTTCCTCTTTGGTTTATTGTGAACATGTTGGTGAAAGCGAGCAACACTTGAACCATGAACAAGTGGTTGCGAGTAAGGTTAAAGAAGTGGAGTTTTCCGATTCTTTGCAAACTGAGGAGTTCTATACAAGATTCATGGTGATGGACCGAGTTTCTTTGATAAGGATTGATAATACTTGTGAATCTAATATGGTAAGCCAAGAAACTGTAGAAAAGCTTAATTTGATAACTTTTGATCATCCAAACCCATATAGTCTACAAGGGCTTAATGAGTTTGAGGAAATTAAGTTTTCAAAGCAAGTCATGATTTCATTTTCTCTTAGGACTTACCATGGTCAGATCTTATTTCAGGTCATCCCTATGCTTAATTGTCATATAATTTTGAGAAAAACCTTGGTCAAATGAAAGAAAGCTATGTATGATGGTAAACTTAACAGGTTTCGAAAAAAGGAAAATAAGAAAACCATTATATTAACTTCTTTGAGTAATCAACAAGTTCTTGAAACTCAACTAAAAATGGTTAATTCAAGAAAAGAGTCATTTTTTAAATGTTTAAGCCAAAAAATTGAATTTGTTAAACCAATGGTGCAAGATAATGATATGTGATTGACCGTTCTTAAATCTGAATCTAATCTTAATTCTTTGAATGAAAATTGTGAGCATAATTTAGAAATGGATCCAACAAATTATATGGTTGAGAATGGATCTAATGTGTCTTCGGAATTAAATGGTGAAAATCTTAAAATTAAGTGGTATGACAATCATTTGTTTGATGATGAAGAATCTAGTGTAAATGATTCCATTGGCCTTGATAATTGTCAAATGGAACCTGATTCACTTAATTCTTATTTTCATGAAAGGATTAAATTGGAAGATGTTGATATGAGTAAAAGTCTTGATGTGATTGAAAGACAGTCTTTTGTTGGTAAATCATGTCTTATGCAGGTTGAAGAATCTGCACCACTTGATGTGTATGTGGGGATAAAAATGTGGCATGTGCGGAAATAAAAGACATAAGATCTTTCATCAATATATAGATCCGTTTCTAAGTTATCATAAAATTATCTTTAATTCTCATCATTTTGGTGATAGTAGTTTGCATGTCTCTCAATTGCCCAATACATGTTCTTTTATTGAGACAACTGAATGTGATGAAAATGAAGGTAGATTTGGCAAAATTGATTTAATAGATTCTGTGAGAAAGAAAGTGAAAGATGAAGCATATCATCTTTATGTTAGTTGTTTACTATATAAAAATTATGTGCCTAGTGAACTTGAAATTTTGTTGAACATTGATGCTTTATACTTTTGTCAAGATAACTTACGGATGTGTGAAGTTTTTGATAAGAAAATGAGAGTAAGTTTGCTTAAACGGGAGATGTTTTTGAAAGTTTTCCCAGATGAAATTTTTGCAAAGAAAAAGATAGTAAAATTACTTGATTTATTTTTAAATAATAAAGGAATTTATTTCAATAGAATAAATTTATTGGGGAGGAATACTAAACACAAAGTTACATGGACTAGTCTGCTAATCTTTTGTTCTAGCTTTATTCTTTTTGTTGGTTGTGGTTGGTAGGATCATGATGATGTATTCGGATTCTCTATGATGTTTTGGATTCTAGGACAAATCTTTTCAAAGGGGGAGGATATGATGGAGGACCATCAAGCCATAATCATTTCCTACACATCTCTTATGGTCCATAATTTCATATTGATGATTGTTACCCGTCTGAGGCGTATATCAAGAGATTTGCATACCCTTCAACATGGAAAACTTATGGAACTATAATTTATCATTTATATTGATATTTTTAAGGTTCCATATAATTATGAAGGGTTGGTTTATTGGAGAATACAACTTTTTCTTTATTAGGGCTGAATTCGGTAGGTTTGCATATTCTGGCGGACTTGCACATTTGAATCAATCCAGATGTAATCCCGTGGACTATTTTCATCTAAGAGAAGCCCAATGTATTAAGTACATGTCCAAGTCAAGAGAATTATTTCTCACTTTGATTATTTTAACACGTTTGGGCCAAAGAGCACGGATCAATCACTAAAGAAAAGAGAATATGGACTTTTTTCTACATTATTTTTAATTTGGTGTCTTATTATTATTATTATTAGTGTCCAATAAGGCCTCAGAAGACCATAAAGCACGAAATTAAAGAGTATTATGGTGATTGATTTCATCAAATCTTCATCTTATTTTTGGTAGATAATCAATCAATCTGATTGGGGGATTATTTACTAATATATGATTTGAAGATTTCTTTAATTTTAAGATTTTTTTTCTTTTTTCACCTAGACATAAAAGGTGACAAGGTTCTTTTTTATTTTTATTTCCTAGAAAATAAAATGACAACTTCCTTAGCCAATAAAAGGAGGGGCACACCATATGTATTTCACACCTTGAATTGATTAATATTATTGTTATTGTGAGTTGTTTTCTCATTAGGGTTTTACAACTTTTGTTAAGTGCATTTTAAATTTGTGAGCATAACTTAAAGTGTCTCATTGTAGTCATTAGCAGGGCCGTTCTTGACATTTAGTAGGCCCGGGGCAAGACTAAAACAAGGGCCCCTTTTTATTACCCAATTCCAACAAATTTATCAAGAGCTCCTCTTTGAGACTCTCGAAACTATTCATCTCGTTTTTTTTCTTTTTACCTTTTTTCACTTCCTGATAAATTTTTTTATGCACCATCATAAAAATAATGGGAAATTAGGGATAAGGACACAATCTGAAATATTTTTAAGTAACAGGACAGCTACATATTTTTTATAGGGAGAAGGACAACTGCATAATTTTTATAGCGAGAAGGACAAACGGTGAATCCCAAAAATCGGTGAATCTCCCCAGTGAATCCCGAAATCAGTGAATTTCGACAGTGAATCCCGAAAATTAGTGAATTTCGACGATGAATTTTGAAAATTAGTGGATTTCGACAGTGAATTTCGTCAGTGAATTTAAACAGTGAATTTCAAACACAAGTGAATTTCGACAGTGAATAAATAGTTTTGTCCTTTATGCAAAAGTTTTAAAAAACTGTCCTTCTACTCAATTGATGAAATATTTCTGTCCTTCTCCCTCATTCCCCCTAAAAATAAATATTCAACACTAACACAATTGTATAAGGAAATTAACGAAAGCACCTGTATAGAGTACTAGTTTCCAAGAAAAAGCAATGGCTACCCCCTCAAAAACTTCGTAAACCTCCCGATTAAACCTGTCACTCAAACACAAATGAGCAAACAATATAAATTATAAATAAAAAAAACTAGAACAATGTACCAAACTAATAAATCAATAAAATCATTCACCGGAAAATCAACAGTTTATCAAATACTAATTAACAAAAACAATTACCCGACCATAGAGGCCGCGAGCAGTAGACGAAGGAGCGATGAATTAAATTTTGGATATTTTGTTTTAGAAAATTGCAAGAAAAAATTATGAAGATCTTAATTTTTATTGAAAGAAAAAGATTGGTCGAAGTAGAACATGAATGAGACGTGAAGAAGCTTGAGTGCTAATAGGGTTTACAGTTTACCGTTCCAGTTACAACATTATAATTTTATATATAATAATTTATAGAACAAAAAACAGAAAGGAAAAAAAATAATAAATAAATTGTAGCTCAGAGGGCTCGAACCTAGATCATTAAGTTAGGCTACACACCCTTCATCCATTACGCCAACATGCATTTATATCAAAATAATTATTTTTAGCCTCTTTATATAAACGATAAAATTGTAAACATGTAGCTATAGGCCCCACTTGTATCGTGGGCCCGGGTCGGTCGCCCATCCCGCCCGGGCCCAGGGTCGGCCCTGGTCATTAGTTTAAGGATCATTATAAGAGTCTTGGCTTCTTCATAGCCATTGGTTTTTCTAGTCTCATCCTTGAGTTAAACTACTTTTGCTCAAGTTTTTTCCTTCATCTTATTCTATTTTTTTTGTTTTCCTTTTCATTTTGTGATCTGAACATGGTTATTCATTGTATTACTTAGGGTTCTTTACAATTTCTTTGTTAAGGGTCCAAGGTCTACATCAGTTAGCTAATCCCAAAAAGTTAGTTGAACATTTCAAGTTTACTAAAAATTCCCAACAAGTTTAGAAGAAAAATATCAAGAAGAGGAAAGTTGTTTTTGAATAATAGATTGTTGAGAAGCAATTGTTTTCTGATAAAGAGAGCCAATATAAAGCTAAAGTCTTCAAGAGAATGAAGAAAAATGTTGGTATATGAAAAAGTCTCAAAGTTCTGGAAGAACAAAGATCAATGGAAGAGGTAGAATCAACAAATCAAAAAACAAATAATCAACAGGATCATGAGTCTAACATTGAATCAATTTTATCTGATTATGTACCTGTTGTGTCTAAATCTACTTAGGAGATGTAGGACAAAGAACTAGTAGTGTTAAATGTTGTTGCCACTACTGAGCCGGTAAAAGTGGCTTTGACATCAGTTGTGCAGTGCTTTCATACAGCTGAAGAATCAAGTATGAATGAAGTTTAATTTCCTCCAATACAGCTGATAGATCCAAAAATATTATCAGACTATGTCAATGGGAAGTTTAGCAGATACACAGGTCAGCTAGCCATAGCTGAGCTGATTATGTCAAATGAGGAGTGGGTCTTTAAGCTATTGGGGATACATAGTTTGCACCAGAAAATGGACGCCACTCAAATTTTAACCGAAGGCTATGTAGCTATCAAGACTCAGATGAAGAAAAGGGGAATTACCATCTCTGAACCAAAAAACAAATCATATAATGATGATGATGATTATAATAATTAATAAGGATTATGAACCACAAAGAGGAATTAAAAACTCACTGGATTCTATGCAAAATGTAACCATCGGAGAATCCAGTGCTGAATGTTGATCAAATCTGTTGAGAGTGAGCCTATTCCTTTCACAAATGAAGATCTTGTATTCACAAGCTGAAGGCATAGATCTTCATGAAACATATGCACCAATTGCCAGACCAGAAGCTGGTAGAATGTCCTAGCTCATGCAGCAACAAGAACTTAAAGGTCTACCAGATGGCTGTGAGAAGTGCATTTATTAATGGAATTCATGAAAAGGAAGTCTATCTTAAACAACCCCAAATTTTGAAGTCAATGGCTGAAATAGACACCTAGATCTTGGTTTGAGACTCTATCTCATTTTCTTGTTTAGAATGGATTGACCAAATGACTAATAGACAAGACCTTGTTTAGAATCAAGGAAGGTGAAAACACATTGTTAGTCAAAATATATGTTGATGATATCATATTTTGGACAAAAAGATAAAAAGCTATTGAGATGTTCTAAAATCTAATGAAAATAAAAGTACAGATAAGTATGATTGGAGAGCTAAACTACTTTCTAGGATTGCAAGTTAGACAGCTGAATGAAAGAATCTTCATTCATCATGCCAAATACACAAGAGAACTGATCAAGAATTTTTAAATGGAGACCAGTGCAAATATTACAACACCAATGAGTACATGAATCAGATTAGATGAAGACACATATGGCAAAGATGTGGATCCGACCCGGTACAATAAAATGATGGGGCCTCTGTTATACTACACGGTCAACAAACCTGACATATCTCCTGCAGTTAGTGTTTGTGCATGATTTCAATCTAAACCTAAGGAAAGACCCTTTGCTTCTATGAAAATAATTCTGAGATATGTGAAAGAATATCTAGTTGTTGGCACATGGTACTCTATAGAAGGAAGTATCAAGTTGATATCCTACTAAGACTCTGATTATGCTGGATGCAAGGTGGACATAAAATCACCACATTAACTTGTCAACTAATATGAAACAGACTTTTTTCATGGTATATCAAGAATAAAAACTCAATCTAAACTTCCAATGTTGAGGCAGAATACATAGCTGGCGGAAGCAATATTTCTGCACAAGTGCTATGGAAAAGAAAACAACTGAGAGATTATGAGATTGAAGAAAGAGAAATTACTATAGTGTTTGATATTGCAAGTGAAATAGATATCACAAAAAATCCATTTGTACATTCAATAAGCAAACACATTGATGTTTGATATCATTTTATCAGAGATCATGGTAAAAGAAAGATGTCGTGGTGGAATACGTTTATTTTGAAGGGCACCTTGTAGACATATTCACAAAGCCTTTGGATGCTGAGAGATTTGCTAAGATGGGGACGGAAGTAGGAATTATCATATTAAATTGAATTAGATCAGCTAAGTTGTAAATTGATGATCAACTAAGCAAATGAAGTCAACCAATGGGATTTATCTTTGACATGTTGGGTGAGCTCACTTGGCCGATCATTCATTGGTTATGTACATGATTTCATTGTGTTTCTGTAATTATCAGTTGAACGATTTAAGAAATGAGAATTCAAGGATTAAGCTATATAGTTTCATAATGCTGCATGGATAGATCATATGAGTATTATACAGCTAAATCAAGGTTAGCTGAGCTGAGTTCTCACAGCTCTGCTGAGAGTGCAAAACGGAGGTCAAACACTAATGAAAAGTTAATATATGATGAAACAGTTTTTGACCTTATCTTTTATTACAAATGTAAAAGTATGTATATGTTCAGTACAAAGTGGACTACATGTGACAGTCCCTCATATGTCAAGACAATAGCTTTATTGGTATTTTAAACTTCATATGGCTATACTAATTGGAATGTTTATCTTTTCCTATCAATATGATCAGAATCCACCCAAAATTCACCCTTACCTACTCCAAAATCTCTCTAGGGAAAAAATTATCTGAATTTCTCTCATTATTTTCAATGTCTTACAATATGTCTTCATATGATGACTTTAACGGAATTAGCATTAGTGTCTTTGGATAAGTCATAAATTCCGGTGGTACTGATCGAGCCAAAAAGATTTCAGAACATGTTCGATAAATTTCCGTATAGGAGCAAATTTCCAATATTACAGTGGATTAGTATGCTATGAAAGCATGTGTTAGTTTAGGGAGAATACCTAGATTCATAGTAAAAATGACACATTTCAACTACTGTAAATTGGTTGAAGTTTACGATTTCTAAAAGGGTAATCAAAAAAAATTTGGGGTTTGCAAAGACCGAGGCTTTTTCTGACACTAAAAATCTTGGTATTGACAGCAAGGTTTTTTTGATTGAAATAGACATAGAAAAAACATCAAATATGACTATTTCAATATATGAAAAGAAGATCTACATGGAATTCGATCAGTGGAGCAAGTGGATTGCTAAAGATATCATGGGAACTACTAGAGTCCATGATACACTATCTTCTTTGAAAGTATGGTTGATTGTTGCTATTTACTTGCCCAATGAATTCAACTGGGCTGGGCTTGTGTTCAAACATATGAAGCAGGATAGTCTAAATAATTACCCATACTCTGAGAAGAATGGGTGATTCTATGTGAGGAAGTTTTTTCTATTCTTGATTCAATTACTGTTAAAATATTTGCATGTTACTAGTATCAATCCTATCAGAGTGAATCCTTTGTAGATCAGACATAGCAAAAGTGATAAATCTGAAGTTAGTGTGTTTGAAATTCAAGAGGAGGCAAAGGAACCCTTGGTGAGAACCAAGAAACCAAAGAATGTTAGGGCTGCTGAACAAAATCAATCAGCTATTGCTCAAAGATCAACTGTGACACAAAGGTTAGATAATCCCAAAAAGTTAGTTGAAACTTTCAATTTTACTAAACCTTCCCAAAAAGTTGAGAAGAAAAAGATCAAGAAGAGGAAAGTTGTTTCTGACTAACAAATTGTTGAGCAGCAATTTTTTTTCTCATGAGGAGAGCCAATATAAAGCTAATGTCTCCAAGATAATAGAGAAAGAATTTGGTATAGGCAAAAGTCTCAAAGTTCTGGAATAACAAAGATCAATGGAAGAGAAAGAATAAGCAAATCGAGAAGCAAATAATCCACGGGATCATGAGGCTAACATTGAATCAGTTTTATCTGATTATGTACATAATGTGTCTAAATCTGCTCAGGAGACATAGGACAAAGACTTAGTAGTGTTGGATGTTGTTGCCACTACTGAGCCGGTAAAAGTGGATATAATATCAGGTGAACAGTGCTTTCATACAGCTGAAGAAACAAGTAACAATGAAGTTGAAGTTCCTCTAAGATAGATGATAGATCCAAAAAGATTATATGTCAATGGCAAGTGGAGCAAATACACAGATTAGCTAGTCACAGCTCAGCTGATGATGTCAAAAGATGAGTGAGTCTTTGAACTAGTTAGGATAGATAGTTTGCACCAAAAAATGGACGCCACTCACTTTTTCACCAAATGTTATGTAGCTATCAAAACTTGGATGAAAAAGGGGAATTTCAGTCTCTAAACCAAAAGGCAAATCATATGACGACGATGATGATTCTGATAGGGATGTGATGTGCTATGGTGCAATCATGAACTACAACCAATAGTACTAGGTCTATAGAAGTATAGTGAACGGTGTAGCAAGGGTGTTGAATCCACAGAGACTCGTAAGATACGTTTAATCAAGATTAAGAACAATTATGATGCCCAATGGCTAACAACGGAACATAGAAGTAGTAATGGTAGCAATGAGCACACAATGTCAAACATAGTTATACTTCTATGAATTTTATAAAGATTAGTTCTGATGTAGCGTGGAACACCAGATTTGCGGTAACAGTGTTTATCTTGAGGATATAAGGCTGATATGAATGATTTCTCCGGTGTGGTTAGGGTGGCGAGTAAGAACAAGGCTGCCGGATCAGTTTACAAGATGAACAAGTTAATCTGTCGACAAATTGGCAGAGTTTCTGCTTGTATTAGATTTTGTAGTTAAAGCTTGAGAGAGAGAGAGTCCCCTTTACAATATGATCCCATATATATAGGCTAAAAAAGTAAGTCGGTTCACTGTTCATTGATAAGACAACTTAGAATACATAGCTAAGTTAAGCATGCATGCAATACAAGTGTCCTATCTAGCTGTAAAGTGTTGCCAGCTGGATTGGCCAGCTGGGTAAGCATGGCGAACAGCGAGTCTGGAGAAGTATGGTTGAGTAGCGGACTCGTTTGTGCCTTTATGCATAGGGTGGAATCACGTGGAGAGAATGAGTCCGTCTTACCGTTAGCGGACATGATCCGGCTTACTGTTGGCGGATAGGCCTTGGCCCATAGCTAGCGGCCAGAAGATGCTTGTTGGCAGCGGCCAGCAGAGGTAAAAGCCCATCTTCTGTGTTGACGGGCCAAGATTGTAGGCCCAATATGGATGAACAGGGCCCCATTCCAATCCGGGTATATCAAGTTCTAACTACGAGTGATTTGTTATCCCCCTATATCATGCATCCATCATCCATGTTGGTAAATTTTAATTCTTCATCACCTACAGGTGCTAATCCCTAATATTACACTACTTCCATTGAAAGGACAGTATGTTCCTATGTGCAATTAACCTCATTTGTTGGTTGTATTCATTCACATGCAATAAGAATTAGGACTAGCCGGCTCAAGACCGAAGACCTCCCTACGCAGCCATCATGAATTTACTACCACGTTCCTAAGGATCGATCAAGCCTTTGGCCAAACTAAAACTTCACTAATAGTCCTTCATGCTAATTTATGATGACATGAAAATAGTTGATGAGGCTACAAACATGTAAATTAAATCTATCGATCAGATGTAGCTGGCGCCGATTATCATGAAACATGATTTACTAGCTATTCAGATCTAGCGATAAAGACCGTCGCGGGTCTGAAGAACGCAACTGCTATTTCATGATTTCTTCACCAACGATTCAAATCTATTCTAATACAGGGTAAAATAAACGAACTACTACATAGAAGAACTAATATAAACAATTAATTCACACTAGTCAAGTAAGAAAATAATGACAGATCTACATCTAGAAAGCCAGAAAATCATACCCTCAAAGACGAGTACAGATCCTCCGTAGATCACTCCCTAGTTGGCGAATCCGTCGGATCCGTGACTAGAACTCATAGTGAAATAAAAATTCCATTGCATATAATGTATTTGTCTTGTGGAAAATTGTACATTGCACACTTTACAACTGACGCTGGTGCCTCTTCTTTATAGTGCTAAAACCGATTTAGATAACCAGAAAAACTACCCCTCATCCAAGAAAATGCATTCTCAAATATTTTGGGAGGATCGATTGGGCGGCGGCCACTCTCGTAGTATCGAGGGAATTTTTCATCCTTTTTCTTCTGCCGACTTAACTTGGAAGGTTCTAAAATTACCTAGGCCCATTCATTCTATCAGCCCGCTTCGTGGTCTGTCTTGACTTGTGGCCCAAATTTCGTCGCCTGAAAATAATCCAATAATACATGAAATAATACAAAATCCGGACATAATTATTCAAAATACCAAATACTAGTCCTGTGAACCTGAAATATCACATTGAACACAAATGGTTCATATTTAAGGTTCAAAACAATTGTTTTTTGCTCATAATGGGTAGAATGTTGATGTCGTAGGATATATTATTTTAACCGTCATGAGGATGATGATCTGCAAACAGGAATTCAAAACTCACTGCATTCTATGCAAAATGTAACTATTAAAGAATCCAATGCTGATAATGCTGAGAAAAATAAGTAAGTTGAAACAGAGAAGTCAGCTAAGAATGTTTAGGATAGCAGGTCATTTGAGGAAGTCAAATCAGTTTAGTGTAAGCCTATTCCTAGCACAAATGAAGATCTTGTATGAGAATTGGATGAAGTAATTGAAAATGAAAAGACTAGTTCTGTTTGTGTCAAAATTGTTACTTTTCAAATATGGATTGAAACTGTTACAAGTTTGTTGAAGGCATCCAACCAGATTGTACATCAAACACCAGATAGAATCATACCTGATGAAGATATATAGGAGTCGGTTAAGTCTGTTAAAGGACAATCAGATGAGGAAAGTGCTTCTAAGCAAACCATATCCTACATGTGTTTATGAACCTGTTGAAGTTCAAGTTTGAACTGAACAACAACAAGTAGTCGATGTCAAGAACAAGTTAGATGAAAATGGGTGGGTTATTGCTATGCAAGAAGATCTTCATCAATTTGAAAGTCAATATGTTTGGGAACTTGTTCCCCTACCTAAGGGTAAAACCTCGGTAGGCACGAGATGCGTCTATAGGAACAAGTTAGATTAAAACGGTAAAGTCATTCGGAAAAAGGCTTGACTGGGGGCCCGAGGTTATACCCAATAGGAAGGCATCGGTTACGGTGAGACCTTCGCCCCAGTTGTTTGGCTAGAAGCCATTTGACTTTTAATTGCGTTTGCATCTGGCGGAATAAAGCTCCATCAAATGGACGTGAAAAGTGCCTTTTTAAATGGACTTATCGATAAAGAATTGTATGTTCGCCAGCCCCCGGGCTTTGAGATACACTTCATCCCGACTATGTTTCCGTCTCATGAAAGCACTTTACGGACTCAAACAAGCGCTTAGAGCATCGTACGATAAGTTGTCATCAGTGCTATTAGCCAATTGCATCATTAGGGGCAGGGTAGACAATACCTTGTCCATAAAGAAATCTGGTTCCGACATCCTGTTTGTCCATGTATATGTCGATGACATTATCTTCGGTTCCACCGACCCTTCTATGTGTATTGAGTTTGAGACCTTGATGTCTTCTCAGTTTGAGATGTCAGCCGTAGGAGAATGAAGTTACTTCCTTTGCTTACACATCAAACATACACAGTCTGGCACACACATAATGTTGTTGGAGATATGTTCACCAAGTTTAAGTTTGACGGTTTGAAACCTTTTACTACTCCTATGAGTTCATTGGTCAAACTTCTCTTGATAAAGATGGTGAGCTGTTTGACTCTAACTTATATCGATCCATGATTGGTTCTCTGCTATACCTGACCAAATCGAGACCCGGCATACTGTTTTCCGTAAGACTATATGCATGTTTTCAATCAAACCCTAAGATATCGAATTACTAATCTATAAAGCAAATTTTCCGATATCTCAGGCACACACCCACCTTGTGTCTCTAGGACTCTCGAGACTTATCACTTGCACTTATCGCTTACAGCGATGCCGACTATGGTGGTTGTCGTGTTGAACTAGAAAGTACAAGTGGTACTTGTTAGTTCCTCGAGGATCGTCTCATCTCTTGGTTTTCTAAGAAGCAACCTAGTGTTTCCTTTAGCACTAATGAGGCAGAGTACATTGCCTTGAGCAATTTCTGTGCTCAACTCCTCTGGATCAAACAACAGTTAGCAGACTTTGACATATATGTAGATTGTGTTCAGGTTTAGTGCGATAGTACCAGTGCAATAGACCTCGCACATGATCATGTGTTGCACTCGTGAGCCAAACACATAGACATCTGATATCATTTTATACATGACCACATGAAAAATGGTATGATATCTATTAAGTTTGTGCCAACTGCGCACCAGGTAGCTGACATTTTCACAAAGCCGTTACCCTAGGCCTTGTTTGAAAAGTTGCGTAGTGACCTCTATATAGTACCTTTATGAACCCTTTTCATTAGTTTTCAAACTAAGGGGGATAAGTAACATATGTGGGGGAGCTGTGATCTAGGGGGAGCGTATTGGTATTTTGATAATTAATTAAAAGGGGGAGATTGCTGAGTTACAAGCCCCAATTGCATGTAAGTTTGATTAATTTCCTAAAACACCCTTAATATGCAAAATTACCTTTTTACCCCTACTACTAATCTGCCATGAAGTTAAAACTTACATCATATAGTTTGTTACATCAGCTCCAAAAGGATAAGTTGCGATGGAATTGAGAAAGTTCTGTGGGCGACGTTGGGGCGAAAGAGGTAAAGAGAGGGATGCAACAAGATATTTTCTTTGTGCGTCGGTAAGAAAAAACTTACTCGTTGTCCTGAATGAAGTAGGCTTGAGCCGAAGGCCAAATTGCTGAAAAAAGCTATCTCTCTGCCCCGCATCATGCAGAACTTGTCCAAACCTGTTTCGCCGTTTAAAGCGCCGGGCGACCACCTAGTTAGTTTAGCTTTCCTTCCCCTACTTTGACGGCTAACGACAAACCTGGCTCACACCGTTGAGTAGTTGCTTCGTTCTTTATCCTTCTTTTGACTAGTCTTCTCGGCTGGAATCATAAATGGTCCTCTCTGATGATCCTTTCTATAGGTAGAATGTGAGCGGTCTAAACTTTGATGGGCGGGTTGGTACAATTCCCCCAATGTTTACTTTCTCCCATCCATCTATCAGTCTTTTATGGCTCCAGCAATAATAGGCTATTTCCCACATTCCTTGCATGTACCGATAAAGGAAGTATCGAAGTGCTGGCGAAAATTGTGTTTATCCTATTTTTGCACGACTCATTAAATTGTATAATAAATTATATAGCTATTAATTTATTTTATAAAGTTAATTTCATTAATTTTATAAGTCAATTACTTAATTACATTAATTATATTATATAATTTCCAGCAGGTTGGGCATACACTTTACGTCCATTATTTTAAATCTGCCAGGCCTATATCCTTCATCCGTTCCTCGAGTCTGAACCAACACCTCATCACCCATTTACCTGTTTCTCTAGAACTGACCCGGAAACCATCAACTACTTAACCATATAACCTGACCTACCGCAAAACCTATTTCCATTTTACAGGCGTTCTAGTATCCGAGCTCCTACTCCCTTATTAAATGTTCTTGATCTTTCCATATACAGTGTTCAATGCCAGATTCTTAGAAATCGTTTCATATCTTCTCTGTAAATGCTCTTACCTTCCCTTTCCCTATTCAATTACACCATGTGACACTATCTTCCTCAAATCAACACAGATATCGTATATGTGAAGAATTCCTATGTTAATTAGGCAACCACATGACTATTTTCATTCTGATGAGGGTCCAATTTAAAAAATCGTCCATCTTTGAAAGAATGGATGTTATTTCTTGCAACCCATTTTCGAAGGAAGGCAATTCAAGCATTTATCTCACTGATTCTCAGTGATTCACACGAAGAAACACAGGGATTTCACAATGTGAAAACTTCAAAATCGAAAAGGTCAACTCGTTCCTTTTGTATGTTAATAGCATATATGATATTCTGATTTGATATGATTTCTGCCCTGATTTTGTGCTATTGTGCCTATTGGAAGTTGGAATATGAACTGTCTAATCTTTCAACCAATTTGGTGACTGATACAAGCCATTAAATTCTGATTCTATGGACTTGCAGTCAACCCTATAACAAGGTGATATCTTTTCAAGTTAATGTAGTATATTCTATTATTAACACTGATTTGAGCAAAATATCTACCTTATCTTCTTGCCAATTTTGTCTGATTTAGGGTATGACCCATCCGGAAAGCAAAGACTGAATGTATACACCAATTCTGTCTTGATTCACTGTAAATCAAAGTGTTTCCATTCTCAGAAATTTGTGGTTCTCTTTTCAGTGACTCGGTTTCATCAAACCGGTGAATCTCTACCCGTTTTGCATAGGTAAAAGGCTTGACCCTTCTTGGTGTACGGTTCGGTTAAGTTGAATGAGGGTCTTACTCCTGAGGAAGTCAAGGGTCAAGTCCATGCTGAGGGTAGTGACCCAATGATGACCTAAAATATACTTCAGACTAATTGGCATCCAAATTAGTCCTGAAATCAGTTTTAGGATTAGGTATGTTTCAATTGACGTAAGTTCTAAAGTGTTAAATTGAACCATGACCAAATTGGGTGCCTTTACACTGGTCTTTTAGAACATTGTCTTAGAGAAATCAAACCAGTTTTAAGGTGATGTGTGGTTAACCAACTATACTCATGGTTCAATGACCCAATATACCTTGTTCACTGACCATAAAACCTAAATAATGGTTGCCATGACTGGATAGTTACCTCCGGTTAAGGTGATTGCTTGGTTCATCCAATATAATATGAGGCTCAATATATAGTACTACTCCCTAAGGGAGTATACATAGTCCATTGACCAAAAATACAAATCAATAGTTGACCAAGGCCGGATAATCACCTAATAATTGTGCCTCAGATTCTTCAAGATTTCTCTGATTATGTTCACACCAGGCCTTGAGGTTCAATTCGTACCTGTAGGGCTATAAATAACCAGTCACAACACACATGATTGCATCAGTTGACAATTTAAGCAGCCCTACATTTTCTCCTTTTCAAAAAGTTTCTAAGTCTATTTTGTAAGAAGAATTATATGGTCTGGAATTCACACACTTTTCTGAAGTGTGTTGAATTGGATGGAATCTCAAGAGGAGTGTGTATACCTTGTGGAGTGGCAAAAGATATACACAGGTTTCTAGGATTATCCTTGGTCTATTTGTCTGTTTTGGTGTTCTTCATGTATGATGGTACTTATTTCAGAAATATTTTTTATTGCATTTTGTAAACTATTCTTGTTGTGTCGCAATTTACTGTACATGTGTAGTATCTGTAATTGAGTATGACTGCTGTGGTACAATGAATCTGAAAGTGTCAGCTTCAAGATCAGGAATTGTCATAAGAAGATTGAACTAGCAAGAGGCCCTGAGAGGATCCTGGACTGCTATTCATATTTCATTACAATCCGATCTTGTGTAATCCTGCATTTTAGATTGAGTGTTTTGCTGTTTTGGTTCTTATTCAGTGTTGAAATCTGTAGTCAATTTTTTGAAGGCTGAACCTATGATTTTTTTTGTGTTACCAAGATGACTGCCTTGAGCATAAAGCCGAATAGGTTGTGGCTTCGGTTGTTGACTATAGCCTTGATCACTTAAGAAAGGATTTTGGTGTTTACGCAAGCCTTTGTTCAGTACACTTCTTGTTTAGTGTCAAGCATTCAAGATCTGTGCTCGGTGTGTTAGGCTTGTGATACCTACACACTGCCTTGTGGACAAGGAATTACAGATTGAGTTATTAATACTCTGCAAGGCTGTATTGGTACAAGGTATGGCCTTGTCTTAAGTATGTCTTATCCTTATCATACTGCTAGAAAGCTGAGTAGTGAATCCCTTACTGATTTTCTGCTATGTTTTTGCTCTTTTATTGTCCACCCACAAGGCTTAAGTCGGTACATAATGATGGACCGTTATGTGCCAGATGGTTCCATGGCCTATTGGTTAGGACAACTCTGAATCCAATCGCCCAAGTTCAAATCTCGGTGGAACCTTTTATTCTTTAGTTATTTATTTATTGTCTTTCTTCCAAGGGTCTCATGACTGGAAAACTATATTTGTGTTATGTTAGAAAATAGAATTTGGAATTAACGAGAAGACTATGTTCTTCTTATAGTAAAAAGGAAATTTTTTTATAGGAACAATATTTCGAATTTTCGGGAACACTATGTTCTTATTATAGTAAAAATGAAATATCATATCCTTCTTTATGGAAGATGAAATTTCATTTACAAAAATTCTAGAACTATTTGTTTTGCATATTAGGTAAGATATATTCATATATGGAGCCTTAATAAGATACTTGAACTGTCAATTTAAAGTTTTGTCATGCCGAAGGTTTGCAAAGGGATACAGCTGGACATTTTTTCCATTAGGTAGAAATTGGTGCATTTGTATTTACTAGATGGTTCCATGGTCTAGTGGTCAGGACATTGGACTTTAAATCCAACAGCCCGAGTTCAAATCTCAGTGAAACCTTTTATTCTTCTTCTACCTCTATTTCAATTCAATTATTATTCTTTGCATTTATATAGCGGAGGAAAATTTCATATTCTCATATTTCTTAGTAGAGGCAAGACCATGGGCTTCTTGATTTGGGATGACAACTCGTTGGGTTATGTTTAAGTCTAGATTCTAAAACCTATGTAACGACATTAGGAATACTAGTTTCTGGTGCAGTAAACAAGGGTTGAAATATTGGTTGAACATTTTCTATGGATCTTTTTGAATAAGTATCGCAACATTTGAATGCAATGAATAGATAATGTCATTTAATTGTAATGAAAAAGGATTCAAGGTTTTGTTTTTATTGTGCTTTTATCTTAATGCATAGCTGTTAAGGGTATTGGCATCATAAATTAAGGGAATTTTTTTAAAAATATTTAGGTTTTGATGAATAGTTTCAGACAAGCACTATAATAATCAGCTGATAGAATCTCGGTAGACCAAGGTAAGATTTTAGAAAAATCAGAAAGTCTAGGATCCTAAGCTGAGATGAGCTGAAGGCTGACGGAACAAAATCATTAGAGAATATGTGAAGACTGATGGAACAAACTCAGTATTGAAGACTGAAGATGAAGGCTGATGGTTCAAACTCAGTATTGAAGATAAAAGTCGAGACTATAAAGTTAAACATCGTAAGTCTGTAATGACCTAAATTAACTTTATCGATCTTGTGTAGAAGGTCTTAGATTCTAGAAAATGTGATGATGAGAATATCAAGTTTTGACAAAACGGTGTGGTCTTATATCATAAATAAATATAAGATGCAAAATCAAGCCAGCTAAGCTGAGCTGAACCAATGACACTCAGCAGAACACTCAAGTCAGCAATGCTGAGTCAAGAAAATCATATAAGTCAACTAAGAGTAGCCAAGCAAAATATTTCAGCCGAGCAGAATCAACATCAAAGATGAAATAGTCAAGTACTACTAAAACGTTATCCAGATTAATTTGAATATTGTTTTAAAGATAAGTATTAAGATTAGATGTCTTATCAAACACTTAATCAATGGACAAGTTTAAATGATGTTTTCAAAAAATTCGATACCGGAATATTCAAGGAATTACATCGGTTGACAGGTTGTCATGTCGGATGGACATTGACACAGACACATAATCGGACAACACGGAATTTCAGGGAATAATTATGCATATCTCATAAACGGATATTTGAATTTAAAATTTGAACGGTTTAAATTCGCCTATAAATAGAAGACTTAACAACCAGAAGAACATAATTTTTAGACTGTTATTTTGAGCAATCAAGATACACTGTTGAGTTCTTCAATTTTCTAAAACATGCTAAGGCATTCCTTTCCCAGATCTCGAAACTTCAAGTGTTGCTTTATTCCTGGTCTATCTAGAAATCAACACTTGAAGCCCGGAGCAACTACATTTAGAACAAACATCATCAATCAAGTTTATCCAGAATCTAAGGATTCTTTATTTTTGTTCTAAATTTAGTTGCTCGGGCTGCAAGTGTTGATTTCTAGATAGATTAGGAATAAAGCAACACCTGAAGTTTCGAGATCTAGCAATGAATTCTTTAGCATGTGTATCCAGAATCCACAGCTTTGTTTTATAATGTCTTTGGAGCAGTGGAACAACTTCAGTAAAGCAGCAAATACAACTATGAATGACTAATTATTTAAATCGTGAGGCTGAGCAGACATCAACCAAAGAAAATCCTTTGAAATATTTTATACTTGTGTAACCAAGTACATTAATTTCCTCCAACATCGAATGAGATAGGGAGATGTAGATAATTACACCACCTCAAATTTCAATAATCAAATTCTACATTTTAAACTTTTCTACATTTACTTTTTCAGTACTTTACTTTCTATTTGTTAGTTTACCAAGCACAGTACATACACAACACATACACATCACTGTTGAGCATCTAAAACTTAGTTCATCCAGTTTTAGAACAACGGTTTTAAAAGGCTTTATATACGTTGCATCAGAACACATGTGAGTTGAGTTAGTTAGTAGACTATCCTGGAGGTTGAGTTTTAAAACCTCAAAAGTGTAAATTTATTCCCCCCACCCCCCCTATAAACTTGATCTTATCCTTTCCAGAAGACCAACAAATTTAGCTACTAACTGTTGTTTCAGATGACAAAAAGTGATTTCTATATGGTCAGTCAACTTTGTTTCTATTAGATCTAATAAATATCTTAGACTTCAAATCCTATCTTGGTTTTCAAAATATTTCACATTTCCATTAATTGATTTTGCGCTATTTCCTTTTGTTAAAATTGCAAAAAATTACAACTGATGGTTCTGTTGTCTTCATGTTTGGACATCGGTATATGAATATTGAACGGATTTAAATCTTAGCGGAACCTTTTTTCCATTTCTTTTTTTGTTTCTCCGGACTGGAAAACAAGAATCGTGTAATGCTTGCATACAAATTCTTAGAATTTCCTTAAAGAATATATATATATATATATATATATATATATATATATATATATATATATATATATATATATATATATATATATATATATATATATATATATATATATATATATATATCGCTATTGAATTTATTCCTTTTGCTAGAAGTTCATTTTTGATTGCTATATTTGAAAACATCTTCGGCACTTTGGGAATAAGGCTTCGTGAATATGTTGTTTGGCATTCAGAACATGGAAACATTATCCACCAGCTGAGCTTTAATTAGGTTCAGAATGATGGATCCATAGATGCTTGATAGTTCCATGGTCTAGTGGTTAGGACATCTGACTCTTAGTCCAATAGCCCAAGTTCAAATCTCAGTGGCACCTTTTTCTCTTTAGTTATTTATTCTCTATCTTTCTTCTAGGGTCTCATTACTGGAAAACTGCATTTTTGTTATGTTAGCAAATAGAATTTGTAATTTTCGAGAAATCCGTGTTCTTCTTATAGTTAAAACGAAATATCTTTTTTTTATGAAAACAAAATTTGGAATTGTCAAGAACTCAATGTTCTTTTTATGGTAAGAACAAAATATCATTTTTTTTATTGAAGATGAAATATAATTTACAGAAATTCTAGAACAGTGTGCTTTGCATATTCTGTAAGATATCTTCATATATAGAGCCTTAGTAAGATAGTTGAACTGTTAGTTCCCGGTTTTGTTATGCCAAAAGGTTTGAAAGGGCAACAGCTAAACATTGTTTGAATTGGGTAGAAATTGACGCAACTCCTTCTTTTAGATGGTTCCATGGTCTAGTGGTTAGGACACTAGGCTTTGAATCAAATAGCCTGAGTTCAAATCTTGGTGGAACCTTTTTTCTTCTTCTGCCTCTATTTTAATTCCATTTTATTCTTTGCATTTTTGTCCTCGAGGTGAATGTTTTGAGTAGAGGAAAATGTCATATTCTCTTATTTCATAGTAGAGGCAAGACCATGGGCTTCATAAGTTGGGATGACAACTTTCTGGATAACTTGTAAGTCTAAATTCTAGAACACGTCTAAAGACATTAGGAATACTGGTTTCTGATGCAGTAGCCTAGCATTGAAATCTTGGTTGAACCATTTTTGTTGATCCTTTTGAATAAGAATTGCAACCTTTGAATGCAATCTGCACTTAATGTCATTTAATTGTAGTAGAAAAATAAACTGTATACAAGAGCTTTAACTTTAAATTACCATCTCAACATTGACCTCTTTAGATATGGATGAATAAAGCCTTGTCAGTCGAATGTCATTCAACTCGGTAGGACCTTTTTTTGGGTACCCTCCCTTAAAATTGAAATTTAAAAATTCAAGTGATGGTTTTCAGTTCATAAATAATTTTCTCCTCTCTTTCAAGTAGGTTCTCATGAACTCTCAATCATTTAAAGTAGAAGCAAATCTGCTATTTCAGAATGTATGCAAAGCGATTTCTATGAGGTCTATCAACCTTGTTCCTATTAGGCACAAATTGACAGATGCTTTAATCTGGCAGACATTTTTTTATCTTATCCCAAAAAGTTAGTTGAACATGTCAAGTTTACTAAAAATTCCCAACAAGTTTAGAAGAAAAAGATCAAGAAGAGGAAAGGTTTTTCTGAATAACAGATTGTTGATGAGCAATTGCTTTATGATAAGAAGAGCCCATATAAAGCTTAAGTCTTCAAGAGAAAGAAGAAAAATGTTGGTATTGCCAAAAGTCTCAAAGTTCTGCAAGAACAAAGATCAATGGAAGAGGATGAATCAGGAAATCAAAAAACAAATAATCTATAGGATCATGAGGCTAACATTGAATCAATTTTATCTGATTATGTACCTGTTGTGTCTAAATCTGCTCAGGAGACGTATGACAAAGACTTAGTAGTGTAACATGTTGTTTCCACTACTGAGCCGGTAAAAGTGGATTTGACATCAGTTGAACAGTGCTTTCATACTGCTGAAGAATCAAGTATCAATGAAGTTTAATTTCCTCCAATACATCTGATAGATCCAAAAAGATTATCAGCCTATGTTACATGAGGAGAGTGTTGCTAAGAAAACCGTATCCAACAGAAGTTTCTAAACATTTTGAAGTTCAATTTTCAACTGAACCACAACAAGCAGTCGATGTTAGCTTATTAGATGGGTCCCAAAAAGCTAATGAACCAATCCTTGAGGTGAGGTCAGATGGGTTTCAGATAGCTAATCATGCATTTAATCTAGTAGATATAATAGCTGAGTTTCAACAGCTAAGAAGTGGGTTGCATTTGAGGGGGGAAGTTCATTTTAGTTCTGGTAAGCTATTTCCTGATGGAATCATCAGACCAAAAATTCCAAGTCTTCTTCTGAGTTTTTCACTTGGAGATTTTCAATCTCTATTCATTGTTTCCAATGGAGAGGTTGAACAAGTACTGAAAGTTCAACTACCCCAAGTACCTGAAGTCCAACACCTCAAATACATGATATTCAACAACCCCAAGTTCTAGAAATTCAACTAAATAGATACCAGAGAATCATTAAGAGCCATTTTTGTTTGAAAGAAAAGAGCATGAGAACCTTTTGTTACTGAACCAGACACAACTGAGGTGGATAGTCTCAAGGAAATCATAGTCAAACTGTATGATCAGATGAGAGCTCAAGATCAGAGAATGGATGACATGATCAATATTGTTGAGAATAATTGGAGAACAACAGTAGCCACTTATTATAAGATGGATGTTCTAGAAAACAATTTAGAGAAGTGAACACAATGGTGTTCAAGCTATATAGTTTTGTTCGGTATAAAGACAAAGATTTAAGGGGAAAAAAAGTGACTTTGCTGGATGATAATCTAGTCAAGCATACAAAATTTTCGGAGTCGAGAATGGAACTCATGGAGAACGATCTATGTTGTTTGGTCACATGCAAGGACAATCTGACTGAACTTGTTACAAACCTTTCTGATGCTTCCAATATGGGGGAAATGAATCCAGCTCAAGCAAGATAGGTAAGAAGGTTTTCAGAACAAAAGAAGTATGATGAGACTTTTGCAGAACTTAGAAAACAAGCACCTGGGAGATTATGCTTAACTGATGAGCTATAAAAACAACTTAAAGTAGAATACCATCCCATTAAACATCTAATTTTTTATACGATTGGACTTGAAGGGTTTAAATTCTTTTTGGAGTCCAATGTCTATAAAGAATGAATTAAGCAAAAAATAGATTCGAAAAGGCTTAAAAGACAAAAGAAGGGTAAAAATGCCTCAACTAATACATGTTTGGGGTCTTAGAATGGGTTTATAACCTTTTATGAATGTGGTGGTTTGGAAGTAGAAGGCCTAATCCTACTTTGGTAGAAGCTTGACAGCATAGAATATTTATCACACTTAGCAATAAAGGACTTAGAAACCAGAAGAACATAATTTTTACACTGTTATTTGAGCAATTAATGTTGGTCCCTTGGAAAGGCTAACACAAGTTTAGAGGGGGGGTGAATAAACTTGTCCCTAAAACTGGATTTAAATCAAATTAAAGTTCAGTTAAAACTTGTGTGGAGTTAAGCTGACTAAGCTGAGTTCAAGTCAAACTGATTTAATCTTAAAACTGAGTCAACCTGCAGCGGATATAATTCTAGCCTTTTTTTATCTTGTTATTCTATGTGAAAGCTGAGTGTGTTAAACTGAATTCTGAAGAATGTCAGTTTGTGAACTGTGAAATGTATAACAATCAATTCTCAGAATGCTGTAAATAAATGATGAGTAAGTAAATAAGTGCGTAAAGTAAATAAACAAGAATTATAGAGGTTCCAGGTGGTGTAATCATGTACGTCCTCTCTTCCCCAGTTATGCGGAGAAAAATTCCACTAGAACTTCTTTGAGATGGCCCGGTTACAAAAAGTTCTAAACTGATAGTCCTTGACTAATCCCTAGCTTCACTATCTAAACACTTGTAGAACAGGTAGAATTGCTGCTCTTCAATTATTTGAAACACTGGTCCTTGGAGGGTTGAATTGCCTCTTCACCAGCTCATCACAACCACAGTCTTCCTGACTGCACTCAACTGTCCTTCACACCTTCTTGGTGTTTCACAGTCTAAACCTTTGATAGAATCAAAGTTGAGACTTGAATCAATAACTATGATTCATTTGTGATTTGAGCTTTTCTTCTAGATATATAAGTTACGCTCGGATCTGTATTTCTTCAAATGAATGATCTTGATTTTCCTTGAATGCTTAAGAACACATGAAGAAATTTCTTGATCTTGCAATAAAGTATTTAGCAGGAATTCGTTTAGATTGGCTTTCCCCCTTAATTTTATCATTCTTGACTAGATTGATTCTCTTTTATTCCTCCTGCTCTCTTCTTTGTTGTTGTAGAAGTAGTCTATTTATAGGGGTTTATCTAACGGTCGATTCCATTGAATTCAAATTCGTGTGGCCGTTAGTGTTCCTGCTTTCTTGCTTGTACGATTATGTCAGAACGGATAGATTATCCTCCAATCATAATTCTCGAATTGTAACGGTTGAATCCTTTTTCAGTTTTAGTTAAACCTTAGTTCTAAAACTGATTTACTGAGAACATTATCAGTTCTTAGTTTCTAAGAGCATTAACTGAGTTTTTACTCTTCTTCAAAATCAATACTCAAGTTTTCATCTGATTACAATTGACTTAATCAGAGTACACCAAGGAATTGATCATCAAAGACATCATTGTCCTTATGTGTCGTAGCTCCTAATACAAGATCCATAAAGTCAGTTCAGGTCATCACAATCTTGCCTGAAGTCTAACTTTACAGTCTCGACGTAGTCTTCCTAAACTGAGTTTGAACCCTCAGTTCTTCAGTCTTCTATAACTGAGTCTGTGACCCTCAGTTCTTCAGTCTTCTTAGATAAGCCAACTGAGTCTGTGACTCTCAGCGAACTTATCTTCTTCAGTTTTACGTTGGTGTGCTCCGCTTTCCAATTTAACTGATTTCCAGTTTCCTGATATCTCAGTTTCTTGTTATCTCAGTTCATGACCTAGAAGTATTACAGTGCTTGTCTGATTTAACTTATACAAATATCAGACTCTATTAAATCCTATACATTGATATCTAGACATCTTTTTGCTTTGCACTATAACAGCTAGTTATGACACTTCATCAATGGGGTTTAGAACCAAGACTAAATAAGTGATGAATCATCATCAAAACATAAATTTTATTTCCAACAATTTCCCCCTTTTTGATGATGTCAATACCCTCCTTAAAAGCAATGCAAAAAGATAAACAAGATACAGTAAATAACATAGTGAACTGAGAAACTGAAACTTTATTTGATAACTGAGTTACAGTGCTGGGTAGTAAAATACAACACAATAAAAAGAACTAAAAGACAGTTTATTTTTACTTGGCAGTTAAACTAAATTGATTATCATAGGCTTCCGCAGCAGTTCTCATAGCATCATTTGTTGTTGTGCTTTCAATTACATGAATGCTTGCCCATATATTCCAAGATTCCGATAAGTTGTGCTTGCCGAAAAATTTGCTTTTGAAAAGGACTTCGAAAGTAAAGACAGTTGTCCTTAGTCTTTCACTGGTGGCTATTTTCAGTAGATTCTGAATAAATTCAGGTTCAGCCTTTTCAACTTTATCTGATTCTTTATCTAGAGTACCATTCTTTTCCCATTTCTTGAGTTTGTTAAAGTAGTGCATGAGCATCTTCTGCATGTGTAGAAATATTTCTAGAGATTCTTCTCTTAATACTCATTCTCTTTCTGGTAGATTTTTGAATAGATTGTAGAGACGAGAATCCAAGCCAACTCTTTTGTCAGTCGGTTCTGAGTATTTAACAATCAGTTCCATCTCCTCATCAGTGAATTCTCCTCTATCATTCTTCAGTTCATTCAGTTTGTCATCAACGTTTGTAAGGACTTGTGGTATCTCAGTTGCATGGACTTTTAAGATATCCAAACTTTCCCCCTTATTGACATCATCTTTATGAATCAAGCTCTTGATGTAAGCGTTCAATGTTTGTTGAGTTGATGCCAAAATGGTTTGAGCTACAACTGAGTCCTTCATGCCCTGTTCCATTAAAATTATTCTGTCTACCAGATTATTGAGAATAACTTCCCATCTGTCTTGAGTTTCATCTCTTCTTGTGTCATTCTCAATGGTTGTTTTCCGAAGCTCAATCAGAGTGTTTTGACAGTTATCAGTGACGATATCCATCTTCTTTTCAAGATTGCTTCTTTCATCTTTGCTAGCCTCTAAGGATTTTAGAACTTTTCCAAATAAGCTGTTATCATCTTTCTGAAGTCTGATTATCTCATTATGATAGAATTTAATGAGATCAACCTGCGTAGGTGTATCTTTTGAGCTTCTAACTTGTTGTTTATTTACTTTGTTTGTCTCAGCCTCAGTTGATTTAGCTTGATTTAGAGGTGAGAGAACAACTTGCTTCAGTTTTTCTCTGTATTCTGCCGATATTCTTCTTTCTTCAGATTGTTTCCTAGCTTCTTCCAGGCTTGATTGGTCAACATTTCTTGCAGGTGACAAGTGTATATTGAGTTCATCATCATATTCTTCTCCAGGCATGTTTGCCACAGTTCTTGCTATTTCTAGTGTAGACTTGTCAGTAGGAGATCGATAACCTCCTTCTTCTTCTTTATCTTGATGTGCATCAGATGCAGTTTCAGAACTGGAACTTCCAGTGCTTTTTTCAGAATTACTAGAATCATCATCAGTATTCTGTTTTGTTGTTGTTTTCTTTTCTTGTAGCGATGCACGAATCCCCTTTTGTAAATTGGGATCTTCCTGAGAATCATCATCATCATTCTTTTTCGAATTTCCACCAGCTGTGGCTTCTATCCAATAACTATTTCTGATCAGCGCATATCCTTGATTTAAGAATTCACCGGTATTGATTATCTCTGATAGATTTGTGATGTTGTAGAGATTAAATACCCATCTTTCAGTAGCTTCCATTTCTGCTAGCTGACTCCTTTGATTGGCGATAGAATCGAATTTCCAGTTTTGATAATTGCGCAATCGCTTGTAATCACCTGACATCAGTTCTCCATGATTAGTTAGAATCTTAGATTGAGTAACAATCTCTCCAGATTCTCATATGATTTCCTGGTCATCTTCCAGGGTAACATCTTCAATTTGCATAGGATCAGTTCTGCTAGTTCCTTCCTCAGTTATGACTGATGTATCTTTTTCAATGACTGAAACTGAGATTATCGGCTCAGTTTCCAAAACTGTGTCTTTAACAAGTTCTTCAGCAACTTGTTCTTCAATAGGCTCAGGTTCCAATGCAGTAACTGGAACTTCTTTCATTGTGAATTCAGTGGGTTCTACTTCATGGATCAGCTCATCCAAGTGGATAATCTTAGTTGATTCTATTTCTGTTTCGGCTCCTTTTTCCTCAGAGTGAGAAGCTGAAAATTCTTTAACTGATTATTCAAATTCTAATCGGGAAGCATATTTTTGAGGGGTCGATCTAGATTTTGAAAGTAACAAAACCATATCCAACGTTGTTTTGTCAATCAGTCTTTTTTCACTGTCAGATTCTTCATTATCATGCTCAACTCTCAGGGTTTGTTCCCCTTAAATCTCAGCTTCCTTTTGTAAGTCAGCTTCAACATTCTGTTCTCAGTTCACAACTTCCGTTTCCTTTGTCATTTCCATTTCTTGTGTATGCGTAGCTAGTTCTTGAATTGGTGAGACTTCAGTTTCCAAAACTGGAATAGATTCGGTGAGAGTAACTTCAGTCCTTACTGTTTGTGCTGATTCTTCACTGACTTTTGCTGGTGATAATTCTACTGATTTCTCAGTAACAAGATCAGACTTATCCTTTTCTGAGTCATCCAATTGTTTCCTTCATTTCCTTAATTCTTCAAATTTTTCTAAGGCTTCATCTTCAGTTACAACTTTCTTCATCTTTTTGCTTTTCTTCTTTTTAAGTTCACTTACAGAACCTTCAGATTTTCTTTTTCCAGCTTTGTCTTCTTTAATAACAATCTTCCTATCGACAACTGGTGTTTCTTACCTCTTTTCAATTCCAAAATGATCGAGTATTCTTTGGTCCACCAATGCAAGAGTCTTATTGTGATAAAATCGACCTTTCTTGACATCAGTTTTCTTCTTTGGTGTGTCAATTGATTGTGCCACAAATTGTTCAAATAGATATATTTTCCAATTAAAACTTTCTCCAAACCAAATCACATATAGCAGATCCAACTTTGCTCCAGATAGATTGCAAAAGTTTCCTGCATTTCCAATTATGCAATTTGCTAATATTTTGGTGAGAAAATTGAATTCTGGTTTGAGTAGGCTTGTGCTCCCGGCCTATAAAACGGTGGAGTCTGCATCAATTGCTATGTCTTTCCACAATTTTTCCTTTTGTTCTTTGGTCAACTTGATGGCTGCCGTACCTCCAGATTTATCGAACCCAAAAATCTCTGAAATTAGATCTTCAGTAACCTTGATCTGTTTACCATTGACAGTAGTGGTAAAAGTGTGTGTGCTCTCTCCTTCTAGATCTGTACTTCCAAATTCATAGAAGTCTCCAATGCTTTCCAGACATATACTTTTCAGATCGATGTTGAATACAACATCCAATCCTTTAATTTTCTGAATTTTCGTTGTAATTTCTTTGGCTAGTTTTTTATCAGCATACTTGGCAATGAATTGATCAAGTGAAATGATCATTCATGGTTCAACATGAGTGAAAGTCATTGTTTTCTAGGTTTGATTGAAAATTTGTTGGAGATTCAGAGAGTAAATTCAAAATTTGAGTGTACATAATTATAAAAGAAAATTCTGGGTCATTTATAATTTGTAGCAAGCGTAGTTAAGAATTAAGTGGGACTTAAAACGTATTGTCATAAATGTTTTGAGATTGCGAAAAAGAAGATGAGTGGAAAAGATGTACGGTTGAGATTAGAAAAGGTCACATCTTTTTCTGACGTCCGTAGCTAGAAAATTGTAAATAGAGTAGATGCGGTGTATCTCCAGCTGTACACGTTCAGTCTTGTACTCTATACTGAATTCAAAATCTTAGTTGTGAATACAACTCAGTTTTGTGAATCACACTTCATCAGTTCTCAGTTAGCGATACTTCTCCTATAAAACAAAATGAGAAATTTTTGGTACCCATATATGCTTGGGTCCTAACTGATTAGTTTTCAATGATATATTTTTATTTTTAACTTTATATCTCTCTTGATATTTTGACTGAGTATAATCAGTTTTCACAAGCTTTTCTTGTTTTGTCCTTACAGTTTTTAGTTTGTGATACTGATGTGTTGGTTCATTCCAGTCTTCATCAGAGGGAAATAGTCTTCCTTTTCCTCTGAGTCTATTATTCCATGAATGGTCTTCATTCTTAGATGGATGAGACTTGAAGATTCTTCTTCCTGATCTCTAATCAGGTTTGCCTTTTTCAGCCTTCTAAGTTTTCCTGTAAAATCTGTTGGTTTGGTGCTTTTTACCAACTGATTTATCAGTTCTATCAGTTTGTACATTTGGTTGTGCTGAGTTTTTGTCAGTTCTAATAACTTTATCAGTTTTCAGAGTTCCTGACTTTTGAGTAGTCACAAATTTAATCGCAAATGATCTTGGTCTGAACTTAGAATTATACTGATTATCAAACCCTAAACCAGATCTATCTTCAAATGGTTTTCCAGGTTTGAACTGAACACTGGGAGTTGGATCAACTGATGATTCTGTAATGTTTATTACTTCTGTCAGTTCATCAGTTGGTCAAATTACCTTGGTTCCATTATTAGCCTTGATTAAATTGATCTCAGCATTCAATCTCGAGATTTCAGTTTCCAATAACTTTTTCTCCTTTTTGACATTCTCATAATTCTTTTGAATTACCACTAATTCCTTTATGAGTATGTCCAAGGTTTTATTGAAATCTTCATTTCTCTGATTGTTCATGGAAATGTGAGTGCTGAATGTAGATGCAATCACCTCCTGATGTTTGATAGATAAGTTTTATGTTGATGGATCATCATCAATTAAAACTTGATTCCCTTTATCATTAGCATTTGCCTGTGTTGCTGATGTCGGGTCAAGTAATAAAATTACTCGATACCTAAATAACACACTAGCAAAAGAACTAGGTTCAATCGTAGTATAGTCAGATAGAGTCGAAGTCGATCCCACAGAGACTCGGCTTAAACGAAATACGACTTATTAAACTAAAAAGCAAATTAAAGACGGTCTACGACCAACAAATAACGCAGAAATAAAATTGACACAATAGAAACACAAAACCAACAAAAGACACAACGACACTAAGACACTTGTTTTTATAGGTTTTATAAATAGTTGACAAACGGTATTGATAACTCTAGTAGTAATTACTCCCCCATGCTATGTAGATTGATGACGAGACAAAACAAGACATTTAAGATCAATTATTCTGACTACGGAGTCATCCTCTAAGATAGATCTAGCTCCGGTTAGGCCATCTAGATCATCGTGTCTCCATTACGTGACTTCACATTTTTTAGTCTCCATCTCATATAACTTCTGACACAATTACGAAACTAGGGATGCCGGTATAAACCGTAACCTCATCTAAGCAAAATTCCTATGATTAGGCGTACTTCTTAGACACCGATTCAATCTCTGTCCTAAATAACAATCACTTTTTGGGTCTCATGTTAAATTACAATGACAAATAATTAAGTTGATCAAGTTTAATTACTCATTTGAATTACAAAGCAGAGAACCTGACGTAGTCAAAGCCGTTCACAGACAAATCAAGGACATCACAGATCTTGCTAACAACGAGACATAGGCTCACTGCCAACAAGCTCAGATCTGAACCAAATTTGCTCGTGAAACATCTTTTACGTCTCAGATCTACATAAACATGGGTTCGTAAATTAACTACATCACGAAATCAATACACAAAAAGACTACTCCATAACGAAATAAAATAGATCTACGAATAAAGATTGCATAATAGAGTAGACATTACCCTCGAAGACGAGCGTGACTCCCACTCCTCGATACGATCTCTAACCGGAGATTCTAACGACTCCGTAATGAACGAACATAAAATAAAATAAAGAAAATGACGAACTATATTGATCAAAGTATTGAAAATAATGTATTTATATGGTGTACATATGGCGTGTGAAGCACCCCTTTATTTATAGGTGTTCAAGCTAATTAAGAGATATACTTCAAAATGTCAAACAAATAAGAGATAACTCCCGGCCGATCTCAAAAATAATAAAATGCGCCCCCCTAATTTGCGTGTGGAAGTTGGCGCCATCATTTGATTGGTTTGCCGGCTTTTGTCATGCTTTACTCCTCTTCTTGTGCTTATCCGATATTTATCTTCAATGCATCTTGAATTTATCTTGAGATTAAATTCTCCTTTTTGTATTTATCCTCCATAATTATCCAAATTCTGCGAAATAGATATTTATCCCAAAATAAATCATATTCAAATAAAAATGGATAAATACCAAATTATATAATATAAACGGTTAAATACTAAATTATGCCTTATAAATGGATAAATACCAAATTATATAATATAAATCACATAACATTAAATAATCCATATAAACAGGTGATTTATCATAAAATATATATTATTAATCCCGATTTAAGGATAATGTTGATGACTTTTACGGGTATAATTTGACCGTCATCAACTACCCCCCACTTAGACTTTGATCGTCCCGAACAAAGCATCAACAAGTCATTCCCCAAGATAACATCCCCCGTGGTCAAATCATACTTATACAAGAAACTCGAGTCAACTCATACCACTTATGCTCATAAGGTACCCATTATTTACTACTCATCATGAATCGAAGTGACGTGTGCATGTGAATTTAGTTTTATCTATTCGTGGCAAGATTAAAGTTTATGATAACTTCGTAGTCTCAACCTACCAACATCAGCATTCCTACTTCTTAAGCCTCGCAATGGGTAAAGACATAGTGCAATAAGCGAGAGCATCATCCATAAGGTTTTTGGACTTGGAGACCGAGAAAATTACTCAAGCCTCTTAAAAATTTGAATTTCTTTTCGCATTTCCGTAGTTTCAAGCTTTACACCTCTCTCACGGATTAGTGGAAGCATTGAATATTACCACAAGCGCGAAGCTACTTTGGTAATGTTACTACAAGCCCAGTGTCTAACATTTTGTTAAAACACAGATAATTCTCAAGCTTATTACTCCGCTTTGATGGCTAGAAGATAAGAATACATCAGCAGAAAAATATCGACTCTAGGTCCGCATAACCAATCATCTACTCAATGTACACATAATTCTTCTCAGTTATTATAATTTGTGCGGAATTCATCGATTCACATTGAGTTAGCAAATAATAAATAACTACTTGCAATAGTTTGCATGAATATCCTTAAGTTTACATTCACATAAGTATAAAGTGATCACGTAATCATGCAACTTGGTTCATTTCCTATCAATCCTATGTATAAGGACTCACAATTCTAAGGGTACGAGATAATAAATTTGGCAAAAATTTCAAAATTTTCACATTTTTTCACCGTTTCCTTTAATTTTTCAATTGTAACACATCATGGCTCCTACCCCCCTAATAAACTTGGCATTGTCCCCAATGACAAAGAAAAAGGAGAATTTAAGAAAAAGACTTAGCTCTAGAAACGGCTCTCAAGCAGATGCACAATGTAGTTGTAGACCAAGCACGTCGTGGAGAAGCAATCGAAAACCTGTTTAAGCAAACCAAACAGAAACTCCACGAAACCGTTAATAACATGTCAATGGAAGTTGTAAAATAATGTGGCAGTAGTTAGATATAGAATATCCAAAAACGATTTAAGCCACTTTATTTCATACAACCAATGACACGGAAAACCAAAGAGTTAAAACTACTAAACTCACATGTCGGCTATCAAGGAAAAAACCTCGTTTATTCCGAACTTAGAATCGGAACATGGCGAGATGAAAAAAACCTTAACAGTCTCATGCTACTTTATTCAAACAAAACAAAACAAAAGATAGTCTTTAAGAAATAGTTCTGAGTTTATAGTCGCCAGCTCGACTCAGCTCAACGACGGTTTAAGTATAGGTGGGATCTTCAAGAGTGAAGACTTCCTCCTCTTTACCTTGACCGAGACCCATGTAATGTTTCACACGGTGTCCATTGACCACAAAAGTGGATTGGTCTTTAAGGTTCAACAATTCAACAGCTCCAGAAGGGAAAACCTTACTCACTCTATAAGTGCCATACCATCGTGATTTTAACTTGCCAGGAAAGAGTCTCAAGCGCGAATTGTAAAGAAGGACCAGATCGCCTTCCTTAAAGGTGCGGTCCAATATCTTCTTATCATGAAATTTCTTCGTGCGCTCCTTAAATATTTTTAGCATTCTCATAAGCTTCCAGACGAAAGTCCTCTAGGCGAGTCAACTCTAACAACCTTCTTTCTCCAGCTAAACTCTCATCAAAATTCAGCATACGCGTGGCCCACATGGCACGGTGTTCAAGTTCAACCGGTAGATGACATGCTTTACCAAAAACAATCTTATAAGGGGACATACCAATAGTCATCTTATAAGCAGTCCTATAAGCCCATAAAGCATCATCTAAACGCAACGACCAATCCTTCCTAGTCGTATTCACAGTTTTCTCCAAAATGCGCTTTATTTCTCGATTTGTAACCTCAACTTGTCCACTTGTTTGAGGGTGATAAGCAGTAGCTAACTTGTGTCTTACCCCGTACTTAATCATCAGCTTTTCAAACGGCCTATTACAGAAATGGCTCCCATTATCACTAATAATGGCACGAGGGGTTCCAAACCGTGTAAAGATATTTTTCTTTAAGAATTTCAGTACAACTTTCGCATCGTTAGTAGGCGAAGCAATGGCCTCAACCCATTTGGACACGTAGTCGACTGCCACTAAGATATAGCGGTTGGACAAAGACGAAGTAAAGGGTCCCACAAAATCAATACCCCAAACATCAAAGAGTTCCACCTCTAGGATAGTCTTCATTGGCATTTCATTCCTTCTCGAGATATTTCCCGTCATTTGGCAAGAATGACAAGATCTAGCATATTGATGCGCATCTTTGAACAAGGTAGGCCAGTAAAAACCACATTGGAGAACTTTTGCAGCAGTCTTGTCTCCTCCATAATGTCCTCCGGCCTCATAAGCATGGCAATGTCTAAGGATATCATACATCTCTTCTTCCGGCACACACCTCCTAAATACATTGTCGGATCCTAGCTTAAAAAGATAGGGCTCTTCCCAATAATAGTGCCTAAGATCCTTAAAGAATTTCTTTCTTTCTTGTGGGTTGAGATTTGGTGGCAAGTATTTCACGGATAGATAATTCACAAAGTCTTTAAACCATGGTTGCTTGTTCTCCTTTACAACCTCAATGCGCGAAGATACTGCAGCGCAATCATCCTTTCCATGTATGGCCGTGATGGAGAATAGTTGTTCATCAGGAAATGTTTCTCCAATCTCGGTCATTGGCTCATTATCCTCTATTTGTAGACGGAAAAGATGATCTGCAACCAAATTCTCGGATCCTTTCTTATCACGGATTTCTACATCAAATTCTTGCAACAGTAGAATCCATCTCAATAACCTTGGCTTGGAATCTTGTTTGGCTAAAAGATACTTCAAGGCCGCATGGTCTGTCCAAACAGTGACTTTAGATCCTACTAGATAAGATCTAAACTTGTCAAACGCAAAGATGACAGCTAGAAGCTCTTTCTCAGTAGTTGCATAATTCCTTTGAGCAGCATTTAAAGTTCGACTAGCGTAGTAGATGGGCCTAAAGATCTTGTCTTTTCTTTGTCCTAAGGCAGCACCTACAGCAGTATCGCTTGCATCGCACATTAACTCAAAAGGTAGATTCCAATCAGGCGCAATCAGAACGGGTGCAGTAATGAGCATGTTCTTTAACTTATTGAAAGCTTTCATGCACTCACTAGTAAACACAAACGGCACATCCTTGGCTAATAATTCGGTAAGAGGTCGAGAGATTAAGGAAAAGTCCTTCACAAACCGGCGATAGACTCCTGCGTGGCCAAGAAAACCTCGCAATGTCTTAAGATTGGTTGGTGGAGGCAGTTTTTCAATCACCTCAACTTTTGCTCTATCCACCTCTATACCGTTCTTAGAAATACGGTGGCCAAGTACTATACCCTCAGTAACCATAAGATGACATTTCTCCCAGTTAAGCATCATATTCGTCTCCTCGCATCTCTTCAACACTCTCGCCAGATCGTGAGACATGAATCGAAATCATCTCCAAATACGGAGAAATCATCCATAAAGATCTCTAGGAAATCTTCAACCATATCAGCAAACAGAGAAATCATGCATCTTTGAAACGTTGCTGGTTCGTTGCACAAACCAAAGGGCATTCTATTATAAGCAAAGGTTCCATATGGACATGTAAAAGTGGTCTTCTCACGATCCTCGGGTGAGATATGAATTTGATAATATCCCGAGTAACCGTCGAGGAAACAATAAAACGCATGTCCGCTCAGTCTCTCGAGCATTTGATCAATGAAGGGAAGAGGAAGTGATCCTTACGAGTGGCATCATTCAGTTTCCTAAAGTCAATGCACACTCTATGACCAGTAATGAGTCTAACAGGAATTAACTCGTTTAACTCATTGGCTTGTACAGTAAAACCTCCCTTCTTCGGAACTACGTGGATCGGGCTAACCCATTCACTATCAGAAATAGGGAAGATGATCCCCATTTCTAACATCTTAATAATTTCATCCATAACCACGTCCTTCAATTGTGGAGTCAACCTTCTTTGGGGTTGTACAACCGCTTTCTTTGCAGGATCGACGGAGATTTTATGCATGCAAACACTAGGGCTAATGCCTTTGATGTCAGATATAGTCCATCCAAATGCTCCGCGATACTCTCTCAACACTCTCATCAGCTTTTCCTCTTGTATTTCAGTTAAGGCAGAAGAAATGATAAGCGGCAAGGTCTCATCATGAAGAAATACATACTTCAAATGTGCAGGCAGAGGCTTCAATGTTAGATTGGTAGGTGGTTCTTCTTACGAGGTCTTTAACTTTTGTCCGGTCAGTTTAAATTCAAAGAACTTATGCCAAGTCGGTCTATGGTAGTACTTTTCAACCTCGGTAGACTTCATCTCCTCGATATGTCTAGGGGTTCCTCTACTACATCCAGGCCATATCACTTTTTCTTCCTCGCTCTTTTCATTTGGCACTTCATCCTCTAACTCAAGGGTAGCCTCGAGGAAATCCTTAATATCCTCATATTGTTGGAAGTCATTGACAAGCTTGTCAACAGAATCCAACATGAAACATGCATCCTCTTCATCATCAGGTGTCTTCATAGTGTCAAGCACGTTGAATGCTATTTCATCCCCATTAACTCTTAACACTAACTCTCCTTTGTAAACATCGATAAGCGTCCTACTAGTGGCCATAAAAGGTCTTCCTAAGATTAGGGGCACTTCGTAGTTAGCTTCCATATCCAGTACAACAAAGTCGACAGGAAATACAAATTTCTCAACTCTTACTAGCACGTCCTCAACTACTCCACAAGGCTCCTTAACTGAATGATCAGCTAATTGCAAAGTAATTGAAGTCTTTTTATGGTCTTTCATACCTAGCTTTTGAAAAATGGATAGAGGCATCAGATTTACGCTCGCTCCTAGATCACACAAAGCTTTGTTCAAACATACGTTACCTATGGTGCAGGGAATGAGAAAACTTCCCGGATCCTTGCATTTAGCAGGTAACTTATGTTGAAGGATGGATGAGCACTCCTCATTTAGACAAATGGTTTCTAAATCTAAGAGTTTCCTCTTAGTAGAGACAGCTTCTTTTAAGAACTTGGTGTACTCAGGCATCTCAGCAAGTGCCTCAACTAAAGATATATTGATTTGTAGCTTTCTAAAGATATCAATGAACTTCTTATACCTCTTGTCATCAACCTTAGGCTTAGGTTTGCGTGGAGGATAAGGTAAGGTTGAAGGATCGACATCAGTAAAAATAGGGTACTTATTGTTATAAAGCTCACCTCTAGGGCCAGCAGGTTCCTTATAGGTTTCTTGCTCGGGCAAGGTCCCAGAAGTACTTGCTTCCTTGCTTGGCTCACCATCCTTGCTCTCTACGGATTTCTCTTTCTCTTTCAAAGATGGTGGAGTTACTTCTTTTCCACTTCTAGTCATGATCGCATTCAAATCCTTAGGATTCTTATCAGTGGTGCTTGGCAATCCTCCAGGAGGTCTAGTCGAGACTTGCTCAGCTAATTGCCCTATTTGGTGAGTGAGATTCTGGACTATGGCTTCTTGATTGGTCACTTTAGCATCGGTCTTGACAATATTGGCTAAAGTTAGTGGCTAAATCAGCCATCGATTTTGAAAGTTGTCCCATATTGTCAGTGACGACATTACTCAGTTTTTCTATCGCAGCTTCCCAACCAAAAGTTTTAGTTTGTTGTGGTACATAAGTGGTAGGTGGTTTAGGCCTTTCTCCTGCATTAGGGTCACTATATCGGAATCCAGGATGGTTATGATTAGGCTTATATCCTCCCCCAATATAATTGGCTTCTTCAGTACCAGCATTCTCACTTTGAGGTATTACTTCGATTCCAATCCCTTTCTCTACTCTTGCCATCCTCTCTTGCATTCCATCTACCTTATTGTTGATAACATACAGTTGTTCTAAGATTTTGGTAGATGCACTATCCTCAAATATGTCAGCAGCCATCTTCACAGTAGCTATGTCATTGCCTCCCCATTGACTATTCATCGCTATTTGCTCCATTTTTCCTTGTGCCTCCTCAGGAGATAAAAGAACAAACGCTCCATTGCTAGAGGCGTCTACTCTAATTTTCTCAGTCTCTCTCAATCCATGGTAAAAAGTTTGCATTAAAAGCCAAAGAGAGATATCATGATGAGGACACTTCCTCATAGCTTCCTTGAAACGCTCCCAAGCTTGATCAAAAATCTCCCCAGGTTGTTGCTTAAATCCTAAGATGTCTTGGCGTAACTTAAAGGTCTTTCCTAACGGAAAGTACTTATTCATGAACTTTTGCAACAATTGTTCCCAAGTAGTGATAGATCCAGCCTCTAGAGAGAGAAGCCATTGCTTAGCTTTATCTTTCAAAGTGAAAGGGAAAAGCTTAAGATGAATGTTCCCCTCCGGGATTAATTCTGGTTTCACGGTGCTAACGATTTCCAAGAAATTTGTCACATGAACACCAGGATCCTCGTTTTGGACTCCATGAAAAGTGGAATAGTTGGTCACCATTTGAATTACATTAGGCCTAGGGTGATAGACTTCCGCAGCATCTTACGGTGCTACGATAGCGGGAATGAATTGCTCAATAGTAGGCGTTGCATAACTTTGCAAAGTGCGCCTCGCAGCTTGGTTTCCATTATTAAGATTGTTCACATTATTAACATTATTGGCATTATTAATAACTTCAGGATTAATTACCTGGTTCGGATTGACCGGAATGCCTTCCATTTCTGCTTCAGATTCAGAATGATCGGTTGTATGTCCTTTTTCTGATTCGTGCTCGCTTTCCTCAAGATTTGGATCCTCTTCTCCCTGCTCAGCCAGCTCTCTAGCTAACTTTCTATTTTGCCTTGCAAATTTCTCTATTTCAGGAGTATATGGCTCAAGCGGTTCCTTCGATTTCCGAGTAGCGTACTATAAAATAACAAAAAACAATAAAACAATTAAAAACTCTAAAGGCTAGGCCTTTAACTAGACTAAATAATAAAAACGAGACTAAAACAGACTCTATTCACAATATTTACGAATTTACTTTTAATAAAATAAGTTATATTTGATTTAATGACATGAGTCCCCGGCAACGGCGCCAAAAACTTGATGTCGGGTCAAGTAATAAAAATACTCGATACCTAAATAACACACTAGCAAGAGAACTAGGTTCAATCGTAGTATAGTCAGATAGAGTCGAGGTCGATCCCACAGAGACTCGGCTTAAACGAAATACGACTTATTAAACTAAAAAGCAAATTAAAGGTGGTCTACGACCAACAAATAACGAAGAAATAAAATTGACACAATAGAAACACAAAACCAACAAAAGACACAACGACACTAAGACACTTGTTTTTATAGGTTTTATAAATAGTTGACAAACGGTATTGATAACGCTAGTAGTAATTACTCCCCCATGCTATGTAGATTGATGACGAGACAAAACAAGACATTTAAGATCAATTATTCTGACTACGGGAGTCATCCTCTAAGATAGATCTAGCTCCGGTTAGGCCATGTAGATCATCGTGTCTCCATTACGTGACTTCACATTTTTTAGTCTCCATCTCATATAACTTCTGACATAATTACGAAACTAGGGATGCCGGTATAAACCGTAACCTCATCTAAGCAACATTCCTATGATTAGGTGTACTTCTTAGACACCGATTCAATCTCTGTCCTAAATAACAATCACTTTTTGGGTCTCATGTTAAATTACGATGACAAATAATTAAGTTGATCAAGTTTAATTACTCGTTTGAATTACAAAGCAGAGAACCTGACGTAGTCAAAGCCGTTCACAGACAAATCAAGGACATCACAGATCTTGCTAACAACGAGACATAGGCTCACTGCCAACAAGCTCAGATCTGAACCAAATTTGCTCGTGAAACGTCTTTTATGTCTCAGATCTACATAAACATGGGTTCGTAAATTAACTACATCACGAAATCAATACACAAAAAGACTACTCCATAACGAAATAAATTAGATCTACGAATAAAGATTGCATAATAGAGTAGACATTACCCTCGAAGACGAGCGTGACTCCCACTCCTCGATACGATCTCTAACCGGAGATTCTAACGACTCCGTAATGAACGAACATAAAATAAAATAAAGAAAATGACGAACTATATTGATCAAAGTATTGAAAATAATGTATTTCTAAGGTGTACATATGGCGTGTGAATCACCCCTTTATTTATAGGTGTTCAAGCTAATTAAGAGATATACTTCAAAGTGTCAAACAAATAAGAGATAACTCCCGGCCGATCTCAAAAATAATAAAATGCGCCCCCCTAATTTGCGTGTGGAAGTTGGCGCCATCATTTGATTGGTTTGCCAGCTTTTGTCATGCTTTACTCCCCTTCTTGTGCTTATCCGATATTTATCTTCAATGCATCTTGAATTTATCTTGAGATTAAATTCTCCTTTTTGTATTTATCCTCCAAAATTATCCAAATTCTGCAAAATAGATATTTATCCCAAAATAAATCATATTCAAATAAAAATGGATAAATACCAAATTATATAATATAAACGGATAAATACTAAATTATTCCTTATAAATGGATAAATACCAAATTATATAATATAAATCACATAACATTAAATAATCCATATAAACAGGTGATTTATCATAAAATATATATTATTAATCCTGATTTAAGGATAATGTTGATGACTTTTACGAGTATAATTTGACCGTCATCAGTTGCTCCTAGTAGTATGATTTCCTCATCACTTTCACCTCCATAACTCATGGGTAGAACAACATCTTTGGCCTGTGCGATGGATGGATCTTTAGTCATTTTTTTCTTCTATATAATCAGCTACTCATAGCAACTCTTTTCATGCTTCTTCTAAAAGATCACTTAGGGATGGAAATCCTCTGGATTCATCATCAACATTCCCATTAAACTCAATGTCTTCATCATAACTAAAATGAGGTTCCGGATTTGAATGTGAGCTCGTGGTACTTAATCTTTCAAATACTTGATCCTGAAAATCAAAAACAACATTCTGCAAATAGTCAGTCAGGGGGTTATTCAGCCATTTTCTAATTCTAGATGTCATGTCCTTAATCTTATCCACTGCAAGTTAATTCAGTTCTCGCATTAGCAAAATTGAATTAACTAACTCCTTACAAGTTTAAAGGATAGGAACAAAACTAAGCTGAGCATCAGTTTGAGTTTGGGAAAAACTCAGTTCCTGGGGTACTTCCAGTTTGGGAAAGTTTTTGGTGACAAGTTTATTCACCCCCCTCTAAACTTGTGTTAGCCTTTCCAATGGACCAACAATTAAGATACACTGTTGAGTTCTTCAATTTTTGGAAATCTGCTAAGGCATTCATGGAAAGATCTAGAAACTTGAAGTGTATCTTTATTCAAGATCTATCTAGAAATATACACTTGAAGCCCGAGCCACTGAATTTATAATAAACATCAAGAATCAAGCTTATCCAGAATCTAAGGATTCAAACCACAACTATGTTTTACAATGTCTTAGGAGTTGTGAAACATATTTGAGTGTGTAAAGGACATCGGACTCTGAATGCAACAAATTATAATTAATGGTTCTATTGTCTACCTGTTAGGACATCGGACTCTGAATGCTGGCCGGATTGAAATCTTAGTGGAACCTTTTTCCCCTTTCTTTTTTGGTATCTCTTGACTGGAAACCTGTAGTCGTGTTATGCTTGCATATGTATTCTCAGAATTGCATTAAAGACTTAATATATAAATATATATGTACATATTTACATTTATTGAATTTATTTCTTCTCCTAGAAGTTTGATTTATATTTGAAAACATCTTCCACACTTTGTGAATATGCAGTTTTGCTAAGAGGGATAATTGTCCACCCGTTGAGCTTTAATTCGGTACATAATGATGGAGCCTTATGCGTCGAATGGTTCTGTGGTCTAGTGGTTAGGACATTGGACTCTGAATCCAATAGCCCGAGTTCAAATCTCTGTGGAACCTTTTTATTCATTAGTTATTTATTTTCTGTCTTTCGTCCTAGAGTCTCATGATGGGAAAACTGCATTTGTGTTATGTTAGCAAATAGAATTTGGAAAAGTCGAGAACACTATGTTCTTCTTGTAGTAAAAACGAATTTTTTTTATGGAAACAGTATTTGGAATTTTCGGGAACTTTATGTTCTTCTTATAGTAAAAACGAAATATCATATCTCTTTAATGGAAGATAAATTTTCATTTACAAAAATTCTAGAACTGTGTGTTTTGCATATTAGGTGAGATATCTTCATATATGGACCCTTGGTAAGATACTTCAACTGTCAATTTAAAGTTTTGTCATGCCGAAGGTTTGGAAAGGGCTACAACTGGACATTGTTTTCATTGGGTAGAAATTGATGCAATTGTATTCACTACATGGTTCCATGGTCTAGTGGTTAGGACATTGGACTTTGAATCCAATAGCCCGAGTTCAAATCTCGGTGGAACCTTTTTTCTTCTTCTTCTTTTGCCTCTATTTCAATTTAATTTTTATTCTTTGCATTTATATCCACGGGAAGCAAGACTTGAGTAGAGGAAAATATCATATTCTCATATTTTCTAGTAGAGGCAAGACCACGGGATTCTTGAGTTAAAATGACAACTCGCTGGATTGTGTAAGCAAAAATTCTAAAACTTCTGAAACGACATCACGAATACTGGTTTCCGATGCATAAGCCTAGGGTTGAAATACTGGTTGAACCTTTTCTATGGATCTTTTTGAATAAGAATCGCAACCTTTGAATGCATTGAGTAGATAATGTCATTTAATTGTAATGAAAAAGATTCAAGGTTTTGTTTTGATTGTGCTTTTGTCTTTTTGCATAGCTTTTGAGGGTATTTGCATCGTAAAATAGGGGAAAATTTTAGAAATGTTTAGGTTTTGATGATGAGTTCCAGACAAGCTTTTATAGATGCAAGCAAAAAGATGTCTTGAGTTCAATGTAAAGGTCTTACTAGAGTCATATATTGTATAGGTTGATCAGACAAGCACTTTAATAATAAGTTGATAGAGTCTCAGTAGACTAAGGTAAGGTTTTAGAAAAAACAGTAAGCCTATGATCCTAAGTTGAGCTGAGCTGAAGGCTAATGGAACAAAATCATTAGAGAAGACATGAAGGCTGACGGAACAAACTCGGTATTGAAGAATGAATATGAAGGTTGAGGTTTCAAACCAGTATTGTAGATAAAAGACGAGACAATAAAGTTAAACATCAGGTAAGTCTGTGATGGCCTAAATTAAATTTATCGATCTTGTGTAGAAGGTTTTAGATTAAAGAAAATGTGATGATGAATCTCAAGATTTGACAAAAAAGGTGTACTCGATATCCCAAACAATGATAAGATGTAAAATCAACCTAGCTAAGTTGAGCTGAACCAGTGACACTCAGCAAAACACTCAAGTCAGCAATGTTGAGTCAAGCCAGTCATATAAGATTGCTTAGAGTAGCCAAGAAAAATATTCATCCGAGTAGAATCAACATCAAAGATGAAATAGTACAAGTACTATTAATCCGTTATTAAGATTAATTTGAATATTGTTTTGACGATCAGGATTAATAATGGATGTCTGATCAAACACTCAATCAATGGACAAGTTTAAATGAAGGTTTCAAGGATTTTGATACCGGAATATTAGAGGAATTCCATTGGTCGACAGGCTATCATGTCAGATGGACATTGACACTGAAACATAATCAGAAAGCACATAATTTCATGGAATAATTAAGCATATCTCATAAACGGTCATTTGAATTTAATATTTGAACATTGGAAATGTGCCTATAAATAGAGGACTTAGCAACTAGAAGAACATAATTTTTGCAGTGTTATTTGAGCAATCAAGATGCATTGTTGAGTTCTTCAATTTTCTAAAATATGCTAAGGCATTCATTGACAGATCTAGAAACTTCAAGTGCTGGTTTATTCAATATCTATCTAGAAATCAACACTTGAATCCCGAGAAACTGAATTTAGAACAAACATCAAGAATCAAGCTTATCTAGAATCTAAGGATTCAAACCATAACATTGTTTTACAATGTCTTTGGAGTAGTGAAACAACTTCAATGAAGCAGCATATACAACTATGAAGGACTGGTTGTTTAGATCGTGAAGCTGACCTTAGATAAATTAAGGACAATCCTTTGAAATCTTTTGTACTTGTGTAACCAAGAACATTACTAAAATTCCCTCCAACATCACATGAGTTGGGGAGACGTAGATGATTACAACACCTCAAACTTCAATAAACTACGGTTTTTTCTTTCAGTATTTACATTTTCATTACTTTACTTTATGTTTATTAGTTTACCAAACACAACACATACACAACCCATACACATCACTGCTGAGCATCTAACAATTAGTTCATCCAGTTTTAGAACAACTGTTTTAAAAAGATTTATATATGATGCATAAGAACTCATGTGAGTTGAGTTCGTTAGTAGAATAACTTGTCAGCGGAGTTTTAAAACACTAAAAGTGTAAAGTTTATCCCCCACCCCCTCTTTAAACTTGATCTTAGCCTTTCAAGAGGGCCAACAGATTTAGTCGCTAATAAGTTGTTTTGGATGTACAAAAAGTGATTTCTATATTGTTAGTCAACTTGGCTACTATTAGATCTAATAAATAGCTTTGACTCCAAATCCTATCTTGGTTTGCAAAAAATATCACATTTCCATTATTTGATTTACTCCATTTCCTTTAGTTAAAAATTAAAAAGTTTTATAGCTGATGGTTCTGATGTCTTATTGTTTTACATCAGAAGACAGTCCTTCAGAATACTCTCAGCTGCTTCACAATCTGATCAACCAATCCCTATGTTCTACTACATTGTTCCTTCGAAGGTGAGATTGCTTCTTCAACAACTTCCCCACAAACAACCTCTGCAGACGGCATGCTTCCGTTATGCACAATCCTTGAAACCTAAAAGTTTCTTCACCGCTCACAGTCCTTCAAAGAAAACTATTTTTTACTGCTTCAAAGTCCTTCAAAGAAAACCGCTTCTTCACTGCTTTCACCTGTTTATTGATGTAAAATCAAACAATAGTTGAGTTGATTCATTGAAGTTGAAACTTTATGGATTTGTTGATGTAGATTCTGGTAGAGCTCAACTTAATTCAAGATTTGTTGTTGGATCTATCATTGTAGCTAGAGTATTTGCAACCTCTCGAAATTCTTTGGATATAACATTTAAGTTCTTGTATCTAAGTATATTTCCCTTTTCTTCTTCGCTAGATTATCTCAATAAAGATCTTAAGATCTTTTCCCGCGAAAACTCTTTTTTCAAATGACTTGAGTCTTGTATTTATTGGTGAGAGATATACTAATTCAGCTTTGATTCTTCAGCTAATGTCTCTTATTCAAATCTTACTGCTGATGTGACATAGTTGACCGTTGTAGATCTTCAATATATATTTTGAAATATAGCCTTTGTAATAACATAAATCCTGATTTGAGCATTTCTTTTACGTTTGAAATAGATCTTGTCTTCCAGCTGGCATAACGTTCATGTTCTCAGTCTTCTGACACATTGTCTGTTTTCCGAGTTAATGGCTTTCAGCTTTTGTCTTGTCATCATAATGTGTATAATCTTCATAGCTTATCTTTTACATCTGAATTAATCTTTAGGTCTGATTTGAGTATCTTTAAGTCTGATTATATATACCTTAAAATCTATTTACGCTTTCAGATTATCTTGATTTCCGCTTTCAGATATTATTCTCAATTTCTTTGATCTTTATTTATGTGATCTTCGCGTGTTACGTCGATTATACTAGCAAGAGTACTAGGTAAAATTATAGCATTGAAACGACGAATCAAGGTCGACCCCACAACGACAATGCAACTCAAGTATAAATGAATCTAACATAATTGAGAAGACAAATACGGTCAATGACCAACAACGACGTAGAAACAAACATGGTATTCCACCCCATCCCCGCCTATCTACTAACTTGGTGTAGTTAATCATTATGTTTACTTCCCCATATAATTTCCCTAAATTAGTCAAACATTTTAATTCGGTTTAGCTACGGGTGCAATCTCCTAACCCTATCTACTTCCAATGTAAGGACAACAGATAATCTATATGAAACTAACCTCCTTCGTTGGTTGTATTAGTCCATACGCAATAAGTTTTAGAGATGCCGGCATGAGACCGAAAACCTCCCTATGCGGCTATCGACAATGACTAGCACGTTCCTAAGGATCTATCAAGACTATGTCCTAATTAACACTTCACTAACAGTCCTTCATGTTAATTTATGATATACAAATATTAGATTGGCCAGACCTAATTAATCGTTTTAATTAATCATATCGATCGTAGCTGAAGTTGAATCTTGATTAGGGGTCCAAAAAATTGCCGCGATTAATCGGTATAGATCGCCGATTAATCAGGGAGTCGGTTCCTATTGTGGAATCTACATTGCTTCGTTCTGATTAATCCAAGTAAAGTATGGTGTTGTTAAACATGCAGATTAACTATAACACGTAAATACAAGTAGATCTACTACAATAAAGACATAAGGGAACGTTCAAAGCTTCATACCTTCGGTTATGGAGATCTAGCTTGATCTACTCAAGCTATAGAAGGCGTGGAGGGAAGGAAACAAGAAAATAAAACACAAAAAATCTAAAGAAACTTTATTTCATCAAAATATATTAATGTAAAGGTAAAGTTGTGAAAGGATATGGTAGCATAATATTACAATCAGTATCTGTGGCTTTTTATAGATGTTATAGCCAACATATGACTCAATGAAACCCAAACCGAGCTAGTAGATGTGGCAGACTTCGGTTTCTTGTCTTCCAAGGCCTCGATTAATCGGGCTGGCCCACGATTAATCGGGACAATTTTTCTTCCTTTTTCTGACAAATCTCTTCTTGGACTTTTTCTTCTTTGCCCAATGCTCTCTCTCCGGTCCAGATCCATTCCTAGCTGCTCCAGAATTTGGTGCATCTTGAAAAGTGTACAAAACAAGATGAAACAGTACCAAATCTACGGGATCACATCTTAGATGCAGAATTGTAAAGCTAGGAACACGCACTTAGTATTTAACACATATTCCTCACAATAACGATCCTATCTATCTTCTCTCGAGCATAATTCAGGGTAAATAAAGCTTAATTTCATGGTCGTATATAAGCGCTATCAATATGCCGAGATCAGAGTGCTCCATATTTACCTTTTTGTCATATTTTCAAGTATCATAAAGTTATTTTGAGACATCAAAGACTTAATAGAAGATAACTTTATGATCTGGATTTCTCAAAGTCTGCAACTCGAGTCTAAGCCTCAGTCTTTAGATCTTCCGTCTTTACCTTTGAGTCTGACTCTTCAGCATTCATTCTTCTAGATATATTTTTGATTGCATATGAAGACTGTATAATTTATATCACAATGCTTGTCTGATAGAACCTATACAATTATCAGTATCTAGTGAATCATATATATATATATATATATATGTATGTATATATATATATATATCATATCTAACCTCAAATGCTTCTATCACACATGCTTTGACGATTATCACATCATCAAAACCAAACTACTTAACAATCATCAAAATTAAACCCAACATCATGGATTTCTTAAACGAAAAGTCTGGTGTTTAAATCAAGCATTAAATCCGTTACAGTATACCTGCTGAAGGGAATGTTGGATATAACATTTAAGTTCTTTGGATATTAAATCAAGCTAGAGTATTTGCAACCTCTCGAAATTCTTTGGATATAACATTTAAGTTCTTGTATCTAAGTATATTACCCTTTTCTTCTTCGCTAGATTATCTCAATAAAGATCTTAAGATCTTTTCCCGCGAAAACTCTTTTTCAAATGACTTGAGTCTTGTATTTATTGGTGAGAGATATACTAATTCAGCTTTGATTCTTCAGCTAATGTCTCTTATTCAAATCTTACTGCTGATGTGACATAGTTGACCGTTGTAGATCTTCAATATATATTTTGAAATATAGCCTTTGTAATAACATAAATCCTGATTTGAGCATTTCTTTTACGTTTGAAATAGATCTTGTCTTCCAGCTGGCATAACGTTCATGTTCTCAGTCTTCTGACACATTGTCTGTTTTCCGAGTTAATGGCTTTCAGCTTTTGTCTTGTCATCATAATGTGTATAATCTTCATAGCTTATCTTTTACATCTGAATTAATCTTTAGGTCTGATTTGAGTATCTTTAAGTCTGATTATATATACCTTAAAATCTATTTCCGCTTTCAGATTATCTTGATTTACGCTTTCAGATATTATTCTCAATTTCTTTGATCTTTATTTATGTGATCTTCGCGTGTTACGTCGATTATACTAGCAAGAGTACTAGGTAAAATTATAGCATTGAAACGACGAATCAAGGTCGACCCCACAACGACAATGCAACTCAAGTATAAATGAATCTAACATAATTGAGAAGACAAATACGGTCAATGACCAACAACGACGTAGAAACAAACATGGTATTCCACCCCATCCCCGCCTATCTACTAACTTGGTGTAGTTAATCATTATGTTTACTTCCCCATATAATTTCCCTAAATTAGTCAAACATTTTAATTCAGTTTAGCTACGGGTGCAATCTCCTAACCCTATCTACTTCCAATGTAAGGACAACAGATAATCTATATGAAACTAACCTCCTTCGTTGGTTGTATTAGTCCATACGCAATAAGTTTTAGAGATGCCGGCATGAGACCGAAAACCTCCCTATGCAGCTATCGACAATGACTAGCACGTTCCTAAGGATCTATCAAGACTATGTCCTAATTAACACTTCACTAACAGTCCTTCATGTTAATTTATGATATACAAATATTAGATTGGCCAGACCTAATTAATCGTTTTAATTAATCCTGTCGATCGTAGCTGAAGTTGAATCTTGATTAGGGGTCCAAAAAATTGCCGCGATTAATCGGTATAGATCGCCGATTAATCGTGAGTCGGTTCCTATTGTGGAATCTACATTGCTTCGTTCCGATTAATCCAAGTAAAGTATGGTGTTGTTAAACATGCAGATTAACTATAACACGTAAATACAAGTAGATCTACTACAATAAAGACATAAGGGAACGTTCAAAGCTTCATACCTTCGGTTATGGAGATCTAGCTTGATCTACTCAAGCTATAGAAGGCGTGGAGGAAGGAAACAAGAAAATAAAACACAAAAAATCTAAAGAAACTTTATTTCATCAAAATATATTAATGTAAAGGTAAAGTTGTGAAAGGATATGGTAGCATAATATTACAATCAGTATCTGTGGCTTTTTATAGATGTTATAGCCAACATATGACTCAATGAAACCCAAACCGAGCTAGTAGATGTGGCAGACTTCGGTTTCTTGTCTTCCAAGGCCTCGATTAATCGGGCTGGCCCACGATTAATCGGGACAATTTTTCTTCCTTTTTCTGACAAATCTCTTCTTGGACTTTTTCTTCTTTGCCCAATGCTCTCTCTCCGGTCCAGATCCATTCCTAGCTGCTCCAGAATTCGGTGCATCTTGAAAAGTGTACAAAACAAGATGAAACAGTACCAAATCTACGGGATCACATCTTAGATGCAGAATTGTAAAGCTAGGAACACGCACTTAGTATTTAACACATATTCCTCACAATAACGATCCTATCTATCTTCTCTCGAGCATAATTCAGGGTAAATAAAGCTTAATTTCATGGTCGTATATAAGCGCTATCAATATGCCGAGATCAGAGTGCTCCATATTTACCTTTTTGTCATATTTTCAAGTATCATAAAGTTATTTTGAGACATCAAAGACTTAATAGAGGATAACTTTATGATCTGGATTTCTCAAAGTCTGCAACTCTGAGTCTAAGCCTCAGTCTTTAGATCTTCCGTCTTTACCTTTGAGTCTGACTCTTCAGCATTCATTCTTCTAGATATATTTTTGATTGCATATGAAGACCTGTATAATTTATATCACAATGCTTGTCTGATAGAACCTATACAATTATCAGTATCTAGTGAATCATATATATATATATGTATGTATATATATATATATATATCATATCTAACCTCAAATGCTTCTATCACACATGCTTTGACCATTATCACATCATCAAAACCAAACTACTTAACAATCATCAAAATTAAACCCAACATCATGGATTTCTTAAACGAAAAGTCTGGTGTTTAAATCAAGCATTAAATCCGTTACAGTATACCTGCTGAAGGGAATGTTGAATGGAAGAACAGCTGAGTATGGAAGACTGAGCATACCACAATGAAGACTCAGCGGTTTATGAGATAGTCAGTATATGAGAGTTGAATAGATAACGGTTATTTAGTTAGATTCTGTTATAACCGTTTGTAACTTACTCTTAACTGATTCATGAGGTGCATGAAGCTATCAATACCCCATCATCAATAGCATTTTAACTTTACATATTGATTATTATTTGAATAAAAAAAAACTTCCACATTTTTCTTCTTTTTTGTTTGTACTTTACAAACTTCTACACGGTATCAAAGACGAAACATGAGAGTTTCTGATGCTTTTCAGCGTTTATTTCTGATTTGTTGGAGAATCTTGAGAGAATTCTTGATAGCCATGGTAGCTAAAAAACAAGAATTAAGCCCATCTAGTCCATTATATATTCATCCTAATGAGAATACATCATTGGTACTTATTCAGCCATTGATGAGTGGAAACAATTATAATCCATGTATATGGTGTTGATCACCAAAAAAAAATTGGCTTCGTAGATGGCCCAATTAAAAGGCCAAAAGCAGATTCTGTAGATTTCTTCGCATGGAGGCAATGTGATACAATGGTGACATCTTGGATTTTGAATTCTGTAGAGAACACCCTTGCGCAAAGTTTGATGTATTTCAAGAATGCTTACGCAGTTTGGAAGAATCATGTTTTCCAGATTTTCCAATGTAGATGCATTAAGGCTCTTGGATTTTGGTGAACAAATGCATCTGTTGAAGCAAGGCACGGATTCTGTCAATCAATATTTCACAAGATTGATGGTTCTTTGGGAATAAATCAAGACTATCAGACCCATGCATGTATGTTCATGTGATTCTCAGTGTCATTGCAATGCCATCAATACCTTGGTGGATCATATGGAAACTGAACATGTCATGAAGTTTATAAAATATTTAAGAGATAAAATTTGAGCATATGGTTTCCCAGACAATGCAAATGGTGCCATTCCCTAAGATCCATGATACCTTTGAAATGGCCAATGAATTTGAAAGATAGGATTTATATGTGGCAAATAAGGCCAAGACTCAAGATTCTACGGTTCTCTTGTCTGAGAAGAATGGACAGGGGCAACATAAAGCAGTCAGTAGACCAGGATTTGTACTTGCTGCAAACACTAGACCTAAGAATCCTAAGAAAATACAGTGCAGTTTTTATAGATTCAACGGTCATACCGAAGAAACTTGCTGAAAAAAGCATGGCTATCCTCTTGGGTTCAAGTCAAAAAGGGCTAACTTGGAAGAATAGGATAGTCACCAAAAGAAGATCAACCCCAGAAGGTCTGCTGGACCAGGGTTTCCTAATATTACTACACATCAACTTGACAAGTTGATGGATCTATTGAGTTCTAATCCTCCTAGGCATACATTGTTTGTTGTTGTGTAGTCTAATGCAGATAGTACGTAGTCATTGTTCACCAGCCATGGGGACATGTGACTTGAATTTAGTGAGACCTATTCAATGGATCTTGGACTTTGGTGCCATAGGATCTTTCGATCTGTTAAGTAATCATAAACCTTCATATGGTATGAAATGGGATTGCCTAAAGGGAATAATGTTCATGTCACACATATAGGACAAGTGAGAGTAAATTCTTAGGTGGTCTTACATGAGGTATTTTGCACTCCTAGTTTTATATACAATTTGTTGTCTTTGCCTTCATTGATTAAACATTCCAAAGGTACTGCTATTTTTTCTGCTAACAAGTGTATTTTACAGGACATGAACAAGAAAGTCATTAGTTAAGTTGAGCTACAGAGAGGGCTATATGTCTTAGACCAACTAGTTCAGATTTCTACTATTAATGCTGTAAAAAATAATAGTTTGTCTGATAGGTTAGATGATAATCTTTTATGGCATTACAGACTAGGACATTTTCTAGATAAGAAACTGAAAGTTATTAGTTCTCAATCTAATAATGTCAAATTTTGTGAGCATGATCTTTGTTATGTTTGTCCTATGTCCAAGTTAAAGAAAAATTATTTTCCTTTAAGTACTACAAATGTAAATGCTAATTTTGATCTTGTTCATATGGATATTTGGGGCCTTTTGAGGCACCACACTGTGAATAGACAAGAGTATTTCTTGACTATTGTGGATGATTTTTCTAGATTTACTTGGGTCTTTCTTATGAGACACAAATCTGAAACTTCTGATCTTGTTAAATCTTTTGTTAATTTTTTTCTACTCAGTTTAATTAGATCAATAATTTAATTAGGTCTGATAATGCATTTGAGTTTTAACTCACTGAGTTTTATGATCAGCTTGGAATTATACATGAGATATAGTGTGTCAGCACACCTAAGTAGAATGGAATTGTTGAAAGGAAACATCAACATCTACTGAATATTGCTAGGGGTTTAAGATTCTAGAGTAACTTACTTATTGAGTATTGGGGTTTCTGCCTTTTGCATGCTGTCAATTTAATCGACGCAACACCCACACCACTAGTGTAGGAAAACACTCATCATAAAGTGCATTATGGCACTAAACCAGATTATTCTATGTTCAAAGTTTTTGCTTGCATAGATTTTTCTTGCACACTTCAGTAGAAGAAAACTAAGTTTGATTCCAGATACAAGACATGTGTCTATCTTAAAAATTCAAACACATCCAATTGTGTTATACTCTTGTACATCACCAACAAAGACATCTTTGTTGCTAGGAATACTCAATTTCATGAGAGTTATTTTCCTTTGTTTGAGCAGGTTCTAGGAAAGGCTAGATATATTTCTGATATGCCAGTCCCATTACCAGACATGAACACTTTTGATGAATTGCTGAGTGATTCAGCAGAGTAGTTAGACATAGGAGCAGATGCAACAAAGGTTTCCAATGAACGGAATGCTCTCGTCAGTCAAATACCTGCACCTACACTTGTTCAGTTGAGGAGATCAGCAAGGACAAGAAGAACACCAACCTTTTACCAAGGTGGTGCTCATGCAGTTCAGCAGACACCACTTCTGCTGAGTGAAGTGATGAATATGGAAAATCTTTCAACAGAGTATGCAAGATATATCAATGCAATTGATGATGTTAGAGAACCTAAGACTTACAATCAAGTCGTCAAACATGATGGGTGGAAGGAATCTATGCACAAAGAGATTGAAACATTACAGAACACTCATACTTGGAAAGTGGTTGATCTACGTACAGTAAAGAAACCTATTGGATGAAAATGGGTGTAAAATGTGAAGTATAATCATGATGGTTCAGTAGAGAGATACAAGGAAAGATTAGTGGCAAAAGGGTATACTTAGACATATGGCATTGATTATCAATAAATATCTTCTCATGTTGTCAAGATTACCACAACCAGAGCTTTACTAGCAGAAGCAGCCGCTAATAATTGGCATCTTCATCCAATGGATTTCAATACAGCCTTCTTGCATGGAGATCTATATGATGATGTTTACATGCAGCTACCCCCAGGTTTTGCAACGGACAAACCAAATCAGGTTCGTAGTTTAACAAAATATTTGTATGGTTGTTATCCTTGATATTTTATGGTTGTTCTAGACATAGTCTTTATGGAAGAGAATCATGTAATCAAATGTCATTCTGATGATGTCTGAACCATGTGATTATGAATCATGTGGGTAATACATATCTTATATAAGATGGCAAAAATACCCTTTTGGGAAAAGGTTATAAATTCTAGAGTATTGACTAAATCCTAAACATATTGATGTTGGTTGGCTTATGAAAATAAATTCCATGAATGATATTATTGTTTATTACTCTCTTTGACAATTTTAGAAATAGTCAAGTATACTCGGTGAAGTGCGAAATTCGGAAAGCCCAAAACATAAGAGCTAGTACGGACATGAGATTGATGAACTACTTAGGAATTAATCTTCAATTGGATTGAAGTATTTAATACCTGAAGGGTGTTTCAGAAGTTGTATAAAAAGGAATTAGATTCTCCCTTGAAGGATACTATCGTGTTTCTAAAATGGAAACAACACTTTATACGATAATGGTGTAACGTAAGCCATGCGAAGTATCCCTTACCTATTTTGGAATAATGTCCTTATTCAATACACATACTTAACCGAGTACCAAAGAATGAAGATTGGATAAATTCCATATCAGATATGGAAGACGATGACATCAAGTCCGTCTTAACCGATGATTTAGGGTTGTCATGCTTCTAGTAAGCAGGCAGTGTCTGAAAGGCTTGGAGCCTAGTATGACATGTGCAACATTGTGGAATATCTTAGCAAGCACGCTGGATATTATTTACTAGCCCGTGGGGCAAAAAGTGTTTCATCTAGAGGAAGTGTTTCATCCAAAAGAAACAGTGGGAGTAAATGACATCTCAAAAGGAGTTTGAGAACCACCAAGAGATATTCAACCATTGGAAAGTGATCAGGCACCGCATAGTGATGAGGTATAAGACACTGCTCAGTACACACGAGTACTCTATGAGTCTGCGGATGACCACAAGCCTGAATGGGCTATTGGTATATTAATCTTGAAGAATTAAAATCTCGCAACTTATTCAAGAATGCTTGGAAGGAAAGATTAAGAGATATGGCGTGCAGCCATAGTATCTGAAGAAGATTCCATGTAAGACAACAGGGTTATCAACCTAGTTTGATTCACTTGAAAGGAATGTCTCTAAAAGGAATAAACAAGTCTTTATGAAATACTGACATGGAAGGTAATAAGATTACTTGTTAGGCTAAGTTGATAGGCTGAAGGCTACGGGGTGTAAAACCTTGTAATTACCTTTGTGCTACCAGCTATGCTTATATTTATTCAGATTGTGCTTGTTGTAGCTACGTATCATGGCTATATGATAGTGTTGAAAGCGTTTGGCCAGTGGCTTGATGTTAATAGACGATAACGTGATGTGTAAGCCTGTGAGATCCATTTGTGGTCTCCAACAAGTTCCTCTATATAAGTTCCTTGCATTGAAAAATCAAAAGTGTCCGATTTCATCAAGATGAAAGATATGCCTTATATGCAAAAGGGTTAGTGGGTGTGTCACAGGTTTTGACCAAGGTATCGGATATCCTTCTCGGAACCGACACCCCATGTCATTGTCAATTAATGTTTGGTAGTTCAAGGCCTTTACGAAAGTCCTTGGAAGTAGCAGTTCTTATTTTGGAAATAAGAATCTATAAGGATAGATTTAGATACTGCTTTATTATCACAGTTCACTTGCATAGATGAGATTGTTGGTCATAGAGATGGGTAAGAATATAGTCAGAGGGGGGTGAATGACTCTATCGGAGTTTCAAAAACTTTTCTTATTTTTAAAAGCTTTTGGGCAGCGGATAAGTCCCTTCTTATAAGTTGTTTCAAAGTAGGTTAAACACACACAGAGTATAAATAAACTGAAGTATTGAAATGTTGTAAAGTAAAGTGCAGTAAGTAAATGAACACAAAGGTTTATAGTGGTTCAGGGTGGTGTAATCCCTTAGTCCACTCTTCTCCTATGATGATTGGAGGAATTCACTATTTCCTTTCACCAGTACATTAGTATTATTGCCCTTGGCTACACAAACTTCACAATCTCAAGACTATCACTCCCTGGCTACAAAAGCTTCATTGACTCAGTCTTCCACACTGCTCCTTGAGAACAAATCCTTCAGTAGCTATCACAGAGGATGCAATTCCTTCTCGGACAACCTGATTCAAATGTTGAAAACTAGCGTGAATAAGATTCACAAAGGATAGATCAATCTCAGTTCTTTATGTAGATTTGTAGCTCTAAATACTGAGTTGATCACAAGATATTTCCTTACAAGTTCAGAAAGAAGACTTTTGAAATTGATAGAGTTTCTGCACTTTTTGTATTCTGTGTTTCTTGTATATTCTGTCAGTGCCTTCTATTTATAGCCATGATCTCCGTGATTTGAAAATTCATCCGTTGGCTATTTGTTGGACTTATTTTAAGTTTTAATGATGAGTGCCAGACTAGCTGTTATAGAGCAAAGGCAAAAAGAGTTCTAGATCAAATGTATAGGTTTATTAAAGTTTGATCTTTGTATAGGTTTGATCAAACAAGCATTGTAATTAGGTCAGCTGACTATATCAGCAGACATGTCTAGGTCAGTAAGGTAACTAGGTCAGTAGACTAGTTAGGAACCTGCTGAAGGCTGAAGGCTGAGGTTTCAAACTCAGTTATTGAAGGCTAAGGGATCAAACTTAGTAATTAAAGTCAAGGATATGGAATCAAAATTTAGGGAAGTCTCTGATGACCTAAACTGATTACATATACCTTGTGTACAAGGTCTAAGTTCCATATGTTAAGTGTTGATTGGAACTTAGTTATGTTCAAAATGGTGTACTCTAACTTCATAATAAAAAGTTAGATGAAAAGCAGTCCGCTGAAGTGTTATTGAAACACATCAGACTTTAGCCAGCTGACAGATATGTACATCAGCAGACTAAAATAAGTCAGATATCTGCTGAGTATAAATCTCGATTTAATCAAAGGTTACATTGGAAGATTACAAAGATAATGATGGATTACAAGGCATGATATTGTCAACAAATCAATGGCCAAGAAAAAAAGAACGTTGGAAAGATTCAGAGGATTAACCAATGGACATAAGTCAAAGGGTGGATAGACTAAAAACTGACTAAAAGCAAACTGACAGTGTCAGTACTATGTACAGAGACAGAAAGCAATTCAAGATGGAGACAAATCTGAAACGGCTATGTTTGAATTTCAAACATAAGTCACAGGATTCTCACGTATAAATAGAAGACTTCGATTCAGATACAGGTGATGAAAAGTAATAATCTACTCCAAGCTATCAAGTTTCTTATCAAGAAAATCACCCTACTGACATCACTGAGCTTAAAGCTACTGATCCAGAAAACTCTTCAAGTGTTACCTGCCATCAAGTTACATCAAGTTCACACACTTGAAGACATCAAGTTCCTGATCATTTCATCCTGATCAAGCTGCTGATAACTGAATCATTTACTTGATTCAATCTTTCTTTTACAAGAAACCTGCTGAAGACAGAGAAGCACTTAGGTGTCAAGAACTGTTGTTTGTGGTGGATCTGGTGAAGAGGCAATCCTACCCTTCAAGGACCAGTGGAATACTTTGGAGCAGCAATACTACCTGTTTCAAATATTCAATTTGTGAAGCCATAGTCATTGGTGAAGGACAAACAGCTTAGTGATTTTTGTAACTGCAACATCAAAGATCTCTAGTGAATTTCCTCCAACATCACAGGAGAAGAGTGGATTGACAAGATTACACCACCGGGAACCACTTTAAAAATTGCCTACTTACTTTATGCATTTAGTATACTGATCACATCAACTTATTGAAACTCGCAACTGAATCACACACTTATACTACTGAGTATCTAATACTTAGTATCATCTTTTTAACAACAAGTTACAAGGCTTAATTTGAATATATTCTGCTGCAACAAATCCAGTAACATATGTTGTCAGCAGACTACTGAGTGGTCAGCAGACTACTGAGCAGTCAGAAGGCTACTGACATTGCTGAGTTTGTTAACTCCAAAAATTTTTAAGTGTTAAGTTTATTCACCCCCCCCCCCTCTAAACTTAACCAAAGCCTTTTCAAGGGATCAACAATTGGTATCGGAGCAGTGCTTCTGTTCTGAAGTAAACCTACTTGTTGTGCTTGTGAAAATACTTTGAAAACATTTTCAAGTTTCTGATTTTCAAAGCTTTGCATCATGGATAACAACCAGTATGCTAGAAACATGCTGATGTGCTCCTTAGATCGTTTTGATGAGTATAAACGTCGTATGCAGGCTTGCCTAGCTGCAACACATGATGAGATGATGGATGTGCAGACTGAAGGACCACTGGAGATCACTAAGGCCATAATTGTAGGCAGTGAAACTCATTATGTTCCAAAGCCAAAAAAAGAGTGGGGTGCTGAATATAGAAAAAGAGAAAACCTCAAAAACATTGCTATTGATATCATAAACAGAACTTTGGATAGCAATATGTATATAAAAGTGAAGGATTGCAAAACTGCAAAGGAACTTTGGGAAAAATTGAAACTTATTTGTGAAGGCACTGATGCTATAAAAAAACAAAGTCACTGTAGCCAAAAGAAAGTTCCAAGATTTCAGGATGAAATCAAATGAAACCATTGAGCAAATGGAGTCAAGATTCAATGCTATCATGGATGAACTCACCCTGCTGAATGTGATGTATACAAAAGAAGAGATCAATACGAGAATCTTAGAAGCCCTACCTACAAAAGAGGTTTGGGAGATGAAGGTTACTGCCATAGAAGAATCCAGGAGTCTACATGAAGAAGACACCTTCAAGCTATTTTCATATCTTAAAGCATATGAATTCAGTAAGAAACTTATTCCTGAGACTGAAAAAGAAGAACCAAAGACTACTGCATTGGCTACTGCCCATAAAGAAGAATCATCAGGTGGTCAAGATGATCTACAGGATGAGATGCAAGAGCAAATTGCCCTACTGAGCTAGAAAATAAGAATGATGAAAATAGGAAGGGGTTCTCCAAGGAATTTCACAAAGAAATCAAGTGAAAATAAAAAGGAAGAATCGAAGAAAGATAATGATTATTTGTGTTTTCATTGCAAGAAACCAGGACACATCAAACATGACTGTCCTAATCTAAAACAGAAAAAGGAACCTGATTATCTGTGCTTCAACTGCATGAAACCTAGACATTTCAGACCTGACTGTCCAGACCTACTGAAGAACAAGAATCAGCAAAGAAGACCTGGCAAGAAAGCAATGATTGCTGATGATGAATCAGGCTATGAAGTTGAATTAGAAAAAGGAAATGAATTTGATGATACTGCACTTGTTGCTGATATGGATGATTATGCTTTAATGGAAAACATGGAAGAGAATGAGGAGGTATACAATTCTGTATCTATAAATACTCCTGCTGAAAGTGATTGTGAATCAACTTGTGGTTCAAATCCTAAAAATTCTAACAATGAAGAAACTTTGGATGCCATCCTTAGTCAACTGAGGAAAATGCAATCTAGTTATAAGAATGTGAAGGCTGAAAAAGAAGCTATTCAAATAGAAGTTGAAAGGTTAAAAGCTGAATTAAGAACTCTCAAAGGAAAGGAAAAAGATATTGAGCAAAATCAGCATATGTCTGATGTACATTCAGTAGCTGCTGAATCGGCGGAACAATCTAGTTCCACCACTGCATTCAAATCTGGAAAGCCTTATGGTGATAGAACAGGCCTTGGATTTGGAACTCAACAATCTACTAAGAGTGGATCTAGTAAGGTTACTGAACCTAGTACCAGAATTAGTCCTAAGTTTGTGCCTGCATAAGATCCAACTGCAAAAAAGGTTGCTGAGGCAGTAAAGCCTACTGAGAAGACTTCAAAGAAGAAAAATCAGAAGTCAAAAAGGTCAGCAATACCTAACAAAAAGGGTAAATCCAAAAGTAGGACTGATGGACCTTCTAGACCTACTGATAGCAGACCTGCTGCTAAGTCTGATGGACCACAAAAGGGCAAAAATCAGAAATATTTCAAGGATAAGAATCCTAAACCTAAAAATGTTAATCATTCTAGGGATACTTATCTCAGGGGGGAAAGGTAGATTGTTCCCTACTGATGATGATTGGAATATTCCTACCCCTACTGCTAGAAACAACAATCATAACCATAATGCAAAGGTAAAACCTCAGTAATAGAATTAGCAGAGGACTCAACAGAGGACTTATTCAAGACCTCAGCAGGGACCTCAGCAGACTCCATATCACAGGGCTGCTCCTAACAGACAGCAAACCTATGGTTATGCTAGTGCTTCTAATAATAGAAATCACTTCAAACAACATTATGTACCAAAAGGCCAGAAAGCATATGTGAATCCTACACATCCAAATGTTAGATCTTATGGAAATGTAGGATACGTATATGAACAAAAGTTCATTGCTTTTCCAAGAAGACCTTATGGAAATTTGCCAAGGGTCATGCTTACCACTAACCACTATGGACCCAAACAGTTTTAGGTACCTAAAATACATTAACTTTGATTTGTAGGGTGTCTGGTACTTTAACAGTGGATGTTCCAAACATATGACAAAGAATAAGCACTGTTTGACAAATTATATGGCAAAGGATGGTCCAAGAGTGAATTTTGGCAACAAGAATACACCAGGTTACACAAGAGGATATGGTACACTGGTGGGGAATGGATTCACTATCAGGAATGTTGCATTTGTGGAAGGACTGGACTACAACCTACTGAGCACTGGACAATTTTGTGACATGTGTTACAAGGTCAATTTTGACAAAGGCAACTGTATTGTCATTTGTGAAAGAGGTGAACAAGTTGTGTTGACTGGTAGATGACAACAAAACATGTATGTTGTGGATTGGTCTACTGCTGTTCCAGAAACATGCCTAATTATGCATAGTAAGTCAGAACTGAATTGGTTGTGGCATAAGAAGTTGAATCATCTTAACTTTGATGATATTATTCAATTGGTGAAAATGAAGTTGGTAATTGGCTTGCCGGAGATCACATTCAAAAAGGATGCTATATGTGATGCATGTCAGCAAGGTAAACAAACCAAGTCAAGCATCAAATCAAAGACTAAGCAATCAACAAAAAGAGTTTTGGAGCTAATGCACATGGATCTATTTGGACCAGTAACACCAACAAGTGTAACAGAGAAGAAGTATACTCTGGTAGTTGTGGATGATTATTCAAGATACACTTGGGTAGTATTCATGAACAAGAAAAGTGAAACACTTCAAAAGATGCCTGAACTTTTGAAGAGATTGCAAAATGAGAAAAGTTTGACAGTAGTGAACATCAGATCAGACAAGGGTACTGAGTTTCTCAATAAAGTCATAAGAGAATATTGTGAGCAAAATGGTGTGTTGCATCAGTTAGCTGCTGCTGGTACACCTCAGCAAAATGGGGTTGCTGAGAGAAGAAACATGACCTTGAAAGATGCATGAAGGACTATGATTTGTGAAGCATTATTACCTGAAAGATATTGGGCTGAAGCAATCAATACAGCATGCTATACACAAAATAGGACCTCAATGAACAAGAAGATGCTGAAGACACCTTATGAGATATGGAATGGAAGAAAACCAAATATATCTTATTTCCATCCATTTGGAAGCAAGTGTTTTATTTTGAATCATAAGGAGCAATTGAAGACATTCCAACCAAAATCAGATGAAGGAATCTTTTTGGGATATTCTTCTGTCAGCAAGGCATTCAGGGTACTGAATAAAAGGACTTTGAAACATGAAGAATCAATACATGTTGTATTTGATGAACCTAAGTTTACTGGAATAGAAGATGAAGTTTCAGAACCTGCTGAATACCTCCAAGTCACTGATCCAGAATGTGTTGATGTTTTGGAAAGGATAAATGACTTAAAAGTTTCTGACTCTACCCCTGCTGAAGAACCTGCTGGTAACACTACTGATGCAACAACTAAAGCAGTTCAAGGATCTGTTGAACCCTCTACTGAAGCAACAACAGAGCCTACTGAAGATGAAGCTCCTGTAAATGAAACAAATCATGATTTACAATGGTTGAAAGATCACCCTACTGAACAAGTAATTGGTAACATACAGCAAGGTGTAAGGACTAGAAGACAATTGGAAGCAATGTTTACTTGTTTTCTATCTCATATGAAGCCTAAATTTGTTGAAGAAGCTATATGTGATCCAGATTGGATAATTGCTATGCAAGAAGAATTGAATGAGTTTCAAAGAAACCTAGTTTGGACACTAGTGGAAAGACCTAGTCATGCAAACATAATTGGAACTAAATGGGTATACAGAAATAAATTGGATGAATCTGGTACCATTGTAAGGAATAAGGCCAGACTAGTGGCAAAAGGCTATTATCAAGCTGAATGAATAGATTTTGATGAGACATATGCCCTAGTTGCAAGATTGGAGGCTATAAGATTATTCTTGGCATATGCTGCTTATAAAAACTTCAAAGTATACCAGATGGATGTCAAGAGTTCATTTTTGAATGGCATTCTAGAAGAAGAGGTTTATGTTCAGCAACCTCCTGGTTTTGAAGTTAAAGATCAAGAAGATAAAGTGTACAGACTTAACAAGGCAATGTATGGCTTGAAACAAGCTCCAAGAGCATGGTATGAAACCCTATCTTGGTGGAAAATTCTTGGTAGACAATGGTTTTACCAAAGGTACCATTGACAAGACTCTTTTCAGAATCAATGAAGGGGACAGCACCCTGCTGGTACAAATTTATGTTGATGACATAATTTTTGGTTCTGAAAATGAATTGCTATGTGAAAAGATTTCTGATCTCATGAAAAGCAAGATCCAAATGAGTATGATGGGAAAGATGAACTACTTCTTGGGATTACAAGTCAAACAAATGAAAGATGGAATCTTCATTCATCAAACAAATTATACCAAGGAGCTGCTGAAGAAGTTTGGCATGGAAAATAGCACCAAAGTATCAACTCCTATGTGTACCAACAACAGATTGGATGAAGATAAAGAAGGCAAAGATGTTGATCAGACTTTATACAGAAGGATGATAGGCCGTTTGATGTACCTCACTGCCAGCAGACCTGATATATCATTTGTTGTAGGTGTTTGTGCAAGGTTTCAATCTAAACCTAAGGAAAGTCATTTAGCTACAGTTAAAAGAATTCTCAAGTATCTGAAAGAGACTTTGGGAGTAGGAATATGGTATTCAAAAGATGGAAGCTTCAAAGTTATATCCTACTCAGACTCTGATTATTCTGGATGCAAGATTGATAGAAAAAGCACCACCGGAACCTGTCAGTTGATAGGAAATAGACTGGTTTCCTGGTTCAGTAAGAAACAGAATTCAATATCAACTTCCACTACTGAAGCTGAATATATTTCTACTGGAAGTTGATGTGCACAAATACTATGGTTAAGACAACAATTGAGGGATTATGGAATTGAAGAAAGAGAAAATCCTATAATATGTGACAACACAAGTGCAATTGCAATCACAGAAAATATTGTTTTGCACTCAAGAACCAAGCACATTGATGTGAGACATCATTATATAAGAGATCATGTGGAGAAGAAAGATGTGGTGGTTCTATACATCCCTACTAAAGATCAACTTGCTGATATATTCACAAAACCATTGGATAATGAAAGATGTGCTAAGTTAAGGACTGAACTTGGCATCATAAAAGTTGACTGAGATACAAATAATCAGCAGTGTACTGGAATTCACCAAGGGGATTAGTCTTTGCTATGTTGGGTGAGCTCACTTAGCAAATTAGTCATTGGTATCAACAATTCCATGGACTTAAATAAGTTTGGACTATTGAGCAAATGAAGTTGCCAAGGGGATTGGTCTTTGTCCTGTTGGGTGAGCTCACTTGAAAGATCAGTCATTGGTATTAAACTTCATCTTGTATTATCAGTTGGACAAAACAAGTGTGTATGAAGATCAGCAGAGCAGTTTATCAGCAGGCTGCTGAGCCATTCTTGTCAGCAGGCTGCCGACCCAACTCTGATGAAGATCAAGGCTGCTGGAGTATACGTTACAAGATAGTCAAACTTAAATGAAAGTCAACAGTAATTGGATATTATTCTTATCCTTTATAACTGCGGTTACAATATCCAACAGGTACAACTCTTTATGGAATAAGTTAGTGGGACACATGGCAACATCATATTTATTCCAACTTTAATTGTGGTTAAATGCTACAGTGCGTGCACAGTACTTTCCTGACAGTTACTACCCACTTTCTTTCCTTATATATACAGGTATATAGACAGAGATGATACTTACAACTTTCAGATCGATTTTCTCTGAATATACAAAGTGTGAACACAGATTTACAAATCTTTCTCTTCACCTTTCTCAAATTTCTATTGGCGGATAAAGGTGATGTTCACATTGGAACGAGCAAAAGTGTTAGAGGGTTCGTTGTTGATGCTTGTTGGAAATTAAATTTATGTTTTGATGATAATTCATCTTATTTATTATAATGTTGTATTAACCATTTGATGAAGTGCTGAAGCCAGCTGTTATAGTGAAAAGCTAAAAGATGTCTAGAACTGAATGTATAAGTTTTATTAGAGTCTGATTTTTGTATAGGTTACATCAGACAAGCAATGTAATTATTAGTGTGTCGTAAAACTGAAAACTGGGAATCAATTAGAAAACTGGAATTCATCAAGACAAACAAACTGACTCAGATACACCTACTGAAGAAGGTAAGTTCGCTGAGAGTTACAGACTCAGTTGGCTTATCTAGAAGATGGAAGAACTGAGGGACACAGACTCAGTTATTGAAGAATGAAGAACTGAGGATCAAACTCGGTTATGAAGATTAAAAGTCGAGACTGTAAAGTTGGACTTCAGGCAAGATTGTGGTAACTGGAACTGACTTTATAGATCTTGTATGAAGACCTAAGAATCATAAGGTCAATGAATTCTTAGATGATAAATGTATCATGGTGTACTCGATTAAGTCAATTGTAATCAGATGAAAACTGGAGTACTGATATTTGAAGAAGAATAAAATCTCAGTTAATGCTCCAAGTCAGTTAGGAAACTGACAAGTGAAAAACTGACAAGGAAACTCAGTTTTATAGGTCAGCCATCCAACAAACTGAAAGTACAATCGAACGTTGTAAAGAAAGAAATTTCATTGGATGAGTCACTGACACAGCAGGAGCGGTCAGAAAATATAACCGTTGCAAGATACACAATTCAAATAAAAGCCAGATGAACGTTGGAGTTCACAATATAAATAGAATACTTTGCACCTACAACAAAGATATAGAGAACAAGAGCATATACAAGATTTAACAAGCAATTTGTGCACTCTATTTAAATTGTTATCATCACTGAACTACAACAAGATCACATTTAGTATTTCTTCAAGTGTTCAAAGCTACAAAGAATTTATCAAGGATTCAACACTTTGAAGAACCACAAACAAGAATCAATCTATTGATTCTCAACCCAACTTTGATTCTATTTCAAAGGTTTTAACTGTGAAGCAAACCAGGAAGGTTTTGTCAAGGACAGTTGTGACAGGCAGTCGGGTAGACTGTGTTTGTGGTGGTAGCTGGTGAAGAGGCAATCCTACCCTCTAAGGACCAGTGGTTCAAGCACTTGGAGAGCAGCAATTCTACCTGTTCTACAATTGTTTAGATAGTGAAGCTAAGGATTAGCCAAGGACTATTGTTTAGGACTTTTTGTAACAGTTCATCTCAAGAAGTTCTAGTGGAATTTTTCTCCGCACCACAGGGGAAGACAGGACGTACAGGATTACACCACCTGGAACCTCTATAACATCCGACTCATTTACTTTACGCATTTACATATTTATTTAGCATTTACTTACAGCATTGTGATATTTGATTGTTATACATCTCACAGTCACAACTGACATTCACCAGAATTCACAAAACTCAGTTTTCATAACAGAATAACAAGATCACTTTAAAGGCTAAAATTATATCCGTTGCCAGTTGACTCAGTTTCAGCTTAAGTCAGTTTGATTTAATCTCAGCTTAGTCAGCTCAACTCCGCACAAGTTTTTATCTGAACCATAATTTGTTTTAAACTCAGTTTTTGGTGACAAGTTTATTCACCCCCCCTCTAAACTTGTGTCAGCCTTTCCAAGGGACCAACAATTGGTATCGGAGCAGTGTTTCTTTAACCAGATATCATTTGCTCGTTATCCTCTAGTTGTTCTTATTTGAAAGCTAAGTTTTAAATCATCTGTCAGTTTTCACTCACTCACAATGGATAACAATCAATATGCAAGACAAATGCGTATGTGCAACATGGACAGATTTGACGAATACAAACGTCGTATGTAGGCATTCCTAGCAGCTACTCATGATGAAATGATGGATGTACTCACTGATGGACCAATCCAGATCACCTACATGCAAACTGAAGGTGACAGACAAGTTCGAGTTCGAAAACCCAAATCAGAATGGACTAGTGATGATCGCAAGCGGAACAATCTCAACAATGTTGCCATGGACTTTATCCTCAGAAATCTTGACAGCAACATGTACTTGAAGGTGAAAGAATGCACAATGGCCAAAGAAATGTTGGACAAACTTCAGTTAGTTTGCGAAGGAACAGATTCAATCAAGGAAAATAAAATTTCTGTTGCAAAGCAAAAGTTTGAGAATTTCAAGATGAAATCTAAAGAAACCATTGATCAAATGGAGACAAGATTCAGTGCTATTATGGATGAACTAGATATACTCAAGATTGAATACTCAAAGAAAGTCATCAACACCAGGATATTGAAGGCATTGCCAATGTGCTGGAAAATGAAGGTCACTGCCATGGAAGAATCCAGGAGACTTGATGTAGAAGATTCATTCAAGACCTTTTCAGATCTGAAAGCTTATGAATTCAGTGAAGATTTCACAACCACAGCTGCAATAATCAAAGCTCTGGAAGAACCAAAGGCCACAGCACTTGCAGCAGCATCAAAAGAGATTCAAGAAAACTCATCCAACAATATTCATGAATTGGATGAAATGGAAGAACAAATGGCTCTAATGATGAACAGAATTCGAAGAATGAAGATTGGACACCCAGTCACTCAAAAGTTCATCAAAAAGACTCCTGAAAAGAGGAAAGACGATGAATACCTTTGTTTCAACTGCAAGAAACCAGGACACTATAAAGCCGAATGTCCAGAACTGATCAAGAAGACACCACCAAGGAGAGTTGGTAGAAGAGCACTTCTTGCTGGAGATGAATCAGATTATGAAGCTGGTACTGAAAGATTGTCAGATGACACAGCTTTAATGGCACACATGGAAGATCCAAATGAGGTATGTGAATCAAACTCTAAATACTCCTCAGCTCAGATTTCCATGATAAATGCATGTTCTTCGACTGCTGACTCCAATCCAAAAGATCTAGAATTAGAAGAAACTCTTGATGACTTGATGAATCAGCTGGTAACCATACAAGCTGGTTATGAATCAATCAAAGCTGAGAAAGAAAGTCTAACTCTTGAAGTTGAAAGATTGAAGTCTGAATTAAAAATGTTGAAACTGACTAAAACTGATAAAGGAAAGATTCAGCATCAGTCTACTGCATCCGCGGCAGCAACTGAATCGTTTCCTCAATCGAGTTCAATTACTGGATTCAAATCTAGAAAACCATATGGATACATAACTGGGTTAGGATTTGATACACAGCAATCTTTGAAGAATGGAACTAGCAAAACCGTTGGACTAAATACCAGAACTGGTATCAAGTTTGTAGTTGAGCAAGTTCCACTGGCTGAGAAAATTGCTGAACCAGTAAAGCCAGTATCACACAGGATAAATCAATTTTCTAAGAAGACAACTGGATCTACCCACAAGACTAAATCAAATGGTAGATCAGCTGTATTCAATGGAAACCAACACGGCAAATCAATTGCCAGATCCACAAAAACCAATGAAGTCAGGAACCAGAAAAATTACAATCAAAACAAATCCAAGAATGTCAATCATTCAAAGATTCACACATTTAGGGGGAAAGGAAGGTTATATCCCTCTGATGATGATTGGAATTTTACTAAATTTGTTAATAAAACTGATAATGACAATCATTCCAGACCGAAAGCTTATCACAAGTTTCAGTCCAAAACTCAGCAAAGAACTAATCACAGTTCTCAGCATAAGTCACAGTACAAAGGTCAATACAGACCTCAGTACAGAAGGAATGATGGTTATCACACCAGTTTTAATAACAAAAATCGACATGGAAACAAATTACAGTCAGAAGATCTGAGAAATCATATAAATAAGACACAGTCCAAGAATAGATACTATGGGAGTGTGGCTTACATATATGAAAACAAGTGCAACAATATCCGAAGAATTCCAAAAGGATATATTCACAGAGTTGTACTGACAACTGACCCTCATGGACCCAAACTTAGTTGGGTACCTAAAAATTTCTAATTTTCATTGCAGGATATATGGTACTTTGACAGTGGTTGCTCTAGACACATGACAAAGAGCAAAGACTGTCTCAGTAATTTCGTTGAAAAGAATGGACCAAAAGTTAATTTTGGAAGCAAAGATAAACCAGGTTACACCAGAGGGTTTGGCACCTTAATCAGAAATGGACTTACAATCAAGAATGTATCTTATATAGAGGGACTACACTACAACCTACTCAGCACAAGTCAATTTTGTGATATGGGATACAAAGTTACCTTTGATAAAGAATTCTGTGTTGTCATCAGCGAATCAGCTTATCAAGTTGTCCTAGCCGGAAGAAGAAAGGAAAACATGTATGTGGTAGATTGGACAACAGCCGTCGCTGAAACTTGTTTGCTTGTTCATACCAAATCAGAGATCAGTTGGCTATGGCAAAAGAAACTGAGTCATCTCAACTTTGATGACATCAACACACTTGTTAAGAAATAGCTAGTCATTGGACTACAAGAGATATCATATAAGAAGGACAGCTTATGTGATGCGTGTCAACAGGGAAAACAAACAAAGGCAAGTTTCAAGACTAAGTCTCAGCATTCAACAACCAGACATCTAGAATTGCTACATATGGACTTATTTGGACCTATTACACCAATTAGTATCAGTGGAAAGAAGTATACATTGGTGGTAGTAGATGATTTTTCAAGATATACTTGGGTAATCTTTCTAACCAAGAAAAGTGAAACCAAGCAAAAACTCACAGAATTTCTTAAAAGACTTTAGAATCAACAAAGGAGTTTCAGTTGTGAAGATAAGATCTGATAAAGGAACTGAATTCCTCAACAATGTGATTATAGAATATTGTGAAGAAAATGGTGTTTTACACCAACTTGCTGCCACAGGAACACCACAACAAAATGGTGTAGCTGAAAGAAGAAATAGAACACTCAAAGAAGCTGGAAGGACTATGATTTGTGAAGCTAAACTACCTAAAAGATATTGGGCAGAAGCAGTAAACACGGCTTGCTATACTCAGAACAGAGCTCTCATGAACAAGAGACATGAAAAGACTCCTTATGAAATTTGGAATGGAAGAAAACCAAATGTTTCATACTTTCATGCATTTGGAAGCAAATGTTTCATACACAATAATGGAAAAGATCAGCTTCATGTTTTTCAACCCAAAGCTGATGAAGGAATTTTCCTAGGATATTCAAGTGTCAGCAAAGCATTCAGAGTATTGAATAAAAGGACACTCAAGCATGAAGAATCAATACATGTGGTATTTGATGAACCAAATTTTCCTGGTGAAACAACTGAAGACCGACCAGAACCAGTTCCTCAGTCTCAGTTACCAATCATACCAGAACCTGTTTCAGTTGAAGTTGGAAAACTACAAATTTCAGAATGTTCAGATCAAGATCAGCCTCAGTTTCCAACTACTCAACAATTTGAACAACCTCAATCGATTCGGTTGAACAAATTCAAGAACCAATTTTTGAAGAATCTGTTGAACAAAATACAAATCAGCCAATACAAACTCACACATATCAATGGATGAAAGATCATCCTGAAGAACAAGTTATTGGTGATACTCAAGCTGGAGTTCGAACAAGACATCAACTAGATGCGATGATAGCATGTTTTTTATCTCAATCAGAACCTAAAGAACTTGAAGAAGCCTTAAAAGATCCAGATTGGATATTAGCTATGCAAGAAGAACTAAATGAATTTGAGAGAAATCAAGTATGGGAACTGGTAGATAAACCAGTTCATGTAAATATCATTGGAACCAAATGGGTTTTCAGAAATAAACTTGATGAAGATGGAAATGTCATTAGAAATAAAGCCAGACTAGTAGCCAAAGGATACTCTCAAGCAGAAGGCATAGATTTTGATGAAACTTACGCACCAGTCGCAAGACTAGAAGCAATCAGACTTTTTCTTGCTTATGCAGCTCATAAGAAATTCAAAGTTTATCAGATGGATGTCAAAAGTGCGTTTCTAAATGGAATTCTTGAAGAAGAAGTGTATGTTCAACAACCACCGGGATTTGAAATCAAGGATCAAACAAATAAAGTTTTCAGACTAAGGAAAGCTCTTTATGGACTTAAACAAGCACCAAGAGCTTGGTACGAAACCCTGTCTCAATTTTTGGTAGATAATGGATTTATCAAAGGAACAATCAACAAAACATTGTTCAGGATGAAGAATGGAGAAGATACTCTACTTGTTCAGATTTATGTTGATGATATCATCTTTGGATCAGAAAATGAACAGCTATGTGAGAAATTTGCAAGTTTGATGAAAAGCAACTTTCAAATGAGTATGATGGGGGAAATAAATTATTTCCTAGGTTTGCAAGTTAAGCAACTAGCTGATGGAATCTTCATTCATCAAACCAAATATACAAGAGAACTTATCAAAAAGTTTGGTATGGAGAAATCTACTGGAATTTCTACACCAATGGGGACTAACATCAGATTAGATGAAGATAAAGAAGGTAAAGATGTTGATCAAACACTCTACAGAAGGATGATTGAAAGCTTACTCTATCTTACAGCAAGTAGGCCAGACATATCCTTTACTGTCGGTGTTTGTGCAAGATTTCAGTCAAGACCAAAGGAAAGCCATCTCACAGTTGTAAAAAGGACCTTGAAATATCTAAAAGATACAGATGGAGTTGGTATTTGGTATTCAAAAGAAGGAAAATTCAAGCTGATTTCTTACTCAGATTCAGATTATGCTGGATGCAAAGTGGACAGAAAAAGCACATCAGGCACATGTCAGTTATTAGTAAATAGACTTGTGTCATGGTTTAGCAAGAAGCAAAACTCAATTTCAACTTCAACAGCAGAAGCTGAATATATAGCAGCTGGAAGTTGTTGTGCTCAAGTTTTATGGATCAGACAGCAATTAAGAGACTATGGGATAGAAGAAGGAACAATTCCCATAATGTGTGATAACACAAGTGCAATTGCAATTACTGATAATCCAGTTTTACATTCAAGAACAAAGCACATTGATGTACGTCACCACTTTATAAGAGATCATGCAGAAAAGAAGGATATAACAGTTCTTTATGTACCTACTGAAGATCAGTTGGCAGACATCTTCACTAAGCCACTGGACAAAGAGAGATTTGCAAAACTAAGAACTGAGTTGGGAATAATCAAAGTCAGTTAAGCCAGAGATTCATCAAGGGGATTAATCTTTGTTATGCTGGGTGCGCTCACTTAACAGACTAGTCATTGACATCAACAATCTCAAACTGACAAATTGGAAGATTTTGGCAAAACTTAAAATTTTGACAAGAACTGAATTATATTTGAAACTGACCTCAGCATCAGTTTTCATATTTGGTCAAAAGTTGATAAGATAGAATCAACAAGGGTTATATCGCATTAAATTGCCACAGTTCTTTTTGTCAGAACTTCGTGTGTACACCCCACGATTGTCAGAAAGTAATACATGTATCGGTTATCAAAACCATCATGGAATTTGAAAAGTTGTACCATTCAACCGCCAGAATATCCCACCTATTTATTCAATTTCTTTTCACAATTTTTCAAACCTACCCTTCCAAATCAAATTTCTATGTGTTCACACTCAAACATGGACACCGCAATTGATTCGAAAGATAGTCGTTTAATCACAAAGCTGGATGAACTGACACTCGACATGTATGAAGCTATGTGTCAAAACACTCTGTTAGCCAGTTGTATACGAGATAAAATCGAAAAGCAACCAGGGTTGAACAACCATCTCGAAGTTCGCTTCAAAGCAAGACGAGATGTGGAAGGAATTTTGCAGTTTTGGCAAAATATGCGATTGGTCAGGGACTCCTTAACTACTACAATTCGTGGAGATCGCATTGTACTCAATGAAAGAGTCATGAGATCACTCTTTGGGTTTGCAAATACAGCAGCAACTTCAATAGAATTAGGAACCCTACCATTGGATAAAGAAGCCTTTCTCAGAATGATGACTTCGTCTACAGAACCAATCGTACCTGGAGTTCATGTCGACAAAATCAAGCCAGAATTTGGACACCTCAGCAGATGGCTCAGCAAACACGTCATTGGAAAATCCAAAGGGATTAGTATACTTTCGGAAGAAAATATTTTGCTAATGAACATAATCTGGGAGAACATTGAATTCAATTGGGCAGGTTATGTTTTCAATCAATTCAAAAAGCAACATATTGCTGAATTAGAAAGTATGGCAAAAGCTCAAGCTGAAGGACAAGTAACTGATGGTAGATTTCGACTAAAGAAAACTCTTAGTGGAATCATTCAGTTTTATTTGGAAAGAATCAAGGAAGGAAAGGAAGCAAGGGAAACAGTGACATCAAAGGAAATCACAGAAGCAACTTTCCAAGAGGAAGGAAAACGGTCAACTGTGTCTCAGCAGCAAACTGAATACAGAGGGACCAAGCGAAAATCAGTATCCACAGAAGAAAGATCAGTTGTAAGATGCTTGTACCCTGAAATCTCAAGTGAGATAGCACCTACTGAGGGGGAACGACAATTGACAACTGAAGATACCGAAGAGGATGTCAATGCTAACCTCACTTCTCAAACACAAAAGCAGTCAGTTCAACAATTGGCACCAGTCTTCGAAGCTGACAAAATCATAAAGCTGATGAAAATGAAACTTCAACCAGAAGACTCTCGTGATGCAAATTTACAGATTGAAGAAAAATCACTCTTGGAGAAATTGGAAGTAAGAGATCTTTACTCTCTGTTCCCTATTAAGGAATTTCTGGACAATTGTTTCAAAAGATTTACTGAATTAGCAAAAATAAGAGAATCAGGCACATCGTCTAAAGACAGTTCACAGAAAAAGGATGATGACGATCATGATAGGCCAAGAAAAGAAGCTGATGATACTACAGTTTTGCAAGCAATCACTCAATCACAACATCCAGTAACGCAAACTGCACCACAGCAACAAGCATTGTCTGTTGAAAACCAGACAAATGTCAATCAGCAAGCAGGTGATGAAATCAGACAACTGATGGTTATAGATACTCAGGACAAGGATCAAGTGGAAGCTACATATGATCCCTCTGATTTTCTATCTAAGGAAGAATTGGCCAAAGTTCATGACAACTTGAAAATAGTACTCAGTCTAAGAGATACACAAAATGGTCTCTTATCAAACATCTCTGAATATCTTGATTATAGAACTAGAACTGATGTTTCGGTTCATGCAAGACTAGAGATGATTCACAAAGCAAGTTCAAGTTCTGCCTCGGAAATTGTTTTACTCAAACAACACCTTGAAGATTCAACCACTGTAGATAGAGAAACTCATGCTCAAGCTCATTGGCATATTAATCAGCATATCTACGGGTTAGAAACTCAACTCAAGGAAGTACTTGACTCTCAGCGACAAATTTCAGAAGATCAAAAGGCAACCCATGCCCTGGTAGATCAGTTATATGATGCGAAAAAGGGGGAAGCTGAAGAAGAAAAGCTGAAATTACTCAAAGAAATGAAGAAACTTGAAGAAGAACTACAAAGATACAGATCAGATCCTAAGTTTTTGAAGAAAGAGTTAACTGAAGATCAACTCATTGCAAAATACAATCAACCTGGAGATAGAAGAGTTACTCTTACAAAGGATCTGTGGACGCAGTTTTTCAAAGACTACAATCCTATCAAAACCAAGTACAAGGATAGAACATTCGAAGAATCCTTGATCTACTTTTTGTCTGATATTCACTCAAAGCAAAAGATTGCACAACATAAGAAGAATCGAAGGATTGAAGACAAACTAAAGATCAAAGATAAAGTTGAACAAATGAAAGCCGACATAACAGAATTTGAAAAATACTATCTGGAAGACTCAAGCTTATCCAAGCTAATTCAATGGAGAAGATGGAAAGAAAGTAGTCAAGTTGACTACAACAAGACCTTTTCAAAGGAAGACTTCAAACTTGAAGAAGATTTTCGTCTGTATGACAAGACAAAAAGATATGATCTAGTTATGCAAAAAGCTAAGAAGAAGCTCAGTCTTTAATCATAGACATTTGAACAAAATGCTTGTATCCAGTTTTTGCTCATCCTATTGAAAACCAGTTTCCAGTTTTACAGTTTTTATTATTGTATTGATCTTTAAGCTTTTCTTTTAGGGAGAGTTTTGGCATCATCAAAAAGGGGGAAATTGTTGGAAATAAAATTTATGTTTTGATGATAATTCATCTTATTTATTATAATGTTGTATTAACCCCATTTGATGAAGTGCTGAAGCCAGCTGTTATAGTGAAGAGCTAAAAGATGTCTAGAACTGAATGTATAAGTTTTATTAGAGTCTGATTTTTGTATAGGTTACATCAGACAAGCACTGTAATTATTAGTGTGTCGTAAAACTGAAAACTGGGAATCAATTAGAAAACTGGAATTCATCAAGACAAACAAACTGACTCGGATACACCTACTGAAGAAGGTAAGTTCGCTGAGAGTTACAGACTCAGTTGGCTTATCTAGAAGATGGAAGAACTGAGGGACACAGACTCAGTTATTGAAGAATGAAGAACTGAGGGATCAAACTCAGTTATGAAGATTAAAAGTCGAGACTTTAAAGTTGGACTTCAGGCAAGATTGTGGTAACCTGAACTGACTTTATAGATCTTGTATGAAGACCTAAGAATCATAAGGTCAATGAATTCTTAGATGATAAATGTATCATGGTGTACTCTGATTAAGTCAATTGTAATCAGATGAAAACTGGAGTACTGATATTTGAAGAAGAATAAAATCTCAGTTAATGCTCCAAGTCAGTTAGGAAACTGACAAGTGAAAAACTGACAAGGAAACTCAGTTTTATAGGTCAGCCATCCAACAAACTGAAAGTACAATCGAACGTTGTAAAGAAAGAAATTTCATTGGATGAGTCACTGACACAGCAGGAGCGGTCAGAAAATATAACCGTTGCAAGATACACAATTCAAATAAAAGCCAGATGAACGTTGGAGTTCACAATATAAATAGAAGACTTTGCACCTACAACAAAGATATAGAGAACAAGAGCATATACAAGATTTAACAAGCAATTTGTGCACTCTATTTAAATTGTTATCATCACTGAACTACAACAAGATCACATTTAGTATTTTTCAAGTGTTCAAAGCTACAAAGAATTTATCAAGGATTCAACACTTTGAAGAACCACAAACAAGAATCAATCTATTGATTCTCAGCCCAACTTTGATTCTATTTCAAAGGTTTAGACTGTGAAGCAAACCAGGAAGGTTTTGTCAAGGACAGTTGTGACAGGCAGTCGGGTAGACTGTGTTTGTGGTGGTAGCTGGTGAAGAGGCAATCCTACCCTCTAAGGACCAGTGGTTCAAGCACTTGGAGAGCAGCAATTCTACCTGTTCTACAATTGTTTAGATAGTGAAGCTATGGATTAGCCAAGGACTATTGTTTAGGACTTTTTGTAACAGTTCATCTCAAGAAGTTCTAGTGGAATTTTCCTCCGCACCATAGGGGAAGAGAGGACGTACATGATTACACCACCTGGAACCTCTATAACATCCGACTCATTTACTTTACGCATTTACTTATTTATTTAGCATTTACTTACAGCATTGTGATATTTGATTGTTATACATCTCACAGTCACAACTGACATTCACCAGAATTCATAACACTCAGTTTTCATAACAGAATAACAAGATCACTTTAAAGGCTAAAATTATATCCGCTGCCAGTTGACTCAGTTTCAGCTTAAGTCAGTTTGATTTAATCTCAGCTTAGTCAGCTCAACTCCGCACAAGTTTTTATCTGAACCATAATTTGTTTTAAACTCAGTTTTTGGTGACAAGTTTATTCACCCCCCCCCCCCCTCTAAACTTGTGTCACCTTTCCAAGGGACCAACAATGCTAACAATACTGAGCTAGCTATCAATATTGGTAGACGAATCAGAAGATATGAAGGATTAGAGGATGTTCTGAATCTGAGATTGGAAAGCATCTTTTATACAAATGTTACAAATTTCTGGAGGAATATAGTGATTAGAGATGAAAGAGAGGCATTTACAACCACTGTTAATGCCCAGGAGATTGAAATCTCTTCAAACCTGCTGAGGGAAGTATTCGGATTTGGACTTAGAAATGGTGCTCCTACCAATCCTGAATCTTTGGAGCTGTCTAGATTGGAGTTTGTTGTGCAATAAAGACCAACAAATCCTTAAAATCATCACTTAGTATCAATGTGAAGCATATCAAAATGGAGTATAATTTGCTGAGCAAGATTATTGCTAAAAACATTCTTGGATTCAGTGGAAGCCTTGACACATTATCTGGACCCAAGATTGACATGCTGATAATCATATGCAATAATATGAAGTTTGATTGGACCGGATTATTTGTCCAATACATGAAGAAGGTGATAAAAGAGGACAGAGATAGGACCACGAAGTCCAAGACACTGTCTTTAGGTTTGATGGTGCAGGCCCTACTGACCCATTTGAAGATTGCTGATGTTGCACCTGCAAAAATCAACAAGTCCAGATATAAGCCGGAAATCAGTTATCTCATCCCTGGTTTGGATGATGATGAAGATGTAGATGCTGAAAGGACAGGGAGTGACAATGATAGAGATCATGATGGTGGTGGTGGGCAGGCTAAACCAGTTGCACAACCTGCTGCACCTAAGAAAACTGCACAGAAAAGAAAGGCTATTGATACAAGAAAGATAACTGAGATTTTAAAGCCTAAGAAGACAAGACAACAATTAGTAGACCCGGCTGAATCTACTGAAGTTCTAGTTGAAATTGAGGCTACTGAGCCTACTAGAGCTACAAAGAAAACTGCTGCTGAGATTTTGAGAGAATAGCTAAAAGAAGATAAAAGAAAAAGAAAAGCTACTGAAGTTGAAGAACAACCTGCAAAAAGAAGGAAACAGGTTGTAAAGAAGAAAGCTCATGGTAAAGGCAAAGAGCTAAGAGTCCTGGAGGAACAAAGAGAATTAAAAGAAGAGGCTGTTGAGCCTACTGAGGATGATAATGTTGTTGTTGAGCAACAGATTGAAGAACCACAACACACAGATGTGCCTAACCCTGTTGTGGAAATTCTTGAACCTGTTCTTGACCCTGCTGTGAATGCTACAACTCAGGGAGAAGAACAGAGTACTGCAGACCCTACTGATATGCATATAAGGCAGGAGGAACCTAGTGTGGAACAGTTGGAGGTAGTAGGGACAAATGTACCACCTGAAGAACATACTGACCTATTTGTATCTGCCATAGATACATTGACTCATCTTGTTGAAGCCTTTGGGGGACAACAAGCTGAGGAATCTGCCCCAAGAAAGCCCTCAATGCCATATGAAAGGAGGGAAAAGAAATCATAGAAAGAAAGAGTAGATCCCAACTTCAATATTATTCAGAAATACTTTCAATGGAAGTTTGGCTTCTACAAAAGACAAAAGCCAGCTGCAAATCCAATGAGTGGTATTGAGGAATGGGCTTTTGATCAGTTGGAAGTGGAAAACCTTCTAGAATTGGTTGATACAACCATTCTACAGATAAGGTTGATGGAGTTATTGGAACAAGGAAGACAAAGTGCAAAAATCATATTCAATGATCCCAAGTACACACCGACAGTGATGATACTTCATCATCTGATTCTTATGATGATCATCTATGTTTCTAAAGGAGTCCAGTGGAGTGGTTAAAGATAGATCAACTGGAGAAGCTAGACGAGAGTCCACTGAACATGTAGTAGATCAGCCTGCTGAAGGTGCCAAGTCTACTGAGGATCAGCAGACTGATATGCTAAATGAAGAGCTGGGAGCTACCTTCAATGAAGGTTTAGAGAGACAGTTTGCAATAGGAACGTCCCTGGAAGAGGCCATAATATCTACTCTAAATGATGTTGTTATGTTTGAAGAAGCTGATGAAAGTTCTGAGGACTCAGCTCAGTATCAAGAGTGTTTTGACACTCAGGCAACCTTATCTCAAGTTGCAGATCAATTACATAAGGTTGCTGATGATAGAGGAGTCTTAGTGGAAAATCTGACTATATTTCGTCTTATTTTTGTTGAAGAGGTGGTTCAGGTTGCTGAGTTACAAGCAGCACCTGAATACAGGTTGGAACAGGGGGTCCTAATCACTGAGGAACAAACAGTGTTAGGACAAAGGTTGGAACTATTAATGGGATTGGATGAATCCCCTGCACATTCTAAAGAGACTGTTGCAGTCCAGACTACTGAAGTCAAGGCTACTAAAGGTAAAAATAGTCAGCAGACTGTTGTTGATGAGGATGAACAGCTGTTGGATTTTGACTTCAGGGATAAGGAGTTCCAAATGCCCGAGGAAGAACAAGTTGCTGATGAACCTCAACAGGCACATGTACCAATTTTGGAGGAGGCACATGTTTCGGAACCTCAACCTACACAAGATCCTATTTTGGAAGACATTTTTGTAGATGTGATTGAAGAAGGTCCTGAACCTGCTGGATGGGATAGGACAAGAGCCATGGTTGTCAGCATACCAAGGGCATACTATAATGTTGAAGAGCCTGCTGATGATTTTGCTAGACATATGGCTGGAGGTATGGATGGTGCAGTACCAGCACATGTTTTGGAAGAGTTGAGGGTAGTAAGAGATGTTATTACACAGTTAAGGACTCAACTAAATAGATAGGAACAAAGATTTGAAGACTTGATGAATTTGGTGGAAAATAGGGGAAGAACTACTGAGACAGTTGCTTCCAACATCACTTCCACTCAATATGCTCTTGCTAACCTAACCAAAGATGTGAGAAGTATAAAACAAGGAAATGCACACAGAGATAAATATTTAAATGAACAGTTTGCCTCAATTCATAAAAAGCTTGACAATCTTGCTGAGGCACCCAAGCCTGCTGTGGCTCACCCTGCTGGAACACCTCAACCTGCTGCATTGGATCCTAAGGTTACTGAGAGGATCAATTGGCTGGAACAAACCATGGAAGGAAGGATCACTGCAGTTGACACAAGGACAAAGATTATGGAAGGTCAACTTGCTAACTTAGTGATCACACAAGAGAGTGTTCATGGTCTACTGTCCCGGTTTATTGATGATGTCAATAAGGGGGAGTGATATAAATGAGTTCAGGAAACCTGCACCTGGTAGGATTCAGTTGATTGATGACCTCCTGCAAGAATATAGGAAGCTATACAATGGATGGAAGAAACCCTATCATAACATGGGATTTCAGGAGGGGCTGAATTCCTTTATGGGACTAAAACTTTGGGAAACAAGGGTCAAGGCACAGAGAGCTATTAGGAAATCACTAGTTTAACGCAGCGGAATTTAAAATTTGATTTCCTTTTACTAGATCGTTCTTCGTTTAATGCAATAAACACGTTAAGTGGTTTGACGGTTATACCTTGATGATCTATAAGATCGTCGCTTTGACCATCAACGGAGAGTAGTTCAGTGCGCAAGCCGTCCACGCGTCCGGCCTCTATCGCTAATCCACCCAAACCCCTTGCCGGAATCCTTCTTGGATTGCTTTTGGAAAACTCCGGTTGCTAGACCGGCCCTTTTCCTCTCTCACAAACTCACTATAGGTTGCTCTCTATTTTACACAAGAACTATGAGCTCTTGCAATTGTGATGTACAAAAGAGCTTGACACCCACTTCCTTTATATAGGCAAAGTGGCGCCCCTATGTTGTGTGGAGGAGAAGAAAACATTTTCCCAATAAAATAAGGAAAATCAATTAGATTGATTTATCTCTTTTAAAATAATTAATTTTGCCAATATCCTATATTGATTATAATTATCTTATTACCATAAATCTATTTTCCCAAAATCAATTATTATCTTATATTAATATTTTGGCAATCTTATTAATTAAAGTGCACAATCCAAGTGTATCTTATACACATCAAAAGTGGCGCCCCTACAGTCAACTAATTGACTTTCGGAATATTCTTTAATTATTATAATTTGTATATAATTAATATCTTGTATTTTATTTATTCATAATAAATAAATACCACCATATTAATTTACCACTATAACCTTCATAGTCTAGAGATAAACTTTCCTTATTTGGTTATCAACTATAACCACACTTTAATCCGACTCGATGTTCATATGTGTGTGACCCGATAGGCTTCCGAATATGTTGGCCGTAGACACAAAGTGCAAATTACTAAAATGCCCTTCATGCCTAACGATCACGGGATATCGTCTAGCAACACACCGTGACCCCCAATCATCGGAAGAGTCAAAAGCAATGACTACTACCTTTCATGTGAGGCAGTTACCGTGTAACTTACAATCCTATCGATGTAATAATATCCATACGATCGTATCTCGAGTGTCAATACATTAACGATCGTATCTTATAATCTGGATATCATGCTCTCTAGGGATTACACATTTACTCCCACTTTGCAAAGATTCTCGAGAGCTAGACATTCCTTATAAGAAGGCAATTTCGGATATTCGATCCCAATCATAGGATACGTGATTCCCGGACGACCAATCATGTATAATCCACATGCTTCAATATCATACCCAATCACTACCGCATGATCGCCCCGTGGCTAGGGGAAATCTCAATAGTGTCAAAGCATGACAATCCACACCGTGATGCCATGAAGACTCCGGTCAAAAGGATAATCACACAACCGCCACATAGTGTGACACTTAATGTAATTGGGTCAGTCTAACGTACGCATTCTCTAATACACGTCTACGTACGGTCCAAGTGTCCCTACACTTCGATAGACGAGATCTATCCCTATCTTCTAAAAGATAGAAGACATCCAATACGTGCTAGTCTGATTATACTATCAATGTCCCATTTGATAATATGTAAGACTAGAGACATTTAAGTACCAATCTTGTTATAGTGATTAGATATGTCATCAACCATAATCACTATCATGGTTTCTCTTTCACAGATTGACACTAGGGACGTTACTATATATATACAACAAATACTATGAAGATAAACAATATATAATAACATACACTACTAGAAAATAGGCTTTTAATGAGGAGATTTCTCCTCACTAATTGTCCATTTCTCCTCATTAAAGACTTTTAATGAGGAGAAATCGATCCTCATTGCCGCCTCCGCCGCTAAAGACATATAATGAGGAGAATTGGAACTCCTCATTAATTTATTCATACATTAATGAGGATATATTCTCCTCATAAAAATATGTTTTTGTGACTACTAACCTCCTCATTATTAGGTCATTTACTTCTCATTAAATAAATATCATGCGACAACATAACTCCTCATTATAGGGTTATTTGCTCCTCATTAAATCATGAATTATTGACAACATATCCTCCCATTATAGAAACTTTTACCCTCATTATAAGAATACAAATGTTCACAAAACAAGAAAACGACTGGCGGGATATGGCCATCAAGCAAGCAAAAAAGGCCGGGCAGATCACATCACCAGAGGACAAAAGAACTTTATCCATTATTCCAAAAGCATGTAAAATTACATCATGTAAGAACAAACTAAAACCATATCCTCCTCATTCGAGGAATCAATTCTACAATGTTTCAAGATGGAATGTTTACCATAATGCATAACAAAAACAACAATAGAATCATCATAAGTGCCCCAGCCTTCAGCATTTTTGAATCAAACTCAGTTGGAAGTTGGAAGTTGGATAGCCATATTTCAGTATTTCATGATACACTAGAGTACTGGTGAGAGTACCTTGGTAGCTCCGGTGCTGCTGGAAATGATGTTGAATGATGAAGCATGTCCACCTATACAGCCTTGCTTTATGGACCATCCACAGTCTTTTGAGCAGCTGAAATTTATATGAAAGGTAATTTTCAGAAACATAAATAGGTTAATGAACCCTATGCATAAAAAATAGTTCAAACATAAACGCACCGGTAATATTGAATGCATCATGCCATGTTCAAACATCAGAACATTCTACTTCACATAGCACTTGGATCAATAAAAGTAAAACATTATTCAATGCGAAAAATAATCCAGTTATTAGCTACACATAAGCATTTCAGTATACAAAGTAAACATAATCTGCTAAGTATAAACTTAGAAATACGGGAGCCCAATAAATCGAGTTGGGAGAAAACCACTTGTCCAATAATTTAATTTCGGATCAAAACATCTTGCAACTATTTACTTGCCACTAAACTGAAAATCAGTCGAATAGCAACCATCTTGTTCTGATATACATTGAAAAACGGAAACTTCAATCTTAATAATGATTACATCGGATAAAGGATCATAACCTCAGATTCTTGCTCAGGGTACGATCAGATCAGACCCTGTGATTCTTGTCATATCGAAAAAAACTCAGCAAATAAATAGTTGTGCTTCTTGTAGTTTAGAAAGATCGATTATAATGGTACCAAACAATCTAAACAGCGACTAGTACATTAATGCCTTAAAAAACCATACAAAAATGATGCCCTATTCGAGAAGAATAAAATCTACCTTGAATGATCCGGTTCTGTTTTGAATTTGGTCTGAGATATTCATGCTCGTGGGAGACGGAGACTAGTCATCGCCATGAACTTGGTCCAAGCTACATTTAACATTTTCCTCAACACGTGGGGGACTGGAATCGGTATTCAACTCCTGGTAAAATGGAGCTTAGAAGTTGAATGCATCAAGTAAATAGAGACAATTAGTGAACAACAGTATGTGAATTTGAAAAGTAAGGATGCATGTAGCATATTCCAGAATATGAAGAACTTTAAGAAGTATTTTCCATCTTTTTTTTAAGTAAAAGGCCAAACTCATACCTTTTCAACGCCTTGGTTACAAGTATAGACTAAAGCATCAGCTAGTATAAGCCTTCCTTCAGCATCTGTATTATTAACCTGCAGCATTTATCAATGTCAGAAAACCGACGACATATTTACCAACGATAAGACAGCACATCAGCGATTCAATCCAACGGGTCAACATCAATACCCATGATTTAGAACAGAGGTTAAAACTTCTCTTACCTTGCAGCCATGATCAGAGAAATAAAAGAAAAGAAAATGTCAAAGAGACAGGAAACGATCATGAAGTTCAACCATAAGAACAAGAGTAGCAGCTCTATTTGACCACAACTAGTTAAACCGAAATTGAAAAAATTGTGAGGAACAAACCGTAATCGAGCAACCAAAAGCAAGACACGAGACAGAATTTTTGGCCATCCAAATTGTTCAAGGAGTTACCTCAATCATTTTTCCACTGGAAGCTGTGAGAATATCACAAGGCCTCATACCCGTTCCACTAATCATATTCTCACAAGTTGCAACCACAAAATGAACCAATAAAAGCATCACTTATTATTAGATCCAGCATGATATTGCAAAGTCTCTATTTGACATTAACTTCATACTGCAACAAAGATTTTAAGCAAAATCAAAATACCTTATAATGCATAAAAATAAAAATAAAAAGCATGCAAATCTTTTGTAAAGAGCAGATTAAAAAGCTGATGAATAGTACAACTTTTCTTCCTTTCATTGGCCACTAAAGGGAGATAACTTCTAAATTAACCATTTCTTACAGAATCTGTAGATTAAGCATAAAACTTTCATTGCATAGCCCCTCTAATGTTGAGGTATATTACATTTTGAATATATACTCTATTCCTTTAAACAAGGTCTTATTACAAAAAAAGGTCCAACTGCAAGACATGTGCCACAAATTTCAGAGAAGCAAAAGGTCATAACAAGGAAGCAACAAAAATCATAAAACCAACATTTTTTTTGAACAAAACACAAAAGTAATGAAATTTAATAACCAAAAGTTCATTTATTTCTCATGTTCACTAAGAAGAGGCAAGTTTCCATCTGACATCAAGATCCCATAACACGAATCATGGAAAAGTTATCTAAACAACTCTTAAAATAGAATAGTGATATTCTCGCATGGTACATTTCTGGAACTTAAAAGGACCTTAGGTTAAAAGGCTATGTTTACGCCCCCAAAAAATGAAACAATTATTGTAGCTATAATTTCACCTTTAATCATTTCATACAACAAGCATCTGTGATAACAAAGTTTATATACACGCTAGTCAAAGTTGCTACTCTTCTCACAAGAGAACTATGTGAAGAAGGACAGAGAACTGAACAGAGCACAGATTCAGCTAGTGCAAATTCTCGGCATAGCAGATTTAACAAGCTCGGGTCATACTGAACACATATAATCCACATAACCTGAACATTAAACTCATACAAATTCTTGGCATAGCAGATTCAGGCAAACTACCTAATCAGATTCTAAAGGTTCAGTTTGTAAACACAAAGAAGCAAGTTCAAGAGTAAGGAACAGATCAAAGCAATTCTGATTTAGTTCAACAAAGCTAATCACGAAAATTGGTCATCTCAATTGTTAATGAACAGTTCCCATTGGAATACCATACTCAAACACCAAAAGTACACCTAAGGTTCATATTTTACTGCTAAGCACAAATCCCAACAAATAGAGCCTAGGACTATGACATCAATTTCCATACCCATTGGAAATATCAATCTGCAGACTACCAAGTCAAGTATCATGTAATAGAAAAAACATCAAGATTTGATCTAAATCAGGAAAACAATCCTTTGGAATTTACTGGAATACCATTCTCAATGCACTTGCGCAAGTATTCGTAATCTCGTTCTCTTGCCAAAGCATGTATAGCATCCAACTTTCTGCAAATACATGAAAAACAGATCAAATCACCAGCAGGAAACCAAGCATAAAAATTAAATACAACAAAATTAACAAAATGAGGGAAGAAGATCAAATACGGAAATAGAGGAAGGAGACGAAAGGCAGCCAAAATGTCATGGAAGGTGAGAGACTGCAAAAATTTAGAGGAATCGGAGAAAGCATGTTTGAGAATGACAGCTAGCTCCTTACAGACTTTGGCATAGTAGTTGCATTGATCAGTCGATGAGAATTTGGGGTTGAGGTTTAACCCTAGGTATCTCTCCACCGCAGCATCGTCTTCATACTACGCCTTCATAAAGACATAATCAGATCATCGACCGTCTGAAGCCTCGACTGAGACCGGTTCCGGTCAGGTGGCTCCGCTGATGTAGCGATCGACCACCGATTCCCTTCTGCAATTAAAAATACACTTTTATTGTAGTGGACAATAGATGGTTTACGGCGGTGGAGGCGGAAGTGAGAGGAGGGCGGAGGGATTGAGGGGAGACGCTGATTGGGATTTTGGCAAGACGCTGATTTAGGGTAGAGGAGAATGATGTTGGGGAAATTGGGATGCTTATTTTGTAAAAGAAAATGGAAAGTATAATACTTTATTTTTTTACACAGGAAAAAGAATAATATAATAATATAATAATAATAGTAGTAGTACTTATGAAAGGAAAATAATAATATTTTATCAGATAATGAGGAGATTTTTTTTAATTATATACATAATGAGGAGATTTTTCATCAATAATGAGAAGAAAATACAAGTTGGTCATCAAATTCATCACTCCTCATTATTAATATCATTTAATGACCAAATTTTAGCTCATCATTAAATTCTCCTCATTAGAACACATATTTCTTGTAGTGATAAGTGCTTTTATTAATCATAATAAAGTTATTACATGAACTAAATAGACTGTAAATGACCCGACCCGGTCGGATCTGGTCCAACCCGATTGGGTTTAGGACACCTTTCCAACAAGAGCTTCCTCTAGAGGTGGAAGAGGTAGACTGGGAACTACCCAATCAGCAAGGGATTCACTGGATGAATTCAAACATTTTTACATGGGACAGGGCTTCAGTGATCATATAATTAGATTAACTCTACCAGAAGCCTGGAAGTGGTGGAAAGAGCTGAATCATTGGGTTGACTTTTCCCCAATTGAAAACCAATGGATGGTGGATCTAGTCAGAGAAATCAAGGAGTTCTATGAGAAGAGAGGAAGAGGCAAAGACAGAAACTAGATCAGCACACTTACATTATTCATTTCATTCTACTGATCCTAGTTTGTAATAAGTTTGAACAAGTTTGATTATAATGAGAAATGGCTAAATTTGTTCTGTTTTTGTTTTTATCTTTTTACTTTGCTGTAAGGGGGGTTTTGGCATCATCACTAAAAAGGGGGAAATTGTTGGACATATTTTAAGTTTTAATGATGAGTGCCAAACTAGATGTAATAGAGCAAAGGCAAAAAGATGTCCAGATCAAATGTATAGGATTATTAGAGTTTGATCTTTGTATAGGTTTGATCAAACAAGCATTGTAATTAGGTCAGCTGACTGTATCAGCAGACCTGTCTAGGTCAATAAGGTAACTAGGTCAGTAGACTAGTTAGGAACCTGCTGAAGACTGAAGGCTGAGGGTTCGAACTCAGTTATTGAAGGCAAAGGGTTCAAACTTAGTACTTAAAGTCAAGGATATGGAATCAGAATTTAGGGAAGTCTGTGATGACATAAACTGATTACATATACCTTGTGTACAAGGTCTAAGTTCTATATGTTAAGTGGTGATTGGAACTTAGTTATGTTCAAAATGGAGTACTCTAACTTCATAATAAAAAGTTAGATGAAAAGCAGTCCGCTGAAGTGTTATTGCAACACAACAGACTTAGCCAGCTGACAGATATGTACATCAGCAGACTAAAATAAGTTAGATATCTGCTGAGTATAAATCTCAATTTAATCAAAGGTTACATTGGAAGATTACAAGGATAATGATGGATTACAATCCTTGATATTGTCAACAAATCAATGGCCAAGAAGAAAAGAACGTTGGAAAGATTCAGAGGATTAACCAATAGACATAAGTCAAAGGGTGGACAGATTGAAACTAACAAAAAGCAAACAGACAGTGTCAGTACTATGTACAGAGATAGAAAGCAAGTCAAGATGGAGACAAATCTGAAACGGCTATGTTTTAATTTCAAACATAAGTCACATGATTCTCACCTATAAATAGAAGACTCCTGATTCAGATACAGGTGATGAAAAGTAATCATCTACTCCAAGCTATCAAGTTTCTTATCAAGAAAATCACCCTACTGACATCACTGAGCTTAAAGCTACTGATCAAGAAAACTCTTCAAGTGTAACATGCCATCAAGTTACATAAAGTACACACACTTGAAGACATCAAGCTGCTGATCATTTCATCCTGATTAAGCTACTGATAACTGAATCATTTACTTGATTCAATCTTTCATTTACAAGAAACCTGTTGAGGACAGAGAAGCACTTAGGTGTCAAGAATTGTTGTTTGTGGTGGAGCTAGTGAAGAGGCAATCCTACCCTTCAAGGACCAGTGGAATACTTTGGAGCAGCAATACTACCTGTTTCAAATATTCAGTTTGTGAAGCCATAGTCATTGGTGAAGGACAGGCAACTTAGGGATTTTTGTAACTGCAACCTCAAAGATATCTAGAGAATTTCCTCCAACATCACAGGAGAAGAGTGAACTGACAGGATTACACCACCTGGAACCACTATAAAAATTGCCTACTTACTTTATGCATTTAGAATACTAATCACATCAACTTATAGAAACTAGCAACTGAATCACACACTTACACTACTGAGTATCTAATACTTAGTATAATCTTTTTAACAACAAGTTACAAGGCTTAATTTGAATATTTCTGCTGCAAAAAATCTAGTAACATCTGTTGTCAGCTGACTACTGAGTGGTCAGCAGACTACTGAGCAGTCAGCAGGCTACTGACATTGCTGAGTTTGTTAACTCCAAAATTTTTAAGTGTTAAGTTTATTCACCCCCCTCTAAACTTAACCAAAGCCTTTTCAAGGGACCAACACTATTTAATGCTGAGAATAATCCTTGATTTAATCCTTTATTCTTTCTTGATTTTATTCTCCTTATTTCAGAGGTCCGGATTTTCTTCAAATGTTCATCATAAAATCCGTCCTTGATTGATTCTGCATTAATTTCTTGATCTCCTTATTTAACATTCAGAATCAATTGCAAATGGCATACTTCACTTGCCTGTTTCTCAACTTGGCTAATGCTTGACCAGTATAATGATTCTGCTTATAAGCTGTTACTTGGCTGTTGAGGTTCTCTTCACCATTCTTCTTGATAGTCAACTGGTAGAGCCTTCACTCTGCTGGTTTACTGTTTTTCTTTCTACATTGATATTTCAACGTCTAAGTATGCTTGTTCTTCACTGATCCTTGATTTGGGTAAGATCAGTGTACATCATATTGAAATAATAGATTCCATCACTTGTAAAAATACTTAGACTTACCCAAGGTCATCACAGTCTACCCTGGTTGTAAGTCAGTCCATATGTCTTTACTTTACTCTGTTGGTTCCATGGCTGTCTTCACTGAGCTATTCCATGGATTTTACTAAGCCGTCCTACCAGTCTATTACAGTGCTTGTCTAGCTGAACTTATACAACATGTCAGACTTCACTGACCATAAAACCTAAATAATGGTTGCTATGACTGGATAGTTACCTCCGGTTAAGGTGATTGCTTGGTTTATCCAACCTAATATGAGGCTCAATATATAGTACTACTCCATAAGGGAGTATACATAGTCTATTGACCAAAAATACACATCAATGGTTCACCAAGGCCGGCTAATCACCTAATAATTTGCCTCAGATTCTTCAAGATTTCTCTGATTATGTTCACACCAGGCCTTGAGGTTCAATTTGAACCTCTAGGGCTATAAATATCCAGTCACAACACACATGATTGCATCAGTTGACAATTTAAGCAGCCCCACATTTTCTCCTTTTCAAAAAGTTTATAAGTCTCTTTTGTAAGATGAATTATATGGTATGGAATTCACACACTTTCCTGAAGTGTGCTGAATTGGATGGAATCTAAAGAGGAGTGTGTAAAGCTTGTGGAGTGGCAAAAGATATACACAGGTTTCTAGGACCTTGGTCTATTTGTGTGTTTTGGTGTTCTTCAGGTGTGAAGGTACTCATTTCAGAAAACTTTTTTATTGCATTTTGTAAACTGTTCTTGTTGTGTCGCAATTGACTATACGTATGTAGTATCTGTACTTGAGTATGACTGTTGTGGTACAATGAATCTGAATGTTTCAGCTTCAAGATCAGGAATTGTCATAAAAAGATTGAACTAGCAAGAAGCCTGAGAGGATCCTGGACTGCTGTTCATAATTCATAACAATATGATCTTGTGTAATCCTGCATTTCAGATTGAGTGTTTAGCCATTATGGTTCTTATTCAGTGTTGAAATCTGTAGTCAAGTTCTGAAGGCTGAACCTATGATTTTGTTGTGTTACCAAGATCACTACCTTGAGCATAAGGCTGAATAGGTTGTGACTTTGGTTGTTGACTATAGCCTTGATCACTTAAGAAAGGATTTTGGTGTTTGTGCAAGCCTTTGTTCAGTACACTTCTTGTTTAGTGTCAAGCATTCAGGATCTGTGCTCGGTGTGTTAGGCTTGTGATACCTACACACTGCCTTATGGACAAGGCATTATAGATTGAGTTCTTAATACTCTGTAAGACTGTATTGGTACAAGGCATGGCCTTGTATTGAGTCTGTCTTATCCCTATCGTACTGCTGGAAAGTTGAGTAGTGAATCCCTTATGGATTATCTGCTGAGTTTTTTCCCATTTATTGTCCACCCACAAGGCTTAAGTCGGTACATAATGATGGACCGTTATGTGCCAGATGGTTCCATGGCCTATTGGTTAGGACGACTCTGAATCCAATCGCCCGAGTTCAAATCTCGGTGGAACCTTTTATTCTTTAGTTATTTATTTTTTGTCTTTCTTCCAAGGGTCTCATGACTGGAAAACTGTATTTGTGTTATGTTAGAAAATAGAATTTTGAATTAACGAGAAGACTATGTTCTTCTTATAGTAAAAAGGAAATTTTTTTTATAGGAACAGTATTTCGAATTTTCGGGAACAGAATGTTCTTATTATAGTAAGAATGAAATATCATATCCTTCTTTATGGAAGATGAAATTTCATTTACAAAAATTCTAGAACTATTTGTTTTGCATATTAGGTAAGATATCTTCATATATGGAGCCTTAATAAGATACTTGAATTGTCAATTTAAAGTTTTGTCATGCCGAAGGTTTGCAAAGGGATACAACTGGACATTGTTTCCATTAGGTAGAAATCGCTGCATTTGTATTTACTAGATGGTTCCATGGTCTAGTGGTTAGGACATTGGATTTTGAATCCAATAGCCCGAGTTCAAATCTCAGTGGAACCTTTTTTTCTTCTTCAACCTCTATTTCAATTCTATTATTCTTCTTTGCATTTATATAGCGGAGGAAAATGTCATATTCTCATATTTCATAGTAGAGGCAAGACCATGGGCTTCTTGATTTGGGACGACAACTCACTGGATTATGTGTAAGTCTAGATTCTAAAACCTATGTAACGACATTAGGAATAATGGTTTATGGTGCAGTAAACTAGGGTTGAAATATTGGTTGAACATTTTCTAAGGATCTTTTTGAATATGTATCACAACCTTTGAATGCAATGAATAGATAATGTCATTTAATTGTAATGAAAAGGATTCAAGGTTTTCTTTTTATTGTGCTTTTATCTATTTGCATAGCTGTTAAGGGTACTGGCATCATAAAATAAGGAAAAAATTTTAAAATATTTAGGTTTTGATGAATAGTTTCAGACAAGCTTTTATAGATGCAAGCAAAAAGATGTCTAGAGTTGAATGTATAGGTCTTACTAGAGTCAGATATTGTATAGCTTGATCAGACAAGCACTATAATAATCAGCTGATAGAATCTCGATAGACCAAGGTATGATTTTAGAAAAATCAAAAAGTCTAGGATCCTAAGCTGAGATGAGCTGAAGGCTGACGGAACAAAATCATTAGAGAATATGTGAAGACTGATGGAACAAATTCAGTATTGAAGACTGAGATGAAGGCTGAGGGTTCAAACTCAGTATTGTAGATAAAAGTCGAGACTATAAAGTTAAACTTCAGGTAAGTCTGTAATGACCTAAATTAGCTTTATCGGTCTTGTTTAGAAGGTCTTAGATTCTAGAAAATATGATGATGATGATGATGAATTTCAAGTTTTGACAAAATGGTGTGGTCTTATATCATAAATAAATATAAGATGAAAAATCAAGCCAGCTAAGCTAAGCTGAACCAATGACACTCAGCAGAACACTCAAGTCTGCAATGTTGAGTCAAGCAAATCATATAAGTCATCGAAGAGTTGCCAAGAAAAATATTTCAGCCGAGCAGAATCAATATCAAAGATGAAATAGTCAAGTACTACTAAAAAGTTATCCAGATTAATATGAAAATTGTTTTAAAGATAAGTATTAATATTGGATGTCTTATCAAACACTTAATCAATGGACAATTTTAAATGATGTTTTCAAAAATTTCGATACCGGAATATTCAAAGAATTCCATTGGTTGATAGGTTGTCATGTCAGATGGACATTGACACTGACACATAATCAGACAACACGGAATTTCAGGGAATAATTATGCATATCTCATAAACGGTTATTTTAATTTACAATTTGAATGGTTTAAATATGCCTATAAATAGAAGACGTAACAACCATAAGAACATAATTTTTAGACTATTATTTGAGCAATCAAGATGCACTGCTGAGTTCTTCAATTTTCTAAAACATGCTAAGGCATTCCTTGCCAGATCTCAAAACTTCAAGTGTTTCTTTATTCTTGGTCTATCTAGAAATCAACACTTGAAGCCCGAGCAACTAAATTTAGAACAAACATCATGGGATTCATGATGTTTGTTCTAAATTTAGTTGCTCGGGCTGCAAGTGTTGATTTCTAGATAGATCAGGAATAAAGCAACACCTGATGTTTCGAGATATGGCAATGAATTCTTTAGCATGTTTATCCAGAATCCATAGCTTTGTCTTACAATGTCTTTGGAGTAGTGGAACAACTTCAGTGAAGCAGCAAATACAACTATGAATGACTAATTATTCAAATCGTGAGGCTGAGCAGAGATCAACCAAAGAAAATCCTTTGAAATATTTTGAACTTGTGTAACCAAGTACATTACTGAAATTTCCTCCAACATCACATGAGATAGGGAGATGTAGCTAATTACACCACCTCAAATTTCAATAATCAAATTCTACCTTTTTTTCTTTTCTACATTTACTTGTTCAGTACTCTCCTTTCTATTTGTTAGTTACCAAGCACAGCACATACACATCACTGTTGAGCATCTAAAACTTAGTTCATCCAGTTTTAAAACAATGTTTTTGAAAGGCTTTATATACGCTTCATAAGAACACATGTGAGTTGAGTTAGTTAGTAGACTAATTAACCTGGCGGTTGAGTTTTAAAATTTTAAAAGTGTAAATTTTACTTCACCCCCCCCCCCCCCCTTGAACTTGATCTTATCCTTTCCAAAGGACCAACAAATTTAGCTGCTAATCTGTTGTTTTAGATGACAAAAAGTGATTTCTATATGGTCAGTCAACTTTGTTCCTATTAGATCTAATAAATAGCTTAGACTCCAAATCCTATCTTGGTTTTCAAAATATATCACATTTCCATCAATTGATTTGCACTATTTCCTTTAGTTAAAAGTGAAAAAATTACAACAGATGGTTCTGCTGTCTTCATGTTTGGACATTGGTATATGAATACTAAACGGATTCAAATCTTAGTGGAACCTTTTTTCCTTTTCATTTTTTGTTTCTCTGGACTGGAAAATAGTAATCGTGTAATGCTTGCATACATATTCTTAGAATATCATTAAAGAATGTGTATATATATATATGCTAGAAGTTGATTTTTGATTGCAATATTTGAAAACTTCTTCGGCACTTTGTGAATAAGGCTTCGTGAATATGTTGTTTGGCATTCCAAACATGGAAACATTTTCCACCAGCTGAGCTTTAATTTGGTTCAGAATGATGGATCCATATATGCTTTATAGTTCAATGGTCTACTGGTTTGGACATTGGACTCTTAGTCCAATAGCCCAAGTTCAAATCTCAGTGGCACCTTTTTCTCTTTAGTTATTTATTCTCTATCTTTCTTCTAGGGTCTCATGACTGGAAAACTGCATTTTTGTTATGTTAGCAAATATAATTTGGAATTTTTGAGAAATCCGTGTTCTTCTTATAGTTTAAACGAAATATCTTTTTTTATGAAAACATAATTTGGAATTGTCAAGAACTCAATGTTCTTTTTATGGTAAGAACAAAATATCATTTTTTTTAATGAAGATGAAATATAATATACAAAAATTCTAGAATGGTGTGCTTTGCATATTCTGTAAGATATCTTCATATATAGAGCTTTAGTAAGATAGTTGAACTTTCAGTTCACAGTTTTGTTATGCCAAAAGGTTTGAAAGGGCTATAGCTAAACATTGTTTGAATTGGGTCGAAATTGGTGCAACTCCTTCTTTTAGATGGTTCCATGGTCTAGTTGTTAGGACACTAGGCTTTGAATCAAATAGCCTGAGTTCAAATCTTGATGGAACCTTTTTTCTTCTTCTGCCTCTATTTTAATTCCATTTTATTCTTTGCATTTTTGTCCTCGAGGGGAATATTTTGAGTAGAGGAAAATGTCATATTCTCTTATTTCATAGTAGAGGCAAGACCATGGGCTTCATAAGTTGCGATGACAATTTTCTAGATTACTTGTAAGTCTAAATTCTAGAACACGTCTAAAGACATTAGGAATACAGGTTTCTGATGCAGTAGCCTAGCGTTGAAATCTTGGTTGAACCATTTCTGTTAATCCTTTTGAATAAGAATTGCAACATTTGAATGCAATGTGCACACAATGTCATTTAATTTTAGTAGAAAAATAAACTGTATACAAGAGCTTTAACTTTAAATTACCATCTCAACATTGACCTCTTTAGATATGGATGAATAAAGCCTTGTCTGTCGAATGGAATTCCACTCGGTAGGACCTCTTTTTGGGTACCCTCCCTTAAAATCGAAATTTAAAAATTCAAGTGATGGTTTTCAATTCATAAATAATTTTCTCCTCTCTTTTAGGTAGGTTCTCATGAACTCTCAATCATTTAAAGTGGAAGCAAATATGCTATTTCAGAATGTATGCAAAGCGATTTCTATGTGGTCTGTCAACCTTGTTCCTATTAGGCACAAATTGACAGATGCTTTAATCTGCCAAACGCTTTTTATTGTATAGCTGTCAGGATATTTGGACATTGATTAGCTAACTTAGCAACTAATAGCCTCTTTGGCACGCCTATAAATTTTGTTTCGATGGTGCTCATTAGATCAATGATATCGGTTTCCTTAATTATACTTGAATTAACCGACTATGCAACCTATAGTATATTACAACGGAATCAATACATCATTTCTCAAAAATACAAAAATTGAAGCCAAATCTGCAAGGGAATCTCTGTAATTTCCAACTTAAGTTGCACTTGGCCTTTGAAGCAGCTAGCCTGATCATCATGAAAACCTCTACTTCCGCCCTAAAGACAGGAGTAGACACTAGCTAAAATACCCTCATATTCCTCTCCTTCCATACATAGATTAGCACTGAGAAGCCAAACAGTAACACTTCATGCTGAAAGCATCACTTCATTCCACTTAACACCATGAAGATGACTTCAAAGCTATCAACGGTGGTATTCACAAGCTAAAGGCATAGATTTTGATTAAACATATGCACCAGTTTCTAGACTAAAAGCTATCAGACTGTCCAAGATCATACAGCCTACAAGAACGTCACGGTCTACCAGATGGATGTGAAAAGTTCATTTATTAATGTAATTCATAAAGTGTAAAGATATGTTCAACAAACCCCAAATTTTGAAGTCAATTGATGAAATAGACACCTAGATCCTGGTTTGAGACTCTGTCTCATTTTCTTGTTCAGAATGGCTTGACCAAATGAACAATAGACAAGACCTTGTTTAGAATCAGGAAGGTGAAAGCATATTGATAGTCCAAATATATGGTGATGATATCATATTTTGGGTCAGAAGATGAGAAGCTATGTGAGAAATTCTCAAATCTAATGAAAATGAAAGTCCAGATAAGTATGATTTAAGAGCTGAACTACTTTTTAGGATTGCAAGTTAGACAGCTGAATAATGGAATCTTCATTCATCATGCCAAATACACAAGAAGACTGATCAAGAATTTTTGAATGGAGACCAGTGAAAAGATTTCAATCACCAATGAGTACATGAATTATATTAGATGAAGACAAAGATGGCAAAGATAAGTATCCGACCCAATACAAAAAAATGATAGGATCTCCGTTATACTAAACAGCCACCAGACCTGACACATCTCCTAAAGTTAGTGTTTGTGCAAGATTTCAATCTAAACCTAAGGAAACTCCCTTTGCAGCTATACAAAGAATTCTGAGATGTCTTAAAGAATATCTAGATGTTGGCACATGGTACTTTAGAGATGGAAGTATCAAGTTGATATTCTATTCAGACTCAGATTATGCGGGATGCAAGGTGGACAAAAAAAGCACCCCAGGAACTTTTCAACTAATAATAAACATACTTGTTTCATGGTACAACAAGAAGAAAAACTCAATGTAAAATTCCAATGCTGAGGCTGAATACATAGTTGCTGCAAAATTTTCTTCACAAGTGCTATGGAAAAAACAACAGCTGAGAGATTATAGGAGTGAAGAAAGAGGAATTCCTACAATGTTTGATAATGAAAGTGAAATAAATATCACAAAAAATCCATTTGTACATTCAATAAGCAAACACGTTGATGTTAGATATCATTTTGTCTGAGATCATGGTGACAAGAAAGATGTCATGGTGGAATACGTTTCTACTGAAGAGCAACTTGCAGACATATTCACAAAGCCTTTGGATGCTGAGAGGTTTCCTAAGATGATGACGGAACTAGGAACTATCAAATAAAACTGAATCAGATCAGTTAAGATGCAAATTAATGATCAACTGAGCAAATGAAATCAACCAATGGATTGATCTTTGACATGTTGGGTGAGCTTGCTTGGAAGATCATTCATTGTTTATATACATGATTTCATTGTGCTTCTATAGTTATCAGTTGAAAGTTTTATGAAATGAGAATTCAAGGATTACGCTACATAGTTTCATAAAGCTGAATGGGTAGATCAGCTGAGTATTATACATCAAAATCGAGGTCAGCTGCACAGCTTTGCTGAGAATACAAAACGGAGGTCAAACACTAATGAAAAGTAATATATGATGAAACAGTTCTTGACCTTATCTTTTATTACAACTGTAAATGTATGTACATGTTCAGTAGAAAGTGGACTACATGTGTCAATCCCCCATAAGTCAAGACATTAACTTTATTGGTATTTTGAATTTCATATGGCTGTACTAATTTGATTTTTTTACCTTTTCCTATCAATATGATCGGAATCCAGTACAAATTCACCCTTACATGCTCCAAAATCTTCCTAAGGCAAAAATTATCTGATTTTCGCTCATTCTTTTCATAGTCTTACAATATGTCTTTATATGATGACTTTAACGGAATTAACATTAGTGTCTCAGGAAATGTTATAAATTTTGTGAAACTGATCGAGCCAAAAAGATTTCAAAACATGTTCGACAAATTTCCGGATTGGAGCAGATTTCCAATGTTATAGTGGATTAGTATGCTATGAAAGAATGTGTCAGTTTTGGGAGAGTTGCGAGATTCATAGTAAAAATGACACATTTACAACTACTCTAAATAGGTTGAGCATCACAATTTTTGAAAGGGTAATCAAAAAATTGTTTGGGTTTGCAAAGCCCAAGGATTCTTTTGACACTAAAAAGCTTGGTATTGATAGCAAGGCATTTATGACTGAAATGGACATAGGCATAACATCAAATCTGACTGTTTCAAGCTTTGAAAAGAAGATCTACAAGGAATTTGATCAGAGGATCAAGTGGATTGCTAAAGATATCATAGGAGCTACTACAGGCCGTGATATACTAGCTGTTGTGAAAGTAGGTCTGAACGTTGATATTTACTTGCCCAAGGAATTCAACTGGGCCGGGTTTGTATTCAAACATATGAAATACATCTTAATGAAGCAGGATAGTCTAAAGAATGACCCATATTCTTAGATGAATGGAAGATTCTATATGAGGAAGTCGTTTCGATTCTTGAGTCAATTACTGTTAAAATCTCTGGATGTTCCTAGTACACATCCTATCAGAGTGAATCCTTTATAGGTCAGACATAGCAAAGTGATAAACCTGAAGTTAGTGTTCATGAAGATCAAGAGGAGGCAAAGGAACCCGTGGTGAGAACCAAGAAACCAAAGAATGTCAGGGCTACTGAACAAAATCAATCATTTATGCCTTATATATCAATTGAGGAACAAAGGGTATCTACTCCCAAAAAGTTAGTTGAACATGTCAAGTTTACAAAAAATTCCCAACAAGTTTAGAAGAAAAAGATCAAGAAGAGGAAAGGTTTTTCTGAATAACAGATTGTTGATGAGCAATTGCTTTATGATAAGAAGAGCCAATATAAAGCTTAAGTCTTCAAGAGAAAGAAGAAAATTGTTGGTACAGGCAAAAGTCTCAAAGTTCGGGAAGAACAAAGATCAATGGAAGAGGATGAATAATCAAATCGAAAAACAAATAATCTACAGGATCATGAGGCTAACTTGAATCATTTTTATCTGATTATGTACATGTTGTGTCTAAATGTACTCAGGAGGCGTATGACAAAGACTTAGTAGTGTTACATGTTGTTTCCACTACTGAGCCGGTAAAACTGGATTTGACATCAGTTGAACAGTGCTTCATACTGTTGAAGAATCAAGTATCAATGAGGTTTAATTTCCTCCAATACAGCTGATAGATCCAAAAAGATTATCAGCCTATGTCACATGAGGACAGTGTTGCTAAGAAAACCGTATCCAACAGAAGTTTCTAAACATTTTGAAGTTCAAGTTTCAACTGAACAACAAAAATCAGATAATCAATAGCTAAGCAGGGGGTCCCGAAAAGCTAATGAACCAATCCTGGAGGTGAGGTCAGATGGGTTTCAGATAGCTAATCATGCATTTAATCCAGTAGATATTATAGCTGAGTTTCAACAACTAAGCATGGGGTTGTGTTTGAGGGGGGAAGTTCATTTTAGTTCTGGTAAGCTATTTCCTGATGGAATCATCAGACCAAAAAATCCTAGTCTTCATCCGAGTTTTTCCCTTGGATATTTTCAATCTCCATTCATTGTTTCCAATGGACTGAAAGTTCAACTGCCCCAAGTACCTGAAGTCCAACAACCTCAAATACCTGAGATTCAACAACCCTAAGTTCTAGAAATTCAACTACAAGAGATACCAGAGAATCCTTAAGAGCCATTTTTGTATGCTAGAAATGGGCATGAGAACCTTTTGTTACTGAACCAGACACAACTGAGGTGGATAGTCTCAAGGAAATCATAGTCAAACTGTATGATCAGATGAGAGCTCAAGAACAGAGAATGGATGACATGATCAATATTGTTGAGAATAAAGGGAGAACAACTGTAGCCACTTATCAAAAGATGGATGTTCTAGAAAACAATTTCAGAGAAGTGAACTCAATGGTATTCAAGCTATATAGTTTTGTTCGGTATAAGGACAAAGATTTAAGGAAAAAAAGTGACTTTGTTGGATGATAATCTAGTCAAGCATACAAAATTTTCGGAGTCTAGAATGCAACTCATAGAGAATGATCTATGTTGTTTGGTCACATGCAAGGACAATCTGACTGAACTTGTTACAAACCTTTCTGATGCTTTCAATAAGGGGGGAATGAATCCAGCTCATGCAAGATAGGAAAGAAGGTTTTCAGGACAAAGGAAGTATGATGAGACTTTTGCAGAACTTAGAAAACAAGCACTTGGGAGAGTATGCTTAACTGATGAGCTATACAGACAACTTAAAGTAGAATACCATCCCATGAAACAGATAATTTTTTATACGGCTGGACTTGAAGGGTTTAAATTCTTTTCGGAGTCAAAAGTCTATAAAGAATGAATTAAGCAAAAAAATAGAATCGAAAAGGCTTAAAGACAATAAAAGGTAAAAATGCCTCAACTAATACACGTTTCGGGTCTTACAATGGGTTTATAAGTAGAAGGCCTAATCCTACTTTGGCAGAAGCTTGAATGCATAGAATATTTATCACACTTAGCAATAGAGGACTTAGAAAACCAGAAGAACATAATTTTTACACTGTTATTTGAGCAATTAAGATACACTGCTGAGTTCTTCAATTTTTTAAAATCTACTAAGTCTTTCATGGCAAGATCTAGAAACTTGAAGTGTGCCTTTATTCAAGATCTATCTAGAAATCTACACTTGATGCCCGAGCCACTGAATTTACAATAAACATCAAGAATCAAGCTTATCCAGAATCTAAGGATTCAAACCACAACTATGTTTTACAATGTCTTAGGAGTTGTGAAGCATATCTGAGTGTGTAAAGGACTGTGGTCAGGTGAATCAGGGTATCTGACAAGGATCTGAGTTTTGTGGTGGAGCATTTGAAGATGCAATCCTACCCTCGAAGGAAAATTGGAAAAACTTCTGTGAAAAGTGGAGACAACTGTGAAGGACTGATTTTGTAGATTGTGAAGCTGAGATGGGATCAGACAAGGACATTCCTTTGAAATCTTTTGTACTTGTGTAACCAAGTACATTAGTGAAATTTATCCAACATCATAGGAGATCGGGAGACGTAGATTATTACACTACCTCAAACTTCCATAAACAAATTGTGTGTTTTTACTTTCTGCATTTAGTTTTCAGTATACTACTTTCTGTTTATCAGTTTACCAAACACATAACATACACAACACAAACACAGCACTACTGAGCATCTAACACTTAGTCCATCCAGTTTTAGAACAACAGTTTTAAAAGGCTTTATATCTGCTGCATAAAAACATAGCTAAATTGAGTCAGTCTTTAGACTAAATTATCAACTATGTTTAAAAACTCTAAAATTCTCATGTTTCCCCCCTAAACATGATCTTAGCCTTTCCAAGGGACCAACAAATTTACCAGCTAATCTGGTGTTTCGGTTGTACGAAAAGTGATTTATGTATGGTTAGTCAACTTAGTTTCTATTAGGTCAAATAAATAGCTTACACTCAAAATCTTATCTTGGTTTGAAAAAAATACCACATTTCCATTAATAGATTTGTGTTATTTCCGTTAGTTAAATATGCAAAAAAATATAGTTGATGGTTCTGTTGTCTACCTGTTAGGACATTGGACTCTGAATGCTGGCGGGATTGAAATCTTAGTGGAACCTTTTTCCCCTTTCTTTTTTGGTATCTCTTGAATGGAAACCTGCAGTCGTGTTATGCTTGCATATGTATCTCAGAATTGCATTAAAGACTTAATATATAAATATATACATATTTACAATTATTGAATTTATTTCTTCTCCTAGAAGTTTGATTTATATTGCAATATTTGAAAACATCTTCCACACTTTGTGAATATGCAGTTTTGCTAAGAGGGATAATTGTCCACCCGTTGAGCTTTAATTCGGTACATAATGATGGAGCCTTATGCGTCAAATGGTTCCGTGGTCTAGTGGTTAGGACATTGGACTCTGAATCCAATAGCCCAAGTTCAAATCTCGGTGGAACCTTTGTATTCATTAGTTATTTATTTTTGGTCTTTCTTCCGAGAGTCTCATGATGGGAAAACTGCATTTGTGTTATGCTAGAAAATAGAATTTGGAAATGTCGAGAACATTATGTTCTTCTTGTAGTAAAAACGAATTTTTTTTATGGAAACAGTATTTGGAATTTTTGGGAACTTTATGTTCTTCTTATAGTAAAAACGAAATATCATATCTCTTTTATGGAAGATAAATTTTCTTTTACAAAAATTCTAGAATTGTGTGTTTTTCATATTAAGTGAGATATCTTCATGTATGGACCCTTGGTAAGATACTTCAACTGTCAATTTAAAGGTTTGTCATGCCGAAGGTTTGGAAAGGGCTACAACTGGACATTGTTTCCATTGGGTAGAAATTGATGCAATTGTATTCACTACATGGTTCCATGGTCTAGTGGTTAGGACATTGGACTTTGAATCCAATAGCCCGAGTTCAAATCTCGGTGGAACCTTTTTTCTTCTTCTTCTTTTGCCTTTATTTCAATTTAATTTTTTTTCTTTGCATTTATATCCACGGGAAGCAAGACTTGAGCAGAGGAAAATGTCATATTCTCATATTTCCTAGTAGAGACAAGACCACAGGCTTCTTGAGTTAGAATGACAACTCGCTGGATTGTGTAAGCATAAATTCTAAAACTTATGAAACGACATCACGAATACTGGTTTCCGATGCATAAGCCTAGGGTTGAAATACTGGTTGAACCTTTTCTATGGATCTTTTTGAATAAGAATCACAACCTTTGAATGCATTGAGTAGATATAGTCATTTAATTGTAATGAAAAAGAGTCAAGGTTTTGTTTTGATTGTGCTTTTGTCTTTTTGCATAGCTTTTGAGGGTATTTGCAACGTAAAATAGGGGAATATTTTAGAAATATTTAGGTTTTGATGATGAGTCCCAGACAAGCTTTTATAGATGCAAGCAAAAGGATGTCTTAAGTTCAATGTAAAGGTCTTACTAGAGTCAGATATTGTATAGGTTGATCAGACAAGCACTATAATAATAAGTTGATAGAGTCTCAGTAGACTAAGGTAAGGTTTTAGAAAAATCAGTAAGCCTATGATCTTAAGTTGAGCCGAACTGAAGGCTGATGGAACAAAATCATTAGAGAAGACATGAAGGCTGACGGAACAAACTCGGTATTGAAGAATGAATATGAAGGCTGAGATTTCAAACTCAGTATTGTAGATAAAAGTCAAGAAAATAAAGTTAAACATCAGGTAAGTCTGTGATGGCCTAAATTAAATTTATCGATCTTGTGTAGAAGGTTTTAGATTCAAGAAATTGTGATGATGAATCTCAAGTTTTGACAAAAAGGTGTACTCGATATCCCAAACAATGATAAGATGAAAAATAAAGCCAGCTAAGTTGAGCTGAACCAGTGACACTCAGCAAAACACTCAAGTCAGCAATGTTGAGTCAAGCAAGTCATATAAGTAAGCTAAGAGTAGCCGAGAAAAATATTCAGCCGAGCAGAATCAACATCAAAGATGAAATAGTACAAGTACTATTAATCCGTTATTAAGATTAATTTGAATATTGTTTTGACGATCGGGATTAATATTGGATGTCTGATCAAACACTCAATCAATGGACAAGTTTAAATGAAGGTTTCAAGGATTTTGATACCGGAATATTAGAGGAATTCCATTGGTCGACAGGCTGTCATGTCAGATGAAAATTGACACTGAAACATAATCAGAAAGCACTGAATTTCAAGGAATAATTATGCATATCTCATAAACAGTCATTTGAATTTAATATATGAACACTGGAAATGTGCCTATAAATGGAGGACTTAGCAACTAGAAGAACATAATTTTTACACTGTTATTTGAGCAATCAAGATGCACTGCTGAGTTCTTCAATTTTCTAAAATATGCTAAGGCATTCATTGACAGATCTAGAAACTTCAAGTGCTGGTTTATTCATGATCTATCTAGAAATCAACACTTGAATCCCGAGAAACTGAATTTAGAACAAACATCAAGAATCAAGCTTATCCAGAATCTAAGGATTCAAACCACAACATTGTTTTATAATGTCTTTGGAGTAGTGGAACAACTTCAGTGAAGCAGCATATACAACTATGAAGGACCGATTGTTTAGATCGTGAAGCCGACCTTAGATCAATTAAGTACAATCTTTTGAAGTCTTTTGTACTTGTGTAACCAAGAACATTACTGAAATTTCCTCCAACATCACATGAGTTGGGGAGACGTATATGATTACAACACCTTGAACTTCAATAAACTGCCTTTTTTTCTTTCAGTATTTACATTTTCATTACTTTAATTTATGTTTATTAGTTTACCAAACACAACACATACACAACCCATACACATCACTGCTGAGCATCTAACAATTAGTTCATCCAGTTTTAGAACAATGGTTTTAAAAAGATTTATATATGATGCATATGAACTCATGTGAGTTGAGTTAGTTAGTAGACTGACTTGGCGGAGTTTTAAAACACTAAAAGTGTAAAGTTATCCCCCACACCCCACTAAACTTGATCTTAGCCTTTCCAGAGGACCAACAAATTTAGTCGCTAATAATTGGATTTGGATGTATAAAAAGTGATTTCTATATTGTTACTCAACTTGGTTTCTATTAGATCTAATAAATAGCTTTGACTCCAAATCCTATCTGGGTTTGCAAAAAATATCACATTTCCATTAATTGATTTACTCTATTTCCTTTAGTTAAAAATGAAAAAGTTTTATAGCTGATGGTTCTGTTGTCTTCCTGTTTAACATCAGAAGATTGTCTTTCACAACACTCTCAGCTGCTTCACAATCTGATCAACCAATCCCTATGTTCTACTCCATTGTTCCTTCGAAGGTGAGATTGCTTCTTCAACAACTCCACCACAAACAACCTCTGTAGACGGCATGCTTCTGTTATGCACAATCCTTGAAACCTAAAAGCTTCTTTACCGCTCACAGTCCTTCAAAGAAAACTGTTTTTTTACTGCTTCAAAGTCCTTCAAAGCAAACCGCTTCTTCGCTGCTTTCACCTGTTTGTTGATGTAAAATCAAACAAGAGTTGAGTTGATTCACTGAAGTTGAAAATTTATGGATTTGTTGATGTAGATTCTGGTAGAGCTCAACTTAATTCAAGAGTTGTTGTCGGATCTGTCATTGTTGCTAGAGTATTTGCAGCCTCTCGAAATTCTTTGGATATAACATTTAAGTTCTTGTATCTAAGTATATTTCCCTTTTCTTCTTGGATAGATTGTCTCAATAAAGATCTTAAGATCTTATCCCGCGAAAACTCTTTTTCAAATGACTTGAGTCTTGTATATATTGGTGAGAGATATACTAATTCAGCTTTGATCCTTCAGCTAATGTCTGTCTTCTTACTGCTGATGTGACATAGTTGACCGTTGTAGATCTTCAATATATATTTTCAAATATAGTCATTGTAATAACATAAATCCTGATTTGAGCATTTCTTTTACGTTTGAAATAGATCTTGTCTTCCAGCTAGCATAACGTTCATGTTCTCAGTCTTCTGACATATCGTCTGTTTTCCGAGTTAATGGCTTTCAGCTTTTGTCTTGTCATCATAATGTGTATAATCTTCAGAGCTTATCTTTTACATCTGAATTGAATCTTTAGGTCTGATCCGAGTATCTTTAAGTCTGATTATATATACCATAAAATATGGTTCTGCTTTCAGATTATCTTGATTTCTGCTTTCAGATCTGATTCTCGATTTCTTTGATCTTTATATATGTGATCGTCGCGCGTTACGTCGATTATAAAAGCAAGAGTACTAGGTCAAATTATAGCATAGAAACGGTGAATCAAGGTCGATCCCACAAAGACAATGCAACTCAAGTATAAACGAATCTAACCGAATTGAGTAGACAAATACGGTCAATGACCAACAACGACGTAGAAACAAACATGGTATTCCTCCCCATCCCCGCCTATCTACTAACTTGTTGTAGTTAATCCTTATGTTTACTTCCCCACATAATTTCCCTAAATTAGTCAAACGTTTTAATTCAATTTAGCTACGGGTGCAATCTCCTAACCCTATCTACTTCCAATGTAAGGACAACAGACAATCTATATGCAACTAACCTCCTTCATTGGTTGTATTAGTCCATACGTAATAAGTTTTAGAGATGCCGGCATGAGACTGAAAACCTCCCTAAGCAGCTATCGACAATGACTAGCACGTTCCTAGGGATCCATCAAGACTATGTCCTAATTAACACTTCACTAACAGTCCTTCATGTTAATTTACGATATACGAATATTAGATTCGCCAGACCTAATTAATCATTTTAATTAATCATGTCGATCATCGTAACTGAAGTTGAATCTCCAGATTAGGGGTCCTAAGAATTGCCATGATTAATCGGTATAGATGGCCGATTAATCAGGGGCATCGGTTCCTATTATGGAATCTACATTGCTTCGTTCTGATTAATCCAAGTAAAGTATGGTGTTGTTAAACATGCAGATTAACTATAACACATAAATACAAGTAGATCTACCATAATAAAGATATAAAGGTATGTTCAAAGTTTCATACATTCGGTTATGGAGATCTAGCTTGATCTAATCAAGCTAGAGATGGCGTGGAGGGATGGAAACCATAAAATAAATCACAAAAGATCTAAAGAAACTTTATTTCATCAAAATCTAGTAATGTATAGGTAAAGTTGTTAAAGAATACGGTAGCATAATATTACAATCAGTATATATATGGCATTTTATAGATGTTATAGCCAACATATGACTCAATAAAACCCTAACCGAACTAGTAGATATGGCAGACTTCGGTTTCTTGTCATTCAAGGTCTCGATTAATCGGGCTGGCCCACGATTAATCGGGCCAGTTTTTCTTCCTTTTTCTGACAGATCTCTTCTTGGAGTTTCTCTTCTTGTCCCAATGCTCTCTCTCCGGTCTAGATCCATTCCTAGTTGTTCCAGAATTCGGTGCATCCTGAAAAGTGTACAAAACAAGACGAAACAGTACCAAATCTACGGGATCATAGCATAGATGTAGAATTGTAAAGCTAGGAACACGCATTTAGTATTTAACACATATGCCTTACAATAACGAGCCTGTCTATCTTCTCTCGAGCATAATTCGGGGTAAATAAAGGTTAATTTAATGGTCGTATATAAGCGCTATCAATATGCCGAGATCGAGTGCTCCATATTTACCTTTTTGTCATATTTGCAAGTATCATAAAGTTATTTTGAGACATCAAATACTTAATAGAAGATAACTTTATGATCTAGATTTCTCAAAGTTTGCAACTATGAGTCTGGCCTCAGTCTTTAGATCTTCCATCTTTACCTTTGAGTCTGACTCTTCAGCCTTCATTCTTCCAGATATATTTTTGAATTGTTGATTGCATATGAAGACTGTATAATTTCTATCACAATGCTTGTCTGATAGAACCTATACAATTATCAGTATCTAGTGAATCACATATATGTATATATATATATATATATGTATATATATATATATATATATATGTATATATATATATATATATATATATCGATCTAACCTCACATGCTTCTATAACACCTGGTTTGACCATTATCACATCATCAAAACCAAACTACTTAACAATCATCAAAATTAAACCCAACATCATGGATTTCTAAAAAGAAAAGTCTTGTGTTTAAATCAAGCATTAAATCCGTTATAGTATACCTGCTGAAGGGATGTTGAATGCACGAACATCTGAGTGTGGAAGACTAAGCATACCATATATTGACTCAGCGGTTTATGAGATAGTCAGTATATGAGAGTTGAATAGATAACGGTTATTTAGTTAGATTCTGTTACAACCGTTTGTAACTTACTCTTAACTGATTCATGAGGTGTATGAAGCTATCAATACCACATGATCAATAGCATTTTAACTTTACATATTGATTATTATTTGAATAAAAAAAACTTCCACATTTTTCTTCTTTTTTGTTTGTACTTTACAAACTTCTACATGGTATCAAAGCCGAAACATGAGAGTTTCTGATGCTTTTCAGCGTTTATTTCTGATTTGTCGGAGAATCTTGAGAGAATTCTTCACTTTTGTTGATTTTTCCACAGTTTCTTGAGAACAAACTGCTATTATTATTTCTGTTTCAATCAATTCTTGATTATTTGTTGTGTTTGGTACTGAAAACATGTGTTCTTTGAGTTCTTGATAGCCATGGCAGCTAAAAAACAATAATTAAGCCCATCTAGTCCATTATATATTCATCCTAATGAGAATAAATCATTGGTACTTATTCAGCCATTGATGAGTGGAAACAATTATAATCCATGTATATGGTGTTGATCACCAAAAAAAATTTGGCTTCGTAGATGGCACAATTAAAAGGCCAAAAGCAGATTCTGCAGATTTCTTCGCATGGAGGCAATGTGATACAATGGTGACATCTTGGATTTTGAATTCTGTAGAGAACACCCTTGCGCAAAGTTTGATGTATTTCAAGAATGCTTATGCAGTTTGGAAGAATCTTGTTGCTAGATTTTCCAATGTAGATGCATTAAGGCTCTTGGATCTTCGTGAAGAAATGCATCTGTTGAAGCAAGGCACGGATTCTATCAATCAATATTTCTCAAGATTGATGGTTCTTTGGGAATAAATCATGACTATCAGACCTATGCATGTATGTTCATGTGATTCTAAGTGTCATTGCAATGCCATCAATACCTTGGTGGATCATATGGAAACTAAACATGTCATGAAGTTTCTTAAAGACTTAAGAGATGAATTTGAGCACATGGTTTCCCAGGCAATGCAAATGGTGCCATTCCCAAAGATCCGTGATGCCTTTGAAATGGCCAGTGAATTTGAAAGACAGGAGTTATATGTGGCAAATAAGGCCAAGACTCAAGTGTCTACGGTTCTCTTGTTTGAGAAGAATGGACACGGGCAACATCAAGCAGTCAGTAGACCAGGATTTGTACTTGCTGCAAACACTAGACCTAAGAATCCTAAGAATATACAGTGCAGTTTTTGTGGATTCAACGGTCATACCGAAGAAACTTGCTAAAAAAAGCATGGCTATCCACCTGGGTTCAAGTCAAAAAGGACTAACTTGGGAGAATAGGACAGTCGCCAAAAGAAGTTCGACCAGGGTTTCATAATATTACTACACATCAACTTGACAAGTTGATGGATATATTGAGTTCTAATCCTCCTAGGCATACATGGTTTGTTGTTGTGTAGTCTAATGCAGATAGTAGTCATTGTTGACCAGCCACGGGGACATGTGACTTGAATTTAGTGAGACCAATTCAATGGATCTTGGACTTTGGTGCCATAGGATCTTTTGATCTATTAAGTAATCATAAACCTTCATATGGTATGAAATGGGATTGCCTAAAGGGAATAATGTTTATGTTACACATATAGGACAAGTGAGAGTAAATTCTTAGGTGGTCTTACATGAGGTATTTTGCATTCCTAGTTTTAAATACAATTTGTTGTCTTTGCCTTCATTGATTAAACATTCCAAAGGTACTGCTATTTTTTCTGCTAACAAGTGTATTTTGCAGGACAAGAACGAGAAAGTGATTAGTTAAGTTGAGCTACAGAGAGGGCTATATGTCTTAGACCAACTAGTTCAGATTTCTACTATTAATGCTGTAGAAAATAATACTTTGTCTGATAGGTTAGATGATGATCTTTTATGGCATTACAGACTAGGACATTTGCTAGATAAGAAACTGAAAATTATTAGTTCTCAATCTACTAATGTCAAATTTTGTGAGCATGATCTTTGTTATGTTTGTCATATGTCCAAGTTAAAGAAAAATTATTTTCCTTTAAGTACTACAAATGTAAATGCTAATTTTGATCTTGTTCATATGGATATTTGGGGCCTTTTGAGGCACCACACTGTGAATAGACAAGAGTATTTCTTGACTATTGTGGATGATTTTTCTAGATTTACTTGGGTCTTTCTTATAAGACACAAATCTGAAACATCTGATCTTGTTAAATCTTTTGTTAATTTTTTTTCTACTCATTTTAATTAGATCAATATTTTAATTAGGTCTGATAATGCATTTGAGTTTTAACTCACTGAGTTTTTTGATCAGCTTGGAATTATACATGAGATATATTGTGTCAGCACACCTGAGCAGAATGGAATTGTTGAAAGGAAACATCAACATCTACTGAATATTGCTAGGGGTTTAAGATTCTAGAGTAACTTACTTATTGAGTATTGGGGTTTCTGCCTTTTGCATGCTCTCAATTTAATCGATGCAACACCCACACCACTACTATAGGAAAACACTCCTCATAAAGTGCATTATGGCACTAAACCAGATTATTCTATGTTCAAAGTTTTGGTTGCATAGATTTTTCTTGCACACTTCAGTAGAAGAAAACCAAGTTTGATTCCAGATACAAGACATGTGTCTATCTTAAAAATTCAAACACTTCCAAGGGTGTTATACTCTTGGACATCACCAACAAAGACATCTTTGTTACTAAGAATACTCAATTTCATGAGACTTATTTTCCTTTGTTTGAGCTGGTTCTAGGAAAGGCTAGATATATTTCTGATATGCCAGTCCCATTACCAGACATGAACACTTTTGATGAATTGCTAAGTGAGTCAGCAGAGCAGTTAGACATAGGAGCAGATGCAACAAAGGTTTCCAATGAACGGAATGCTCTCGTCAGTCAAATACATGCACCTGCACTTGTTCAGTTGAGGAGATCAGCAAGGACAAGAAGAACACCAACCTTTTACCAAGGTGGTGCTCATGCAGTTCAGCAGACACCACATCTACTGAGTGAAGTGATGAATATGGAAAATCTTTCAATAGTGTATTCCAGATATATTAATGCAATTCATTATGCTAGAGAACCTAAGACTTACAATCAAGTCATCAAACATGATGGGTGGAAGGAATCTATGCAAAAAGAGATTGAAGCTTTACAGAACACTCATACTTGGAAAGTGGTTGATCTACCTACAGTAAAGAAACCTATTGGATGAAATGGGTGTAAAAAATGAAGTATAATCATGATGGTTCAGTAGAGAGATACAAGGCAAGATTAGTGGAAAAAGGGTATACTTAGACATATGGCATTGATTATCAATAAATATTTTCTCATGTTGTCAAGATTACCTCAACCAGAGCTTTACTAGCAGAAGAAGCAGCTAATAATTGGCATCTTCATCAGATGGATGTCAATACAACCTTCTTGCATGTAGATCTATATGATGATGTTTACATACAGCTACCCCCAGGTTTTGCATCAGACAAACCAAATCAGGTTCGTAGTTTAACAAAATATTTGTATGGTTGTTATCCTTGATATTTTATGGTTGTTCTAGACATAGTCTTTATGAAAGAGAATAGTGTAATCAGATGCCATTCGGATGATGTCTGAAGCATGTGATTATGATTCATGTGGGTAATACGTATCTTATATAAGATGGAAAAAATACCCTTTTGGGAAAATGTTATACATTCTAGAGTATTGACTAAAGCCTAAACATATTGATGTTGTTTGGCTTATGACTATAAATTCCACGAATGATATTATTGTTTATTACTCTCTTTGACTATTTTAGAAATAGTCAAGTATACTCAGTGAAGTGCAAAATTCGGAAAGCCCAAAATGCTTGAGCTAGTACGGACATGAGATTGATGAACTACTTAGGAATTAATCTTCAATTGGATTGAAGTAATTAATACCTGAAGGGTGTTTCAGAAGTTGTCTAAAAAGGAATTAGATTCTCCTTTGAAGAATACCATTTTGGGATACGCGATCAGATCGTGTTTCTAAAATGCAAAACAACACTTTATACGATAATGGTGTAACGTAAGCCATGCGAAATATCCCTTACCTATTTTGGAATAGTGTTCTTATTCAATACATATACTTAACCGAGTTCTAAAGAATGAAGGTTGGATAAATTCCATATCAAATATGAAAAACAATGACATCAAGTCCGTCTTAACCGATGATTTAGGGTTGTCGTGCTTCTAGTAAGCATGCAGTGTCTGAAAGTCTGGGAGCCTAGTACGACATGTGCAACTTTGTGGAATATCTTAGCAAGCATGCTGGATATTATTTACTTGCCCATGGGGCAAAAAGTGTTTTGAATCCAAACATGCTATTATCTAGAGGAAGTGTTTCTTCCAAAAGAAATAGTGGGTGTAAATGATATCTCAAAAGGAGTTTGAGAACCACCAAGAGATATTCAACCATTGGAACATGAGCAGGCACCGCATAGTGATGATGTATAAGACACAGCTCAGTGCACATGAGTACTCTATGAGTCTGCGGATGACCACAAGCCTGAATAGGCTATTGGTATATTCATAATGAAGAATTAAGATCTCGCAACTTATTCATGAATGCTTGGAAGGAAAGATTAAGAGATATGGCGTGGAGCCATAGTATCTGAAGAAGATTCCATGTAAGACAACCGGGTTATGAACCTAGTTTGATTCACTTGAAAGGAATGTCTCTAAAAGGTATAAGCAAGTCTTTATGAAAGACTGACATGGAAGGTAATAAGATTACTTGTTAGGCTAAGTTGATAGGCTGAAGGCTACGGGGTGTAAACCTTGTAATTTCCTTTGTGATACCAACTATGCTTAAATCTATTCAGATTGTGCTTGTTGTAGCTACGTATTATGGCTATATGATAGTGTTGAACATGTTGGGCCAGTGGCTTGATGTTAATAGATGATAACGTGATGTGTAAGCCTGTGAGATCCATTTGTGGACTCCAACAAGTTCCTCTATATAAGTTCCTTGCATTGATAATTCAAAAGAGTTTGATTTCAACAAGACAAAAGATATGCCTTATGTGTAGAAGGGTTAGTGGGAGTGTCACAGGTTTTTGAGCAAGGTATCGGATATCCTTCTCTGAACCGACACCCCATGTCATAGTCAATTAATGTTTGGTAGTTCAAGGCCTTTACAAAAGTCCTTGGAAGTAGCAATTCTTATTTTGGAAATAAGAATCTATAGTGATAGATTTATATACTGCTTTATTATCACAGTTCACCTGCATTGATGAGATTGTTGGTCATAGAGATGGGTGAGAATATAGTCAGAGGGGGGTGAATGACTATATTGGAGTTTCAAAAACTTTTCTTATTTTTAAAATCTTTTGGGCAGCGGATAAGTCCCTTCTTATAAGTTGTTTCAAAGTAGGTTAAAAACACATAGAGTATTAATGAACAGCAGTATTGAACTGTTGTAAAGTAAAGTGCAGTAAGTAAATCAACACAAAGGTTTATAGTGGTTCAGGGTGGTGTAATCCCTTAGTCTACTCTTCTCCTGTGATGATTGGAGGAATTCACTATTGCCTTTCACCAATAAAATAGCATTATTGCCCTTGGCTACACAAGCTTCACAATCTCAAGACTATCACTCCCTGGCTACAAAAGCTTCAGTGACTCAGTCTTCCACACTGCTCCTTGAGAACAAATCCTTCAGCAGCTATCACAGAGGATTCAATTCCTTCTCAGACAATCTGATTAAATTGTTGCAAACTGGTGTAAATAAGATTCACAAAGGGTAGATCAATCTCAGTGCTTGATGTAGATTTGTAGCTCTAAATACTGAGTTGATCTCTAGATATTTCCTTACAAGTTCAGAAAGAAGTCTTTTGAAATTGACAAAGTTTCTGCACTTTTGGTATTCTGTGTTTTTTTTATATTCTGTCAATGCCTTGTATTTATAGCCATGATCTCCTTGATTTGAAAATTCGTCCATTGGCTTTTTAATGCTGAGAATAATCCTTGAATCTTCCTTGATTTTATTCTCCTTATTTCAGTGATCCGGATTTTCTTCAAACGTTCATCATAAAATCCGTCATTGATTGATTCTACATTAATTGCTTGATTTCCTTATTTAACGTTCAGAATCAATTGCAGATAGCATACTTCACTTGTCTGTTTCTCAACTTGGCTATTGCTTGACAGTTATAGTGATTCTGCTTATAAGCTGTTACTTGACTGTTGAGGTTCTCTTCACCATTCTTCTTGATAGTCAGCCGGTAGAGCCTTCACTTAGGCGGTTTACTGTTTTTCTACATTGATATTTCAATGTCTAAGTTTGCTTGTTCTTCACTGATCCTTGATTTGGGTGAGATCAGTGTACACCATATTGAAATAATAGATTCCATCACTTGTAAAAAGTCTTAGACTTACCCAAGGTCATCACAGACTACCCTGGTTGTAAGTCAGCCCATACGTCTTTACTTTACTATGCTGGTTCCTAGGCTGTCTTCACTAAGCTGTTCCAAGGATTTTACTGAGCCGTCCTACCAGTCTATTACAGTGCTTGTCTGACTGAACTTATACAACATTTCAGACTTCTAAGTAAAGCCTATTCAAACATGACTGATCATTAGACTTATTTCAGGCTTGCTATAACAGCTAGTATGGTCATCATCAAAACAAATAAAATATTCCTAACAATTTCTCCATTTTTGATGATGCCAAAACCTTCATAAGCCTGAACATAAATGAACATTTTCATATGATAAAAAGAATAAAACTCAGAAATTTTATTCATCCATGAAGGGCATAAGTTAATCAAGGGATCCAAAAATAGAACCATATTACAACTACAATTTGTTTAGATTTTTCTTGTACCTTTAAACTTTCTAGTTTGAATCTCTTCCATGTCCTTCAAGTCAATCTTTGGAGACTTCCATTTCCAATATTCCAATGCAGTGTTGAAGAAGAGACCTAGGAATTCCTTTTTGTTGTAGAGCCTGTTGAAATCCGTCATAGTCTCATGTGCTTGTGGCTCTCCAAAATATTTTTCCAGTCTGTCATTTGCTTCAGCAATTGTGGGTCTGCAAACTTTAGATCCTTGTATATTACCCATTGTTTCCGAGGATTCAACCTGCCCAGAGGTTTGAAAATTTTCACCATGTTGTTGAACACCTCTTGTCTTTCACTAGACTACTCATCTGGCCCTATTGCAGTGAGAGATACTGATTGGTTTGCTCTGCTACTTGAGCCAGATGCTCCTTCCCCATTTCCTTGCTTTAGAGAAGCATATTCTCTTTTCACATCATTGTACATATTTCCCATGTCTATTTTTGAATCTGTCAAACCTTTTGATCAACAATGCCACTTGCTCTTTCAGTTCTTGAGTCTCTTTGTTGGTTGACTCCACTATTTTGCTTTGTTGGGGTGCTACCAGTGCACTGGGCTTGTTTCACTCTACTGGTGCAGCTTCCTCATTGTTCAATTTGAATTCCTGAACTTTCAATTGTGACATTAAGGTCAATGCGTCAGTGTGGGCAAGATCCAATGTGCCTTTACGCACTGACGCAATGATCTTCCATCTTTCAGGTAGACCTCTCAAGATTTTCAAGAAGACTTCTTTTTTAGGATATTTATGACCAAGTTGTTGCAGTTCACTGATGATGCTTGAGAACATGTTATCCATTTGATCCACAGATTCACCGGTCTTCATTTTGAAGTTTTCAAACTTCTGTTTTGCAACAGGTAGTTTTTTTTCTTTGATTTCCTCTGATCCTGCATTGACAAGGGCCAATTTATCCTACATATCTTTTGTAGTTTTGCAATCTTTAATTCTCATGAACATGTTACTATCCAGAGTCTTCTAGATCATATCTTTTGCAACAAAATCGAGATTTGCTCTTCTTCTATCATTTTTGGTCCAATCTTTCTTAAGATTTTCTATTTCCTTCCTTGATCTGCACCTATGGATATCGCAGTCATGATCTTGATTGGGACATCATTGATAACATCCAGCATCTCTTCATAAGTTGCTGCAAGATGAGACACCATTCTTATTTTATATTCATCAAAATTATTGACATTGAATACAGGTACTTTAGACATGAAATTTGAAGAATCCATAGTCACAGACAAACAGGTGTATATGTGTAAAACATAGATTTGAAAACTAATTTGAAAGTATGTGAACTCCTTGTTACCAGAATCAGATCTGAACAGGTTCTGATACTAGGAACACTGCTCCGATACCAATTGTTGGTCCCAGAGAAGGGTTAGAATATACTCAGAGGGGGTGAATGACTATATTGGAGTTTCAAAAACTTAGCATTGAAATGTTGTAAAGTAAAGTGCAGTAAGTAAATGAACACAAAGGTTTATAGTGGTTTAGGGTGGTGTAATCCTTTAGTCCACTCTTCTCTTGTGATGATTAGAGGAATTCACTATTGTCTTTCACCAATACAATAGTATGATTGTCCTTGGCTACACAAGCTTCAGTGACTCAGTCTTCCACACTGCTCCTTGAGAACAAAACCTTCAGCAGCTTTCACAAAGGATGTAATTCCTTCTCAGACAATCTGATTCAATTGCTGCAAACTGGTGTGAATAACATTCACAAAGGGTAGATCAATCTCAGTTTTTTATGTAGATTTGTAGCTCTGAATACTAAGTTGATCTCTAGATATGTATTTACAAGTTCAGAAAGAAGGCTTTAGATATTGACAGAGATTATGCACTTTTTATATTTTGTATCGTGTGTTTCTTGTATATTCTGTCAATGCCTTCTATTTATAGCCATGATCTCCTTGATTTGAAAATTTTTCCGTTGGCTATTTAATGCTGAGAATAATACTTGATTTAATCCTTGATTCTTCCTTGATTTTATTCTCTTTAATTTCAATGATCCGGATTTTCTTCAAACGTTCATCATAAAATCCGTCCTTGATTGATTCTGCATTAATTGCTTGATCTCCTTATTTAACATTCAGAATCAACTGCAGATAACATACTTCTCTTGCCTGTTTCTCAACATGGTTGTTGCTTGACCGGTATAGTGATTCTGCTTATAAGCTGTTACTTGACTGTTGAGGTTCTCTTCACCATTCTTCTTGATAGTCAGCCGGTAGAGCCTTCACTTAGCTGGTTTACTATTTTTCTTTCTACATTGATATTTCAATGTCTAAGTTTGCTTATTCTTTACTGATCCTTGATTTATGTGAGATCAGTGTACACCATATTGAAAGAATAGATTCCATCACTTATAATAAGTCTTAGACTTACCCAAGGTCATCACAGACTTCCCTGGTTGTAAGTCAGTCCATATGTCTTTACTTTACTCCGCTAGTTCCTTGGTTGTCTTCACTGAGCTGTTCCAAGGATTTTATTGAGCCGCCCTACCAGTCTATTATAGTGCTTGTCTGGCTGAATTTATACAACATGTCAGACTTCTAAGTAAAGCCTATTAAAACATTACTGGTCATTAGATTTATTTCAGGCTTGCTATAACAGCTAGTATGGCCATCACCAAAACAAATAAAATGTTCTTAACAGAGATGCTAAAAGAGTTTATCATAGATCACATCAAGAGGTACTACTAGGCAGTATTCTCAGGATCTATCTATGACAGGACGTTAGTCCTGAAGATGAGGTGAAAGATGATACTTATTGAAGGTTCCATTTGCTACTGCAATAGGGTCCATCATAAGAGTTGTGCTAGATGTTCATACTCCATGAAGAGTCATGAGCAAGTATGAAAGTGATTCTAGTAGATGTCAAGAGTATCCTTAAAAGTGTTAAGGATGGTTTCTTAGTTTATTGAAACTTGGAACTGGATAAATGTAGATATACAGATGTATACCCTGAGTCTTATGAAGAGAGTGGGAGCTAAAGTTTGGGTTTGCAGTCACTTCAATCATGTGATACAGTGAGCTAGAAATTTTCTTAGCTAGAAATCAATGTAGATTCTACAACTGGGCCAAAACACAGTACTGCTTTAGAGGCGCAACGGGAGCAGTACATGGATCTAAGAGGTTCATTCCTGAACCTTGTGTGGTTCTTCAACCTTTACTGTATAGCTGATATAGTGGTGGATTCATTGCTTGAAGCAAGCACCAGGGTCTCGTCAGAGATTCATGTGTGTGTTGAGGCGGTTCCATCTGAATTGGTCATTTGGAGAATGATATGAAGATAGTCTGAGTCCCCACGGATAGTGATACATTCATGCTTAGGGCTGGTTAAAAGTATTGCATGAGATTCTTGTGTTTCAACTTGGTCTTGTGTGTACGAGTGATTGGTTTTAGGCCAAGTGGGAGATTGTTGAAATAGTGTCCTAAATCCAATCGGGTTGGACCGGATCCAGCCGGGTCAGATCATTGCTACTATTTATTTATGTTTATACATATGATAAATGGCTTTCTGTTATTATATATTTGTTCATTTAACGAACCAATTATGATATTGTATATATGATAACGTTCTTAGTGTCAAACTGTGAAAGAGAAATCATAATGGTGATTATGGTTGATGTGATCTCAAATCACTTTAATGGTTTGATACTTAAATGTCTCTAGTCGTATGTACTATTAAATGGGACATTGATAGTACGATTAGACTAGCACGTATTGGATGTCTGCTATCTTATTGAAGGTAGGGATATATCTCGTCTATCAAAGTGTAGGGACATCTAGACTGTACGTAGATGTGTATTAGAGAATTCGTACATTAGACTGACCCACTTATTTATTAAGTGTCGCACTATGTGGCGGTTGTGTAATTATCCTAAGACCGGAGTCTTCATGACATCACGGTGTGGATTGTCATATATTGACACTATTGAGGTTTCCCTTAGCCATGGGGCGGTCATGCGGTAGTGATTGCGTGTGATACTGAAACATGTGTAGAATTCATGTTCCTTCTCCGGAAATCGCGTATCCTATGATTAGAAGTAAATATCCGAAAGGGCCTTCTTATAAGGCATGTCTTACTCTCATGAATCTTTGCAAAGTGGAATTAAATGAGTTACTTCGAGAGAGCATGATATCCTGATTATAAGATACGATTGTTGATGTACTGACACTCGAGATACGATTGTATGGATACTGTAACAGCAATAGGATTATATTTACATGGTAACCGTTTCACATGAAAGGTAGTAGTCGTTGCATTTGAATCTTCTGATTATTGGGGGGTCGTGGACGTGTTGCTAGACGCTATCCATGATCGTTAGGTGTGAAGGGTATTTTAGTAAATGCACTTTATGCTTACGGTCAACATATTCGGAAGCATATCGGGTCACACACATAAGAACATCTAGCCGTATTAAAATGCGGTTATAGTGATAACCAAATAAAGAAAGTTTTATCTCGACTATAAAGTGTTATAGTGGTAAATTAATATGGTGGTATTTATTTATTATAAATAAACATAATACCAAAAAATAATTATGTTGATTAATTAAATATATATGTTTTATTATGTATGGGGCGCATTATATTTGTGTATAGTCCCACATCGGTAAAGTAAAGTCCTGCTCACCCCCATATAAGTGTGAGACATAAAAGGTCTTGTCAACTCGGGTTAGCCCTTTTAGACCAAGCGAGGACAGCGGTCTAAGCAGTTGACCAGACCATTTATGACTCATTTAGCGCAACCAGGGCCGGGGTCTGTGGGCATTACATAATGGTATTCAGAGCCGAATGCCATACAGAACTAAGTGCCACACCGTAAGAGACGGTGAGGGCCACCTCTAGAATCCTATGGTAAGGACGAACTGGGACAAGTCCACTAGGACAAGCTTGGCCGTCCTGGCGAGGACGCCAGTCCCTTATAAGGAATGTAAAGTCCCACATCGGTAAAATAAAGTTCTGCTCACCCCCATATAAGTGTGAGACATAAAAGGTCTTGTCAACTCGGGTTAGCCCTTTTAGACCAAGCGAGGACGGCGGTCTAAGCAGTTGAACAGACCATTTTTGACTCATTTAGCGCTACCAGGCCCGGGGTATGGGGGCGTTATAATTTGTGTATATGATACACATGGATTTTGCATATATATATATATATATATATATATATATATATATATATATATATATATATATATATATATATATGTGTGTGTGTGGCTCCATTTTAATGTATTAAGATATACTTGGATTATGCAAATTAATTAATAGTATTATCTTGTAATATTAGATATTGATATATATATATATATATATATATATATATATATATATATATATATATATATTTTCACGCATGTGTAAATTGATTTATGGTAATATATTAAAGATATATTCAATATAAGATATTTTCAACATATATCTTGGAAAAATATTTAATGTAAGATATTAGATATTAATGAGATAAATCATTCAAAGATATTTTTCGTATTTTACTAGTAAAAGGTTTTCTTTCTCATTAATCAATTAGGAAGCTTCTCCCAATCAGTTTTTTGGGCATAGGGGCGCCAACTTCATCTATATAAGGTGAGGGGTGTCAAGCTCTTTTGTATCAATCACAATTAGAAGAGTTCTAATTTACCATAAATAATGTGAGCTTCCTAGAGAGATTTTTGAGAGAGAGAAATGGTCGGTCTAGGAACCGAGTTTTTCTAGTAGCAATCCATGATGGGATTCCGGCAGGCTGTTCGTGTGGACTAGCGGTAGAGGTCGAACGCTTGGGCGGCTCCATGCACCACTACTCCTTCGTAGACGGTAAAGCTTCGATCTTTTAGATCATCCAATGTAACTTCTCGTTTACTACTTATATGTTTGTTGCTTAAACAAAGTCGATCATGGGGAAAAGGAAATAAATTTTTGAATTCCGCTATGTTCCCGCGTTGATTTCCTAAAAGTAATTGCAAATTGACTGAATCTTTGGAGACACAAGGGTTCGTTCAGTCAAAGCATGATCATAGTTTATTTACCAAAGGATCAAGACAATTTTTTTTATTGCTTTGCTAGTTTATGTAGATGACATTATAGCAGCAAGTCCGGATGACGAATTGATTCAACAAGTCAAAGATGACTTGCATCAGCAGTTCACAATAAAAAGACATTGGAAAATTGAGATATTTCTTGGGTATTGAGGCTTCCAAAACCCCTGAAGGCATTTTTATTTCTCAAGGAAAGTACACACTTAACCTTGTAGAGGAATATGAGTTGTTGGGGGGCCAAACCTGCCAAGACACCTATGGAGTCCAAGAAGACTTTACAACATAGGGATTCACCACTGTTGGAAGATAACACTGCATACAGATCACTGGTGGGTAAGCTGATATGCCTTACCTTCACTAGACCAGGCATAGCTTTTGTAGTTCAGCAGTTGAGTCAATTCTTAGATACTCCCATTGAAAACCATATGAAAGCAGCACACATGTTGCTGAGATATTTGAAGGCTAATTCAAGGCAAGGCTCGGGTTGGATGTCCAGAAATAAGGAAATCAGTGTCAGGCTACATGATGTTTTTAGAAGATGCTCTCATTTCTTAGAAAGATAAGAAACGGACAACTATAGCCAGGACTTCCTTAGAAGTTGAATACAGAGCCATGGCCAATGCAGATTGTTGTGAGATTCAATGGTTGATCTATATTTTCCAAGATTTGACAGTTCCCATTCAAATGCTTGCTTTAATTTTTTTTGTTAATGCAAGTGCTATGCATATTGCTCATAATCTTGTGTTTCATGAAAAAACAAAGAACATTGAGATTAATCGTCATGTTGTCAGAGACAAAGTCAGGTCTGGACTTGTCAAATTGCTTCCAGTCAACACCAAAGAACAGATTGCTGACATCCTTACCAATGCATTAGATGCACCTATCTTTTCATTTCTGCTGGAAAAATTGAGAATTTCAAAAATATTTCAAAGTTTCAGCAGCTGAAGGGAATGCTGAGTGCAAGTTTTTCATATACCATTCTCAGCTTGAAGGGGTGTTACAATATATCTTTTGAAGGGAATGGTGAGTGCAAGAACAATTGAGTGTTGAAGACTCGGCAGATTACATGAAGACTCAGCAGTCTGTTGAGATAGTCAGTAGATCAGAGTTGAATAGAAAACGGTTATTTAGCTAGATTCTGTGATAACCGTTCGTAACTTACTCTTAACTGATTCATGAGGTTTATGAAGTTTTAAATACCCCATGATCAATAGCATTGTAACTTCACTTGTTGATTATTCTTTGAAACTTCTACATTTTTCTTTCTTATTCGTTTGTGCTTTACAAACTTCTACAAAATTACTGTATCGTTCCTTGGCCAACTTATCTTCAAAATGGAGTGGCTGCAGCATCTCCTGACAAAGATGAGGTTACGTCTTTCCTTCATACCCACAACTTGGTGTGATAATACAGGAGCAACATCCTTGGCCTTGAATCTAGTTTATCATGCACGAACTAGACATATTGAGGTTGATATTCATTACATCAGAAATCTAGTCATGCAGAAGAAGCACAATGTGAACTTTGTCCCTTCAAAACACCAGCTTGTAGACTATCTTACCACACCCTTATCCACCACAATTTTTCAAAAGAGTAAGTTATTGTAGGTCTTCATTGAAATTACTCTTTCTTTTAGATATAAACATGAGCGGATTAACATGTCTCGCTATGATTACTTGAGTAAACTCATAGAATTTTCACCAGAACTTCAAGACATCACACTTACATTAACAAGATGTATGAGGCAAAACATCTTACACAATCATCATAATTAGTCTCTCTCTTCAATTAGATATCTAATATGGCCTAGAGATGAACACCATTGCACTTCCTGATGAGTACTAGTGTTCGATTCCCACCCCACCTCGAATAAAAATCTCCTTCCCCTGATTCCCTCTCCCCTCAAAAAAAAAATTTTAAATAAATAAACACACACACACTCTTCAATCTTAATGGATGACTGAAAATAGATCTAATTAAAACAGATACTTCCTCAAGCAATTAATACCCTTCACATAATCGAACAAGCATGAGCATTATCATCACTAAACATGTCACTGGTACGTTCTCCAATGAGGGCCGAGGAAGGGCGCTCGTGAAAATGGCCGTAATCATTACCGTTGTATCCATGCTCGCGATAGTTGTACGAAGAGTAAGGATTAATGGGTGAGGAAGAAGAAGAAGGATCCACTGCGTAAAAATTTGAAGGATTCCTATAAAATCTGTTGTAATACTTGTAGTTGAAGTCATGATACTCGGGGATGTATGGAGATGGCCATAGTTCAGCTTGCCTTCCTGTTTTTCTTGTTTTTTTCAAGACTTTTTTTGGGTCCGCTAAGCCTGTCACCGTTACCTTTTGCATGTCCATGTCTATGTCCACATTGTCGACTCCTGCACATACGTAAAAACTTGTTTCTTACACAAGTTCTAGTTTGGAGTGAATTTTTTTTTCCCAAGTAAAAACAAAAAGCATTTTTCACGCGTAAACTATTTTTCATCAATTTTAATTTGAGTCAGAAAATGATAATTTTTATGACTCTCTTAATGGCAAGTCTAAAAACTTTTAACAATCTGCCTAATATTCTATTAGAATTTATTAGAATTTATGAGTGGAAAACATAAATATTTGAAGGTTACAAATGAAAAAAATGTTGTGTATTAAGATTTTCGTAGTGTCAAAAAACATACAATATTCTTTACCTTAAAAAAAAAAATTTACACTATTTAATACCCCAAAAAAAAAAAAAAAAATTAAAAAATAAAAAAATAAAAAACCATACACTTTTGATGCATCAAGAGGACATTGAAGATTAATATGAATCAATAGGTCGTAGATGATTGAAACCAAAAGGAAAAAAAAAAAAACCAAAAACAAAAACCAAAACAAAATTAATGAGGGGAATGTAATGATACCATCCAGTTTGCGAAGGGCCTTCTTTACTCTACTTTCGCATCCAGGACAGTCCATGTGCACTCTCATTTCGACAATCTGAATCGACAACATTCAATATAAAGAAAAGGAATTTTTATGAACCAATAAACACATACAGTTTTAATTTTTTTATTTTTTATTTTCTAATTCTTTTTTTTTTGGAGGAAATATACATACAGGCTTAATTAATTAGCTAAACAATTATTATCCTATTGTACACAGCAGTCCTCTCATCCAAAATCTTAAACCAACAGGAAATGTAAATATTTTAACACTTTAACAAGCACACCCCTACATATAAGAGCATAAAATAAAAATTCCCTGAAAAATTTTACATATAAGAGCATAAAATTAAAATTAATTAGCAGATGTTTACATGCAATTAAAGCTATATATGATCGAAGAGTTAATGAGGGAGCTGCTTAATTATACGTACCGTAGACATTTGGGGATGTTCATCGTCATCGGATGGAAATATTGTATCCTTAACTTTTGAAGTGAGGTCTTTTAGATATTCATAAGAGTTCTTCCAAGTAATCTGCATAATTATTTGGAAAATTCAAAGATTTTCTATCTTTCTGGTGCAAATGTCAACGTAGATATATAACCACACTTATACCGCTGTGATCGAATGGAAGGAGCCTTCTTGTTGCAAACTAAATCTCTATATAATTTTCAACAATGTAGATTTGATACCACTTGTAAGAAGTTTTGAGAGAGAGGAAACTTTTAAATTAGTGATGTGACTAGTCTTGTACTCTTTTATATATATATATATATATATATATATATATATATATATATATATATATATATATATATATTTCGGTGAGTGAGTCACATAATAGACAATACCCTACCCGTCCCTCCCCGCTGGTTCAAGGCTCCCTTAATTCTTATCATTTTATTGTGGGGACAATTTTTATGCAACATGCAAATAAAATTAGAGAAAATGGTAAACGAAATCCAACGGCACACCAGGGAACAACAATACGTCAATGCACTTGCACAATATAAATGTGAAAAATGAAAAAATTATTATTTACATCAGGGTTCGATCCTATTATCTCTTGTTCAGATACCATGTTAAACTAAAATCTCTTCCAAAAACTTAAGGTGGTGGTGAGACAGATAATTAACATGATATACACTTTAACATTACTATTCCGTCACCTAAAAATCTCCATTTTTCGAAAATAATTTATACTACAAAAATTGTCAAATAAGAATACCAATACATTATTTAATGTATTATTTCCAAACATACTCTATCATAGCATAATATATGTGCATATTCGTTTCATATTCCAAACGAAGCAATTATTATGTGATATTGTTATATATGTCTATTTGTACTCAAATACAACAACATTAATTAATTGTTTTTTTAATCTGTGTGCAAAATAAAAAGTGAATAAATTTAATGGGACGGACGTAGTATGTGTTTAATTTTATTTCATGATCGACAGCAAACAACGTATTAAAGTACACATTAGGGGTGATTTGGATTCATCACAGTCGTCCAATTGATACAACTCATAAATCACCGTTGTACCATAACATTTCTCACACATTAGAGTAGTGCAGAAGTCACTGCAGATCGAACTAAAAACTTAAACCGTGATGGTCATGTAATCATGTGTTACATGCATCTTACAATATAAGTCACTTTTTGCATATAAGTTAGGGGGAATGAGGGAGAAGGACAGAAATATTTCATCAATTGAGTAGAAGGACAGTTTTTTGAAACTTTTGCATAAAGGACAAAACTATTTATTCACTGTCGAAATTCACTTGTGTTCGAAATTCACTGTTTAAATTCACTGACGAAATTCACTGTCGAAATTCACTAATTTTCAAAATTCATCGTCGAAATTCACTAATTTTCGGGATTCACTGTCGAAATTCACTGTCGCAATTCACTGATTTCGGGATTCACTGGGGAGATTCACTGATTTTCGGGATTCACTGTTTGTCCTTCTCGCTATAAAAATTATGCAGTTGTCCTTCTCCCTATAAAAAATATGTAGCTGTCCTGTTACTTAAAAATATTTCAGATTGTGTCCTTATCCCTAATTTTCCATATAAGTTATGTTATATTATCTTTTAAGAATTTATTATTATTATTATCAATTTTTTTTGAGAAAAATTATTATCATATTTATCTTACTCCTTATTTATATACAATACTACCTGTGTTCATTACTTTATAACTGTAAAATTAGTGATAGTCAAGTAATATTTTACTTATTGCTTTTAAAATTTATTACACTCAACCGTGTTTTGAATATGAAGCCAAACACCGAAAATAACTTATATTTTGATAAATATATAATATTATTTATAGCTTAAAATAATGTTTTTCTTTTAAGGAATAATAAATTATATGTACGTCCGGGATACGTAGTATATGTTGCATGAGACGAGTTTAATTAGGAAAACATTTTATTATTTTAACAATTCTAATGAAAAAAATTGAATTGTTTTTCGCGTATGACACAACTACAATACAAACTAATGATACGCTGTGTATTCTTTGAAAAAGAAAGGCAAGCGAAAAGTTTGATGTTACGAAACCTGCGGGATGGGGGGAGCGGGGAGCTAGGGGGGAAGAAGAAGTTAGGGAACTTTTAATAATAATAATAATAATAATAATAATAATTGTCAGGCCGGCCGGCCCTGCACTAAAACTCGCGGAGGACCCTATGAAAGAGCTCTTTGAAATTAACTTATGTTTGATAATACTATAATTGGTTTTTTCCTTTTGAATCTTGTGTGCAAATCACTAGTCAAATGGTCCATTAGCACAAGATGATATTATTTTTTAAGTATCTCATTAGTCATTGGGAACTCTTCGTTAAGTCATACTTCCTCCGTCTCGTAATATAAGTCTTTTTAACTTTTTTGTGGTTTTCTAAAATATAAGTCATTCTCACAATCCAATACAATATTAAATACATTGTTTTCACTTTCACACTAAACATTGCAATATTATTAATCCCAGAAAACAATACACTATTTTACATTAAAATATTAAAAAATAACTCATTTATTATGTTTTCTTAAACTGTGTGAAATGGCCAAAAAGCCTTATATTGTGGGACGGAGGGAGTACAAGCAAATCAATATCAATGGTCATGTGAGATTTTGAGGGTGCTCTTAAAGTCTAATCATACTTGCAGATGTAATTATCATTTTTTTTTTCAGGTGTGAAGGATTTAAAATAGATAATACGATAAATTATTTATGATGTTCAATAAATCTTTCACCGTATGTTTTTCACATAAACAAGTATAATAACACTAATACTATCAATTACCGAAGTGTGCACAAAAAATATATGACTCAACTCCATTTAATTAGTGAAATGATATTTTATTTTTAAAATAGAGGTCCATGCACTATAATCTTCAAAATCATTTTAGTTGATTAGCATCATATTATTATACATTTGATTATTTTAAAACTTGTTCATGATGTTTGCATACTATAATTTTTTTAATGTAATCAAGTAAGTACATGCATGGTAGGTATGGGCTTGCCGGATGACTTGTCACATTTTACGGCAATTTAGAAGATCTTTCCTTGGTTATTCCTTGGTTATGTGTCTTGGCAGTGGATCATCTCAAGTACTTAAGGGTCAAGTGGATTTGTTTTTACACATTATCATCAAAACGACGTAATTTTAAAAACATAAATCTACGGTTAGATAATTTTCACATTTAGGGTGTGTGGTTAGATTACTATTACTTGAAAGAATATTTCTTCAAGTACTTAAAGGATCCTATTCTGTCTTTTAGGTAGGGCCATTTTAAATTTTATATGATGTTCCTTGTATTTATTCCGCTGTTTTTAGGATGGGTTTGAATTCCATGCCGGTTCTATTGTTTTTGTTGTTGTTTTTCTTTCTTTCTTTCTTTTTTTCTTTTTTTCCCTTCTTTTTTTTTTTTTTCCAATAATGGACCGTTCTTTTATGAGCTTCACACGAGGGGAAAAAATTGAAAGTATCGTGTGTGGAGTGATTTACGAAAGAGATGTATAATTATCGAAAGTACTTACAGATTAATAAATCGAATAAAACGACTATTACAGTACAAATCGGACTCGAAGTTGAAACAAGCGAAATTACAATGCATAATTTAAACAAGAAAGCAAACCGCGCGGTGTGAGCATATTACTCTTTCCTTAAGACAAATTACTCTGGTATTGTGCCTACGGTAGTAACAACTGTCTCCCAAAATACCACAGCTTCGCATCTCGGATTCAGAGGCACTTCAAAAATCCGAGCTCCGACGAATTTATAGAGTTCTCCGACTTCTCTTCGACTCAAATAACTGAGACTATGTGAGAGACTCTGTTGGAAATAAAATTTATGTTTTGATGACGATTCATCAGCTATTCAGTTATTATTTTTAAACTCCATTGATGAAGTGTCATAACTAGTTGTTATAGTGCAAAGCAAAAAGAATTATAGATATTAATGAATAGGACTTAATAGAGTCTGATATTTGTATAAGTAAATCAGATAGCACTGTAATAGTTCTAGGATCAGAACTAAGAAAACGAGTAACTGACTTGATGAAACTATGAAAACTGAGTTCACAATAGAAGTTCGAGAAACTGACTCAGAGCACACCAACAGATTCTGAAGAAGGTAAGTTCGCTGAGGGATACAAACTCAGTTGGCTTATCTAAAAGCTGAAGTCGGAGGGACCCAGACTCAGTTATTAAAGAATGAATAATTGAGGGTTCAAACTCGGTTTATGAAGACCAAAGCCGAGACTATAAAGTTAGAATTCAGGCAAGATTGTGATGACTGAACTAACTCTATAGATCTTGTGTCAAGACCTAAGATACATAAGGACATTGTTATCTTAGATGAATTATATTTTATGGTATACTTTGATTAAGTCAATTATAATCAAATGAAGAATAGAGTACTGAGTTTTTAGAGAGGAGTAAAAACTCATTTAATGCTCTTAAAGCTGAAAACTGACTAGTTCACAGAAAATCAATTTCATGCTGAAGTTATGAAAACTGAAGAAGAATCTGACCGCTATAAAGGAATCAATTTTATTGGATACACAGAAATGTCAGAATGGACACTAACACTCAACAGAATAAGCAAGACCACCAACGGATACAAGAATTCAAATTCAAACGTTCAAATTCAAACGTTCAAATTCATTCAAACGTTGGAGAAACCCCTATAAATAGGTCACTTCTACCTCAAGAAGAAGTGTGGAGCTCTAAGAAAAAATTTATCAAGAAAGATTCTACCAAGGGGGAAAGAGAATAAAAAAAACTCCTGCTATATGCTTTATTGCAAGATCAAGAAATCTACAAAGTGTTCTTAGACATTCAAGAAAGCATCAAGATCATACACTTAAAGAAAAAGCCGGAGCTTGAGCAAATCCTACACATCAAGAAGAAGAAGCTCAAATCATAAGTTGAATCATAGTTATTGATTCAAGTCTCAACTTTGATTCTATCAAAGGTTTTGGGCTATGAAACACCAAGACGGTGTGAAGAATAGTTGAGCTGCAGTCAAGAAGACTGTGTTTGTGATGAGCTGGTGAAGAGGCAATAAAACCCTTCAAGGATCAGTGGTGCAAGCAGTTGCAGAGCAACAATTCTACATGTTCTATAGTTGCTTAGATAGTGAAGCTGGGGATTAGCCAATGACTATCAGTTTAGGACTTTTTGTAACCGATCTACCTCAAAGTGTCCTAATGGAATTTTCCTCCGCATCATAGGTGAAGAGAGGACTGACAGGATTACACCACCTGGAACCTCTAAAAACTCTGTCTTATTTACTTATTTACTTTACACATTCACTTATCGCATTATAGCTTATATCACACTCAGCAAACATAAGAAACTGAGTCAGCACAACATTGCATCTTATTTTACAACTTGATAAACTCAAGTTTTATAAAGGCTTTAATAATATGCTGCCAGTTAACTCAGTTAAGCATATAAGTCAGTTTTGACTTATACCCAGCTAAGTTAGCTCAACTCCGCACAAGTTTAAACCAGAACTTAATCTGGTTCAAGATTCAGTTTTTGGGGACAAATTTATTCACCCCCTCCTCTGAACTTGTGTCAGCCTTTTCACGGGACCAACAATTGGTATCGGAGTAGTGCTTCTGTTCCGAAGAGATCCATAGCTGAATCTCAATATCAGTTTGTTTGCTCAAAGTAACTGGTCATCAGTTATTCCGATACCAACAAGTGGTATCAGAGCAGTTCTTCCTTTTGGAGGTGATCCAAAGTTGTTACTGCCTCAAGTCTCTAGCTTAAATAACTGGCCATCAGTTATTTCCTTTAGTTTACAAATTTTTCCAAAACTGCATCATGGATACACATCATCACTTTAGAAGTTTAATTAACTACTTATTTTTTGAGATTTGATGAGTACAAAAGCAAATTGCAGGCTCTTGTTGCTGACACCCAAGAAAGATTAATCGAGACATTTGTTGAAAATCCAATGGACACGATTAGCAATGAGAACTCTGAGATTTTACTATTAAGTCTTGCTGCACAAGATTATATCGAAAGTGATGAAGGAATCATTCTTTTTGGAGTTGAACTAGCAAAGGACAATGCAATATCAAGTAAAGGAAAACAGATAGTGCAAAATGAAGAAGCTAAAACAGATAACTTATCGATCAAACATCATGAGGTAAATGCTTCTACATCCAACTGTCACACTGCCATGAACAATCATAGAAATGCAGATTTCAGTGAAACCTTGGACACGGTCATAAAGGAATTATAGGAAATCCAAAAGAGTTATGAGAATGTCAAAAAGGAAAAACAATTGTTAAAAGATGAAGTTCTAAGATTAAATGATGAGCTTAATTTTATCAAGGCTAACAATGGAACTCGGGAGAATTGCTCTACTGATGAGATAACAGAAGTAATAAACATCACTGAATCATCAGTTAATCCAATTCGTAATGTTCAGTTCAAACCAGGAAAACCATTTGGAGACAGAACAGGTTTAGGGTTTGACAATCAACAAAATTCTAAGTTCAGACCTAGTTCAGTTGCACCTAAGTTTGTGGCTGCACAAAAGTCGGGAACTCAAAAAACTGATAAAATTGTTAGAACTGACAAAAACATAGCACAGCCTCGATAAAAAACTGACAAAACTGTAAAATCTGTTGGTGACAACTCACAAACTAACAGATTCTATAGAAAAACTCAGAAGGCTGAACAAGGCAGAACTGATCAGAGATTAGTTAATAGGACATTCAAGTCATATCCACCTAAGAATGACACCCATTCATGGAATAATAGATTCATGGGGAAAGGGTGACTCTTTCCTACTGATGAAGACTGGAATGGACCCATGATCACTCAGTACCTCAAAATTTTCAAGAAAAAGATGATCACGTCCAAATAGCAAAATTTTGTGAAAAATGACTTTACCAAGTCAAAAGGTCAAGAAAGATATGTGAAAGAAATGAAATCAGTTTGAAGAAGATTGAAAGATCTCAAAAAGGAGATTAATTCTGAGAAAAAGAAATCATCTGTAAGAATTAAGCCAAAAACTAATCAGAAAGGACCCAAACAGATATGGGTACCAAAAGGCTCTTAATTTGTTTTAATTCTGAGAAAAAGAAATCATCTTTAAGAATTAATCCCAAAACTAATCAAAAAGGACCCAAACATATATGGGTATCAAAAGGCTCTTAATTTGTTTTGCAGATAAAAACTGACTACTGAGGAATTATGGAAAGACAACTGAAAAACAGTCAACTGAAGACTGATAAAGATGTCGATAAGATCAAAGCTGAAATCTTACAGTTGGAGATACAGCACATTAATTGCATTTACTGATAAAAAGCTACACTTGGTAGAAAAGTCGTACCCTACACAGATCGCAACCGTCCACCTTCTCCACTCACCACATTTTTCGCATGTCAACGCCTGATGTGATTTATGACGAGACGTTTTAAAACCCACTCAAATTTTTCTAACCTCCAAATCTACCACCTTATAAATACCTTCGCACTATACTTATCAATTCTTTACACTCAGTTTATGCTCAATTCTTAGTCTGAAAAAATTATTTCTATCTCCATATTTTTCATAATTCACCCCAACAATCAGAAACTATAACTTTCACCAGAGTTGAAGCCGGTTTTATCATTTCACTAGATCAATATCTTGAGAAGTATGGAAATTCAGATCTTGCTAAGAAAATCGTAAACAAAATCAGAAAAATCAAAGGTCTTGAAGAAGTATTCAACATTACTCTAGAGAATGTTTGTCTGGATAACATTGGCGATTTCTATGAATTCGGAAGGACAGTCTTAGAAGAAGAAAATGTCTACATAACCAAGGTCAATGAAAAGGAAGTTAAGGTCACTGAGAACCTTATTGCAGATATCTTTGGTTTCGAGATGTCTGGATACTCTTCTGCTATCAAATTATCCAAAGAGCAAAGAGAGAAATTGTGGAAGGACATTTCAATTAAAGGAGATTCAAACGTATCATTGTCAAGATCAATAGGTTTCCTCAAACTGGAGTTTAGTTACTAGACCAAGATGCTAGCAAATTGTGTAATTAGGAATGCAGGCAATTTTAGCAATCTTTCAGGCAACAAGTTAGATTTGTTGTATGTAATATGGTTTGAAGAAAAATTCAATTGGCAAAGATATATTCTGGACCAATTAGCAGCACAAGCATCTGATGTACCAAAGAAAAAACTGACGTAAAGACAGGGAGATTCTATCATAAGAAGACACTTGCATTAATGGCACAGAGGATCATTGATCACTTTGGAATTGCAAGGAGAGGATCAACTGCAGTTGTTGATGGTAAAATTGCAGTGAAAGATGAGAAAAACAAATCTGGAAAAAGGAAAGCTGAAGGTTCGGAAGCTAAACCTAAAAAGAAAAGAAAGAGATCATCCAAGAAAGTTACTACAGAAGAAGCATTGGAAGATCTTGAGAAATTAAAGGAGAGGAAGAGAAAACTGGATGATTTAGAGAAAGCCAAAGCCGTTATAATAACTGAGAAGAGCAAGGAACCATCACCAGTAAAATATGTGACTTCAGAAACTGGAGGTCAAACAAAGAAACCGAGAGCTGAAGCTGAAACCCCTACCAAGGCTATTGCTGAAGATGCACCCGTTCAAGAGTCAGTTAAAGAAGTTCAAGCACTCGTTCTATCACTACCAGAAGCTGACACTCATAGGGAACAAACCCTGAGATTTGAAGTTGATGATGAGGAAACTTATAGTGATGATGAACTGATTGGAACTGGTGTACTTGCTGCTCAACTTGATTTCTAAATCAAGATCTACACCCCAAAAGTCAGCCTCTAGACTTGAGTATGAGGAATCAATTAAAGAGCTGGAAGCTTCACAATCTGAAGGCAAAGAATCTGTTGAGATTGAATCTGCCCCACAGCAAGTCTTCACTCTGGATGAAGAAGAAAATCAAAATAAAAATCAGTGAACTTGAGGAACAAAAGGAACCAGTTGCTGAACTGGAAACTGAACCAACAACAGAACCTAGTGAGCTTCAGGTTCCTGAACCTGTAACTGAAACTGGAAACGAAGAAAACGTTGTTGAAGGAAATCTGATGACTGAACAAGTTAAAAAAGAAATATTTTTTTGTCTAATTTTTTTACAGAAGGGGCTGTTTTTTTATTAGTTCATTTTATTCAATATAATGGTGGGGAGTAGGCGGTTCGTTTTCTATGACCCCCAAGTAGGAGGATAGGCATAGTTCTTGAAATTGAAGCTGAATCATCTATCATCCCAGTTGTTGCTGAGGGGGAATCCAGCAAAACTGAAGCAGAGAAAACTGAAGAACAAGTTAGGACTCTAGCTGAATCAAACTTAGAGGTTCCTAGAGAAACTGAAGACATCCTAACCCAGCTTGATCCTTCTATCGATATTGGGAAACTAATTGAAGCTGACTTAGAAGACTTGATGCTTATCAACATTGGAAGTTCAGCTCAATCGAAAATCAAAGAAATCAACTACAAGCCATGGAAAGCACAGAACAATGGGTCTTTAATTTATTCAATATCACTCATCTATCTCAACTATTCAGTTCTGATGAATTTCTGAGTAATGGATACTCCTTCATAAGAAACATATACTGGAAGAAGTATGCTAGAGGAGAAACTTCTAAGTCTAAGAAATACGATAATGATGACGATGATGATTCTTAGGGAGATCATGATCTATAAAATCAGATTCTTGCCTCTCTTCAAGAAAAAGAAGCTGACAGAGGTATTGTTGAAGAGAAATTAGAAGAAGACAGTTCTGAAGAAAGTAATGATTCAGACTCTGAGACTCAATCTGAATCAGGAAAAAAAGAAGATGAAGAAGGCTATCAGTCACCAATGGACAGAGAAATCCTTGAAATAGCAAAAGCTGAAGCTGGAGAAGAAACTGATGACGAGTTTGATGTGAAACTATCACCAGTAAGGGAAACTGATCCTTCTACCCTAGATGAAATAATGAGACAATCTGAAGAGAGAAGGAAGTCTGAAGATTACAAAGAAAAACTGAAAACAATCATTTCCACCCCACCTAAAGAAATTCCGCACAACTGAGATTCGTGCAAATAAGCCTCAAGTGCAAACTGAGAAAGCAGTTGTGGCTCACTACGCCAAAACTAACAAGAAAGATTTACCAACACAAGCTGAGTTCATTAAATACAATTTCAATGAGCTTGTGAGAATACAGAATGAAGATATGAGAATCTTTGGAAAGGTGTTGCAATCAATGGAAGAAAACAATAATGAGACCAACATGGAAAAGAGATTGGACAGTGTCAAGAAGGATTGTCATGATACATTGTGTTATAAAACGGATGGAGATAACTTCGGATGCAAGAAACAGAAACAGAAGCAATCAAACATAAACAATCAAAGGAGAAAACAGAAATAAGAAGAACACAGATATTAACGTGGAAAACCCCCTCAGTGGGAGAGGTAAAAAAACCATGGGCAGAAAAGAGATATTTTATTATGCACTGAATTTATAGATTTCAACAACACACAGACAATGAGACAACAACTGTATTTATAGACACAAATCCCTAAACCCTAGCCGCAAGGAATCTTTGTCTGATATGCCATAAATACCCCTACACGTGTCCTCCTTTTAATGACAATGTATAGATGTCACATAACAGAATTAACAGATGTGGGACCCTGCTGTATTCCAGTACTCAGCAGTCTTTCACCCTGCTGACAGTACCCTGCTGACAGAAGCCTCAGTAGACTCCACCCTACTGATGCACAGATTTGAATACACTTCTTAGCTGTCCATCACACAGCTGAGTGTTCAGATTGGTTCCACCAGATGTAGAGTTTAAGTCACTTTACTGATAAATCTCCACCTTGACTTCAACCCTCACTAGAGTCAACCAGATTGCATAACCAGATGTACTTGTACCAAATGCATTCGTCAATGCCAGATGTACTTGTACCAGACTATCTCCACAGCATCCACTCTACTGATCTGCCCTCAATAGAGTTCCCAGAAACAGATTATAAGCTTTGAATATTCAGTAAGTCCAGGCAAAGCTGAAACTTACTCTGCTGAACTGGTTTAGTGAACATGTCAGCAGGATTATTCTTGGTGCTGATCTTCTTCACTACAACCCTCTTCTCATTCCTCAAGAAATGATACCTGACATCCATATGCTTGGTTCTCTCATGATGAACCTGATCCTTGGCTAAACATATTGCACTTAGAATGTCACAATATATCTCAGCCTGATCCTGATGTAACCCCAGATCACTGACTAGCCCCTTCAACCAGATACCCTCCTTAGCTACTTCAGTAAGAGCCATGTATTCTGCTTCAGTAGTTGATAAGAATACTGTAGCCTAAAGAGTAGCTTTCTAGCTGACCACTGCATTTCCCAATGTAAACACATAACCAGTCATAGATCTTCTACTTTCAACATCACCTGCATAATCAGCATCACAGTAGCCTGTGACCAGACCAGTATCACCTCCATAAATGAGACCAATATCAGCTGTACCTCTCAGGTACATGAATATCCTTTTAACAGCTTTCCAGTGTTCCTTTCCAGGTTGAGCCATAAACCTGCTGACAACACTGACTGCCTGAGCCAAATCAGGCCTAGTGCAAACCATGGCATACATCAAACTGCCAACAGCACTGGCATAGGGAACTTTTGACATATACTTCTTCTCTTCAACTGACCGTGAAGCATAAACAGACAAATGAACATTTGATGCCATAGGAGTATCTATTGGTTTTGCAGTAGACATACCAAACTTGGCCAATATCTTCTACACATAACCCTGCTGAGACAAGAATAATTTCTTCTGACTTCTATCTCTCCAGATCTCCATTGACTAGTGATTAGGAGGCCCCAATTCTTGATTGGAGGGAGCACCAAAGGCCTCTGCCCTTCCATCCCTTAGATAGAGAGACAAAGATAGGCTGTCAAGAACGTAGAGGAGGTAGGATGGGCAGTTGGTCAGATCTAGTATGGATCGTACATGGACGGTAGTTGGAGTCGGCGGCTCTCCCAGGGTTCCCTCATCTGATGAGATCCCTGGGGAAGAGGATCAAGTTGGCCCTTGCGAACAGCTTGATGCACTGCCAAATAAAATGCGTCCCATGCAGAAATATCGCAAGTACCACCTCTTCCCGGACCATCGCACGGAAGTTATTTGACATCTACCGAATCAACAGATTCATTGAGCAACTCGTGAGTAAAGTACTATTTCTTGGTTTTAATAGGACTCCTTACAAGCGTTGTTTCTATCTACTATTATCTAAAAGTAATCAAGTTATTAATGACTGGACGAAACCAAGAAATAACCCCTCACGTGCGAAATTATAGAAGATCCCCTTTAAGATCAAACAATTCCAAGATTTAAAACTTGTCGTAAAAAAAAGGCAATCAATTAGAATCAAGAAAAAAAATGGAAATAGTGAATCAAGATCTCCCTATCTTTATCTCTATTTCATTTCACATTCAGCACTAAGAAGATTCTTCAGATTTTGAATATCAGACTTCCTTGCAGCAGCAATCAACATGTCATCCACATACAGAACAAGATAGATATGTGATCCATCTTTCAGTAGACTGTGGTATACACAACAGTCATAAGGACTTCTGTTGTAACCCTGCTGAAGCATAAAACTGTCAAACCTTTTATACCACTGCCTTGGAGCAAGCTTCAAACCATACAATGATTTCTTCAACTTCCAAACATAATTTTCCTTGCCAGGAACTTGAAAACCCTCAGGCTGTGTCATGTATATCTCCTTATCCATCTCACCATGTAGAAAAGCAGTTTTCACATCTAATTGCTCAAGTTCCAGATCCTGCTGTGCCACCATTGCTAGTAACACCCTGATTGAAGTGTGTCTGACCACTGGTGAAAATATTTCATCAAAGTCAACCCCTTCCTTTTCACTGAATCCTCTTGCAACCAAACGTGCCTTATACCTGACCCCTTCTGCCTTAGTTATTCCTTCCTTTTTCTTGAAAATCCATTTACAAGTCACAACTCCCTTGTCAGTAGGCTGTTTGACCAATTCCCAATTCTGATTCTTCAACAATGACTCCATTTCATCTCCCATGGAAGCATGCCACTGAGATGCTTCTGTACATGTCACTGCTTCCCTGTAAGTAGCAGGTTCTGCAACCTCTACCTCTTCTGCAACTTGGAGTGCATATCCAGCCAAATCATCAAATCCATATCTCCTTGGAGGTATCCCAACATTAGATCTTCTAGGCCTGCTGGTAGCTAGACTCTGCTGATCAATGTTTGTACGGCGCTCTACTGAGGTCTCAGTAGGCTGGCTTGGATCAGATTCTGGTTCGTTATCCAGATCAGTATAGTGTTGATTTGGATCCACTGATTGTTGCATATCAGTAGACTCCACCTGAAGCTCCACCTGTTTCTCAACACTATCAGATTCAGCACAGGTTTCAGACTCAGTAGACCTCCCCACCGATGAGTTTAACATAGAATTTTCATCAAACACAACGTCCCTGCTGAGGATTACTCTGGACTCTGTTGATGACCAAATTCTATATCCCTTCACTCCATCACCATACCCCACAAACACTCCCTTCTTGGCTCTTGGCTCCAACTTCCCTTCACTAACATGATAGTAAGTTGTACTCCCAAAAACCCTTAGAACTGAGTAGTCAGCAGGCTTGCCTGACCACATCTCAAATGGTGTCTTGAGATTGATTCCTGTGTGAGGACTACTGTTGATTAAGTAGCAAGCTGTCTTAACAGCCTCTACCCAAAATCTCCTTGATAAACCAGCTTGAGAAAGCATACATCTTGCCCTCTCCAGTAGGGTTTGATTCATCCTTTTAGCTACACCATTCTGCTGAGGTGTATTCCTTACAGTATGATGTCTGGCAATAACCTCAGCTGCACAAAATGAATCAAAATCCATCCAGCAGAATTCCAGACCATTATCTGTACGAAGCTTCTTGATTTTCTTGCCTAACTGATTCTCCACTAGGGTCTTCCACTGCTTGAAGTTACTGAATGCATCACTTTTGTTCTTCATCATCACCACCCAAGTCATCCTTGAATATTCATCTATGAATGACACAAAATATCTGTGACCACCCAATGACTCAACTTTTGATGGACCCCAGCAGTCTGAATGGATATAATCAAGTGATGCCCTTGTGTTGTGCAACCCTGCTGAGAACTTACTTCTGTGCAATTTCCCAAACACACAATGTTCACAAAAGTCCAGATTCTTGACCTTATATCCCCCAAGAAAACCTGCTGAAGAAAGAACATGCATACCCCTTTCACCCATGTGACCAAGTCTCATATGGCACAGCTGAGTCTGCTGAGACTGGTGAACTGCTGAGGATGCAACAACAGCAGTGCCAGATACAGTAGATCCATGTAATATATACAAGGTTCCCCTCTTAATGCCTTTGAGGACTACAACTGAATCTTTGAAGACATTCAGCTGTCCACCTTCACCCTTGAAATTGAACCCCTTGCTGTCCAGTAGACTAAGAGATACCAAATTCTTGGTCATCTATGGAACATGTCTTACATCCTTCAGTGTACAGAATTTATCATCCTCTGTCCTTAACTTTACTGAGCCAATTCCCACAACTTTGCAAACCTTGCTGTTGGCCATATAGATTTGACCACCATCCATCTGCTCAAAAGTAGTAAACCACTCCCTGTTTGGACAGATATGGTTGGATGCTCCAGAATCAAGTATCCACACATCATTGTGGTGTGTAAAATCCCCTGCAACTAGAACCAGATCCTCATCAGATTGCTCAGTAGCCAGGGCTACTGTGCTAGAATTGCCTTCCTGCTGTTTCTTCTTCCTTGGACAATTGGACTTCCAATGTCCCTGCTCCTTACAGTAATTACAGACATCAGTAGACTTAGGACCTTTGGACACTGACTTTTTTTTCTTCTTCTGTCCATATCCCTTTCCACTATTGCTGCTAGCTACAAGCCCAGCAGCCTGACTGTCTGTCCCAGCAGCCTTGTGTCTAAGCTCCCTGGCATGTAAGGCAGACCTCACATCCTCTAAAGCTACTGTATCCTTCCCAACTATGAAATACTGCACAAAGTTTTCATATGATGCCGGTAATGACACCAACAGGATTAGGGCTGCATCTTCATCTTCAATTTTAACATCAATATTCCTTAAATCAAGTAATATTGTGTTTAGCTGGTCAAGATGTTCCCTCAGTGGACTTCCTTCATGCATCTTCAAACTGAACAACCTCTGTTTCAACAACAACTTGTTGGTCAATGACTTGGTCATGTACAAGCTTTCAAGCTTCTTCCACAACTTGGCTGCGGTGTCTTCCTCAGCAACCTCAGTGATAACATCATCAGATAAGCACACCATGATGGTTGAATGTGCTTTCTCTTCCAGACTGGCATAATCTGCTGCACCTGTATTTGGTTTGTCAGATAAAGGATTCCACAAACCCTGCTGTTTCAACAGTGCACACATCTTGATTTGCCACAGACCAAAATTGTTCCTTCCTGTAAATTTATCGATTTTCACGTTTACTGCTGACATCTTTTCTTGCTAAAGATCACAACTTTATCACAGATCCTAGCACCTTACAGAAGGTCATGGTGAAGATGAAGTTGATCGTACAGATTGTTTTCTCCAGAACCTCGCTCTGATACCACTTGTTATAAAACGGATGGAGATTACTTCGGATGCAAGAAATAGAAACAGAAGCAATCAAACATAAACAATCAAAGGAGAAAATAGAAACAAGAAGAACGCAGATTTTAACGTGGAAAACCCCTCAGTGGGAGAGGTAAAAAACCACGGGCAGAAAAGAGATATTTTATTATGCACTGAATTTACAGATTTCAACAACACACAAACAATGAGACAACAATTGTATTTATAAGCACAAATCCCTAAACCCTAGCCGCAAGGAATCTTTGTCTGATACGCCATAAATACCCCTACACGTGTCCTCCTTTTAATGACACTGTATAGCTATCACATAACAGAATTAACAGATGTGGGACCCTACTGTATTCCAGTACTCAGCAGTCTTTCACCCTGCTGACAGTACCCTGCTGATAGAAGCCTCAGTAGACTCCACCCTACTGATGCACAAATTTGAATACACTTCTCAGCTGTCCATCACACAGCTGAGTCTTCAGATTGGTTCCACCAGATGTAGAGTTTAAGTCACTTTACTGACACATTGATTGAAATCAGAAGAACATCCATTGAAACATATGCTAGGAAAACTGAAACTCAGGGAAGATTGGAAGGCATGGTTACTAATGTACATGACAGGATGCTTCTATTGCAAAATTCCATGAGAGACTCAGTGGTTGCACAAACCATATTGGCATCAAATCAACATCACTTAAATTCTAATATGAAAAGCTTGATTCATAAAGTTGATGTCAATAAGGGGGAAAGTATGGACATTTTAAAAGTCAATGCAGCTGAAATGCCTGAAGTTCTTGAAAGTATAGATGAGAAACTGGTTGAACTCGGGAAAGCCAGATGAGACATGAATGACGAAGAAATAGAGCTGATTACAAAATTTTCTGAACCAACTGAGAAGAGACTTGGCTTGGATTCACAACTTTACAGCACCTTCAGAGAACTACCCTCAAAGGAAAATGAATCAAGAGAACAAGCCTTAGAAAGTTTTCTAATCTTACAGAAAGTCCTTGTTCACTACTGGAATAAACTGAATAAATGGGAAAGAAATGGTACTCTAGAAAAAGCTGAGATGAAAGTTGTAGGAGCTGAATCTGAGTTTATTGAAAATTTACTGAAAACGTCTACAAGTGAAAAGTTGAAGAAAGTTGTGTTTATGTTTGCAATTTTGTTCAAAAGTAAGTTTTTCGGAAAGCACAATATGACAAATTCATGGAATATCTGGGCAAATATTAGTGGGATTGAGAGCAGTTCAACAAATCTTGCCATGAAAGAAAATGTTTAACCGAATGACAAGAAAATTGAAGTAACTGACAAAGGAAAAGGAAAGGAAGCTGAAACGTAGTTTCTTTTCATGTATTATTGTATTTTAATACCTTGTACTCTGTAACTCAGTATCATCAAAAAAAACTCAGTTTCCCAGTTCCTTGTGTTTATTATTATTTTGTCCTTATCTTTTTCCATTGCTTTTAAGGAGAGTATTGACATCATCAAAAAGGGGGAAATTGTTGGAAATAAAATTTATGTTTTGATGATGATTCATCAATTATTTAGTTATTATTTTTAAACCCCATTGATGAAGTGTCATAACTAGCTGTTATAGTGCAAAGCAAAAAGATGTCTAGATATTAATGTATAGGATTTAAAAAACTCAGTTTCTCAGTTCTTTGTGTTTATTATTATTTTGTCCTTATCTTTTTGCATTGCTTTTAAGGAGAGTATTGGCATCATAAAAAAAGGGGTAAAATGTTGGAAATAAAATTTATGTTTTGATGATGATTCATCAGTTATTCAGTTATTATTTTTAAACCTCATTGATGAAGTGTCACAACTAGCTGTTATAGTGCAAAGCAAAAAGATGTCTAGATATTAATGTATAGGATTTAAAAAAACTCAGTTTCTCAGTTCTTTGTGTTTATTATTATTTTGTCCTTATCTTTTTGCATTGCTTTTAAGAAGAGTATTGACATCATCAAAAAGGGAAAATTGTTGGAAATGAAATTTATGTTTTGATGATGATTCATCAGTTATTCAGTTGTTATTTTTAAACCCCATTGATGAAGTGTCATAACTAGCTGTTATAGTGCAATACAAAAAGATGTCTAGATATTAATGTATAGGATTTAAAAGAGTCTGATATTTGTATAAGTAAATCAGACGAGCACTGTAATAGTTCTAGGATTATAACTAAGAAAACGAGTAACTCACTTGATGAAACTAGGAAAACGGAGTTCACAATAGATGAACGAGAAACTGACTCAGAGCACACCAACAGAAACTGAAGAATGTATGTTCGCTGAGGGATACAAACTCAGTTGGCTTATCTAAAAGCTGAAGGCGGAGGGACCCAGACTCAGTTATTAAAGAATGAAGAACCGAGGGTTCAAACTCAGTTTATTAAGACCAAAGCCGAGACTATAAAGTTAGAATTCAGGCAAGATTGTGATGACCTAAACTAACTCTATAGATCTTGTGTCAAGACCTAAGATACATAAGGACAATGTTATCTTAGATGAATTATATTTTATGGTGTACTCTGATTAAGTCAATTATAATCAGATGAAGAATAGAGTACTGAGTTTTTAGAGAAGAGTAAAAACTCATTTAATGCTCTTAAAGCTGAAAACTGACTAGTTCACATAAAATCAATTTCATGCTGAAGTTATGAAAACTGAAGAAGAATCTGACCGTTATAAAGGAAACAATTTTATTGGATACACAGAAATGTCCGAATGGACACTGACACTCAATAGAATAAGAAGGACTACCAACGGATACAAGAATTCAAATTCAAACGTTCAAATTCATTCAAACATTGGAGAAACCCCTATAAATAGGTCACTTCTACCACAAGAAGAAGTGCGGAGCCCTAAGAATAAATTTATCAAGAAAGATTCTACCAAGGGGGAAAGAGAATAAAAAAAACTCCTGCTATATGCTTTATTGCAAGATCAAGAAATCTTCAAAGTTTTCTTAGACATTCAAGAAAGCATCAAGATCATACACTTGAAGAAAAAATAGAGCTTGAGCAAATCCTACACATCAAGAAGAATAAGCTCAAATCACAAGTTGAATCATAGTTATTGATTCAAGTCTCAACTTTGATTCTATGAAAGGTTTTGGGCTGTGAAACACCAAGAAGGTGAGAAGGACTGTTGAGCTGTAGTCAGGAAGACTGTGTTTGTGATGAGCTGGTGAAGAGGCAATACAACCCTTCAAGGACCAGTGGTGCAAGCAGTTGCAGAGTAGCAATTCTACATGTTCTATAGTTGCTTAGATAGTGAAGCTAGGGATTAGCCAAGGACTATCAGTTTAGGACCTTTTGTAACCGATCTACCTCAAAGATTTCTAGTGGAATTTTCCTCTGTGTCACATGTGAAGAGAGGACTGACAAGATTACACCACCTGGAACCTCTATAAACTCTGTCTTATTTACTTATTTACTTTACACATTCACTTATTGCATTATAGCTTATATCACACTCAGCAAACATAAGAAAGTGAGTCAGCACAGCATTGCATCTTATTTTACAAACTGATAAACTCAAGCTTTATAAAGGCTTTAATAATCCGCTGCCGGTTAACTCAGTTAAGCATAAGTCAGTTTTGACATATACTCAGCTAAGTTAGCTTAACTCCGCACAAGTTTAAAGTAGAACTTAATCTGGTTCAAGATTCAGTTTTTGGGGACAATTTCATTCACTCCCCTCTCTAAACTTGTGTCAGCCTTTTCACGTGATCAACAGACTCTTTGCAGTGGAAGATACAAACAGAAATTTGATGCTCTAACATTCATACATGGGTTCTTTATATAGTGAAAAGGAGGTACCAACAAGCAATTCGTATTGGCTGGGTGACATCATAGTTGGCCAACTTCTCCTTCAAGAAAAGTTCTTAAGGATGACTTTGATTAATTACGTCGGATTAAGGCTCGGTTGACATAATCCTCAATTCTGATTGGTCGGATGACTCAATTACACGCGTCCGGCTCGACTTTTCGCACAAGAAAAGTTAATTACACCGAATCTAATTAACACCTGTTAATTAGGCTCTAATTAGGCCTACTTAACTACGTGTGTCCACACTTTTCTAGAACATTCTGCCCGCCTCAAATAATCGTTTAAGTAAAACTTAATTTTTGGTTAATTTCATAAAGAAATTCCAAAAAATTAATAGTAGCAAGCTAACCGAACGAAGCCGGCCGGACGGAATGCGGCGGCAGCACGCGTGTGGAATCAAGAGCCATCTAAGTCATCCATCCTGCACAAAAAGTGCATTTGCCCTTTGGGGCACATCTATAAGAGCACCTCAAGCTCTTATTACTTGATTTTCAATCACCCAAGTTACCAATGTGAGAGAATGGGTGTGAGGTCCTCCCTTTTACTCCCTTCACCTACAACTTTTCAACCAACTTTAGGCATTATTTTCTAATTCACCCGATATTCGAATCGAGTGATTCCAAAGCCAAACATCATGTACTTCATGAGTAGTATTTTTAGAAATAATAATATGTTAGAAAATCAATGTTGAACACAACGGAATTTAAAAGTTTGATTTCCTTTCATCCAAGGTCACTACGTTTAAACAGTAAACAAAGAGAAAGTAGATAAAGATTCTTACCGGAATATTGATCAAATTGGATCGTCGCTTTATCTACAGTTGATGGTCCAAGCACCGAGCCGTTCAAATGTCCGGCTTCTAGCGGTAATCTACACGAACAACCATCGAAATCCTCAAAAGACTGCTACCGAAAAAGTCGACTGCTAGGTCGCCTTTTCATTTTCCCAAAAAACTCTCTCTCAAGAAATTGTTTTCCCAATATAAAAAAAAGTTAATAAATCAATTAGATACTTGATTGATTATCTCATTAAGGATTTTTCCTTAATATTATTTATGCCATTAGGCGCGCTCGAGAGCTTCGATTGGCGTGGCCTTGAGCCTTTCTTGTATTTGTTTTTATTGCTAGTGTTACCCTCTGTAAAGTTTAGCTTTTGTACAATTCGTTTGCTTGTACAGCTTTCGTAAGTTTTTTTAATAAAATATCCGGTTTCGACCAAAATTATACTACTAAATATATATCTATTACACATGTGCACACATATACCACATATACATGTGACACACGAATACTTACATACATATATATATATATATATATATATATATATATATATATATATATATATATATATATATATTGGTATTATAGATTTGGCATTATTTGTTCATACCGAAATCCAATATTCATACATAATAATATAATATTACTATTAATATCTTGTATTATTTATTCATAATAAATAAATACTAGAATATTAACTTCCACTATAACACTTTATAGTAGAAATAAATAAATCATCATTGGGTTATCACAATAACCACAAATTACTTCCGGTTAGTTATACATATGTGTGTGACCCGATAGGTTTCCAAATATGTTGGCCGTAAGTATAAAGCGTATTTACCAAAAAAAACTCTTCACACCTAACGATCGTGAATAACGTCTAGCCACGCTTCACAACCCCCAATCATCGGAAAGATCAAGTGTTATGACTACAACCTTTTTTTGTGAAATGGTTACCGTGTAAATAGAATTCATCGCTGTTATAATATCCATATGGCCGTATCTTAAGTGTCAATACATTAACCACCGTTTCTTATAATTAATCTGGATATCATATTCTCTCAAAGTAACACATTACTTCGCTTTGCAAAGACTTTCGAAAATAAGACATTCTTTATAAGAAGGACCTTTCGGATAGTTACTCATACCATTAGGATACGTGATTTCTGGACGAGCAACATAAATCCTATGCATGCTTCAATATCATACCCAATCGCTACTGCATGATTGCCCCATGATTAGGGGAAACCCAATAGTGTCAAAGCATGACAATCCACACCTTGATGTTATGAAGACTCATCTAAGGATAATTACACAGCCGTCACATAGTGCGACACATAATTAAAAAAGTGGGTCAATCTAACGTAAAATTCTCTAATACACGTCCACGTATAGTTCAAGTGTCTCTACACATCGATTGATGAGATCTGTCACTATCTTCACAAGAAAGAAGACATCTAATACGTGCTCGTCTAACCATACTATTAATAATACATATAACTAGAGCTATTTAAGTATCAAACCTTTTAAATTGAGTCGAGATGTCATCAACCATAATCACTATTATTATTTTTCTATCACAGTTTGACATTAGGGACGTTATCATATATACAATATCATAATTGATTCGTTAAACGAACAAATATATAGTAACAGAAAAGTCAATTATTAAATTTATAAACATAAAAATGTAGCTGAAATGACCCGACCCGGTCGGATCCGGTGCAACCCGAGTGGGTTTAAGGCACTACATCAACAATCTTCCACTTGACATAAAGCCAATCACTCATACACTTGAAACACAAGAATTTCACGCAATACTCACAACCAACCTTAAGCGTAAACGGATCACTATGTGTGGGGACTCAGACTACCTTTATATCATACTTCCAAATGATAAAGTCAAATGGAAACGCCTCAACACACACATGAATTTCTGATGAGACCCTGGTCCATTCTCCAAGCAATGAGTCCACTACTATATCCGCCATATAGAAAAAGTGGAAGAACCGTGCAAGGTTGAAGAATGAACCTCTTAGATCCACGTATTGCTCCCACTGTCTCTCTAGGGCAATATTTTGCTTTGGTCCAGTTGTAGAATCTACAATGATCTATCGCTGAGAACATTTCCAGCTCAATGTATCACTTAATTAAAGTGATCACAAACCCAGATTGTAACTGACACTATCTTCATAAGACTCAGAGTATATATTTGTATATCTACGTTTATCCAATTCCCAGTTTCAAGAAACTAGGATCCCATCCTTAACACTTTAAGGATATTCTCGACATTTACCAGAATCTCTTTCATATTGTCTCATGACTCTTCATGCAATATGAACATTTGGTTTAGCTCATAACATTTATGATGGATCCTATTGCAGTAGCATATGGAATCTTTCCATAAGTATTATCTTTCACCTAATCTTCAGGACGAACGTCCGGTCACCCAAGAATAGTAGCATCTCTTGACGTGATCAATACTACACTCTTTTAGCATCTCATCTACACAGGTGAACTATGATAATTAAGCAGGTACCAAATCTATGACTATCGATCCTTATTTCCAATATAAAAACTGTCATTCCAAGAGCTTTCAAAAAGACCTTGAACTACCAAATATTAACTGACTGTAATATGGAGTGAAAATGTTAGATATACAAGAATGCGAATTAGAATTCGAAACGCGGAAAAAACCAAATCCGGAAATTTCCGGTTCTCGCTTACTCGAGGGTGGGTCTGTTAGGAAAATATCATCGCAACGGAAGCGATTTAAGGATCTAGATCTATAAAATACTCGTAATAAAACATTAAATCTACATCTACAAGTAAGTTGTAGAACATACCTCTTGGATCTCAAAATCCAAGTTGGAGAACCGCTATTAGGATGATCGAACAATGATGTGAAGAACACCACGATCTTCCGCACGTGTGATCCAAGCAATTCCCGGTGGAAGGAATTCTCGACTCGAACCCCTCCGATATGCTACCCGAAAAAATCTCCAAGATTTTTCCCAACCCTTGGCCGAATATTTCTTCCTCTAATTTACTAGAGTAGTCGAAATTATGTGTTGTTTTTGGCTTGGGAGAACTCTCTTTATATAGGAGAGTAATCCTTGACCTCCAAGGATTTTATAATTAATACAAAATCAATTATAATAATCCTAGTAAATAAAAGATAATCTCAAAATATTCTAGAACAAATCAAGAATATTTTTATCTTTATTATTTACCATAAATATTTATCCAATAAATATTTTATGCACATGTCTTTTTAACACACAAGAAAACTAATTCCTTGTCAAAAAAACAATCACATGGGGCGAAATTTGTATATATTGACCTAGTCAATATTAATTTTTTGCCATTACACAATAATTGGGCCAAGATTATGGAAAATGTCTTTTCCACATATTCAATTATTTAGCCCAACTAATTTAATAGTCCACTAAACAATTAATTCACATATCGTTTTAATAAAGTCCAACATGAACTAAATTAATATTATTAGGATTCGACGTCCGAGAATATCTATGCTATATTAGGAGGCACGTCGGGGACCATGGACTAATAATCAGCGGCTCCGATAAATCAAATAAATAATTATCTGATGAATAGAATAATTATATTCGATAAATCAATCACAGGAATATGCCACCATAATCCCGTGACTGCACTCCTCCGATTATAAGATTATATTTATCTCCTCACGAGAAAGTAATAAGCGTCCACTGATATAATCATTTCATATGGATTAATCCTCCATAGATCGCTCATTCTAAATCGGAAAGTTACCGTTAACCCTTTTCGTAACATCTTGTCCTTACTTACCATTAACCCCCTAGTGATCAATAATTCAAATAACTCACCGGTAGCTAATCGGTGTAATATGAATCCCATGGATCGATCAATGTCTAGGATTAACTCATAAGGGAACTGTCTATCTACTTCCATAAATGGAAGGAATGGATTCCGTATCTGTGATAACACGGACTACTCACTCAATCCAGTACAATGCCAAGATGGGGTAATTCAGATCACAGACTCAGTGTAATCCTTAACCGTCAAGTCAAACCTCATACTGATTCAAGCGGTTGACTGTGATCACCTCAGGATTAAGATATATCCATAATATGATCATCTAATGATTCGATAAGACTTCTCAATTACGGAATTATATTGAGAACTCGGATCAAATCGGTCCAGCCCTATATGATATATCTATCATATATAAATGCCCCATTAGGTTCCCTTAACCGAAAGTCCGGATAAGACGATCACACCTATCGTGTTATGGGCGCATTAATAGTACGTTAAAGGGGAGACCCGATACTCTCGATTAACTTTACTACGGACTAATTGTATTTTAAGTACATCTTCACTAACTCAATCCTCCCGTGTATATCTCATACACTGAGTTAAGTGATTACATAAACGATATACTCGGGGTTTTCTGTAGTGTAAATACTATTGTCACATCGGTGATTATGAGAATAATAAATATGAATAATAATATCATTTTATTTATTAAATAAAACAATTACAAAAATTGTCTTTCGGCATCACACCTAACAATCTCCCACTTGCACGAAAGCTTGTGATTAATTGTTTTAGAGCACACCCTATTATTTAAAACTACAAAGAACTACATCTCCCACTTGCTCTAAAGCAATGGAGACTCATCCCGTATTTTAGTACCCACAAAACTTATCATAACCATTTCAGATTCCAAAGTACACTCCGAGTATGCCGTCATAGGATAGGTCGGTGACTCGGGGAGCACCTATATCTGAATGTCATGGGTCTTAATGATCGGTCAGGTTGTCGGCTCGAGGCGATCCGTAGAATCGAAACGTCGCCGGTCCATCTAATCATGTGGTACTTTCCCAATATGCTCTTGAACTCAAGTGATTTCGAAATCCTTATAAGCTACCCCTTCATCGTTTGCACAATGATGTGGTATCGGCTTTCCAAATCTGGAATCACTCCGAGAACTGAAAAGGAAATCCTGAGGCTATATCGCCTCTCTAGCTACTACAAAAGCCGCTAATCACCCAACTAGTTAAAGTCGAGTTGGCGTTGCTGGATTCCTCCAGGCAATAGCTTCAACACAAGAGTAAACACTGAGACCGAGATCGACTTAACGATCATCCTTAATCTGACACAAAGTCAGAACCAGTGTATTCTCACATATCCAAGTTCACATTTGAATATGCCCGCATATTATTCCTCGTTCTCTCAAGATACTAAAGGACATACTAAACTTGCTTTGTTAACTGCCGAATCTAAGATTCGATCAAAATTGACGTTCAATAACCTGACCATCTCTTGTCACAAAGAGAATCCATCCCATTTCTCTTTATCCGAAGATTTTGAGAGTCATTCCTGAGGCATAGGGTAGAACTTCCTCGTTGAATGTTGCATACACAGATGCATCATCTTAACCAATAAGATGGATGGGAAACCAATGACTGATTCTAATGAATTCGACCGAGTCAAACTCTTCAGAATGTTGTCCAAATCTCTGTTGCAGAGAATTGTGGCATTGTCAGATTCTGACTTCAGATAACACCCATGTTGAGTCCAACTGGTGCAGCGTTATCCTTCACAAACACTAATATATGTGTATATATTCACTACTGTACTAAAATTGATATCCAGTCTACACAAGACTTATCAATATTCTGGTCAAATCCATATATTATAGAAATATATGACTTCCAATGACCAAGAGGTTTGCTTTTTATCCACAAAGGACATAAGCCTTGACAGTCATCCTGTCATAAGTTCATAAGGCAATACCCTTCTGTTCCGAATGAATCCAGATTCCGCTTGTTTGGCAAGAAAGTCTCAGGGAATCACCCCTATTTTCTGCTTTTGAACGAAATCATGAATTACCGAATTCATTCTACTCTTTTCCGTGTAGATCCAATTACTCCCACTGGGCCTGAGACACTCAGGTGGTTCTACAAGAGTATGAACAGCTCTGGAGTACCAAACTCCATTCATAGGGTTATGGCTTGTAAACCAACCTCTATTATCAGAATCCTATACAGCTCACAAAAGAGCCATAGGTCATCGGTCGATCCTGTAGACTATTAAGTCCGCAGAACCCATAATGGGTAATGGATAAACCATACTCCCACTATTTTCTTGGTGGATCGAAATTCTGATCTAGTTTAGCAGTATTTAGTGTTATCACCAACAACCAAAGTTGGATGTGGTTTGATCTAATCAGTAAGTAACTACCTTGAGTATCCGTACTCTAAGGTTCAAGGTTTGTTGTTCATAGACTCTATCGGAAAGGATGCAACAGCATAGTTGTCCCTTCCAGATGTCAAGAATCGATAACGAACCTTTCTCTCAATTCTTCAAGATATATCACGATTTGGTCATCGACCGAACGTGTACGTGAAATTCCCAGTCCTACCATCAAGCATCATGTGCTAAATGCTTATATTGACGGAATTTGGGTGAACCGAATCCACTCATTATCCGTTAATTCCAAAGCACATTCTAGGTAGACTTCTCGGTTCTACATTTCAATGTAAACCGTTATTTCACTTCCAATATCTTTATTGAGTTAAGCAGTGTATTGTAGCACATCTACAACTATGTAAGGCAATTCAATGGTTTCTTCCTTAGTGAAAAGCATTTCACTATGAGGCAGGCCGAACATCAGTCTCTAGGACTATGTGATGGCCCATTTCTGAGTATAGAATACTCCATCTCTAACAGAATCCGAGACACCATAAAATATTTTGGATAAACTTACCGGAGTGTTTGAATAGTTATCAGACAAGAAGTCACTACTCGGAAGCTCCTACTAGCTTGTATCTTTCATTAGACCCCGAAGGTCGTCATGAACAAGCTATGTTACTTCTTTATAACCATTATCCTTTCCCGATTGAAAGGAAACTTAGTCATTGAACCTTTGAGACAATATAACCAGACTGGGAGAAAGGAATCACCCTGAGCCAGTCTTCATGTCTTGTCTTTTAGGGACTATGCACTAACTATGGAATATGAAGAAGCGTTTATCTAAATATAGAAACCAATTGCTTTTAATAGTTCTTAAGATGGTACATATACGTATTTCAGTATTTCTTAGTGGTTTTGACTTTATCAAGCAAAAGTCCGAGTCTTAGATTCGTACTACAAATGGTATATTCACTTTCTATAAGAAAAACAAATTATCGAATAAAAGGTAAATCCATTCGTTCCAACGAATCTTAAACAGAAAAATAAATCTTCTGCGATATCCAAGGATTGAATCTGAGATTCATTTCCTCATATCACTCCCACTATTTTGCTAAAATTACTGCCCGTTGTCTATTAATCGTTAATGCACAACTATCTCGTTCTTCCAAAGAACATAGCCTAAGAGAAAATCACCAAGGATTCATAGGTTGGTGATCCGAAATCACTCTCGACTTTCAGTTTGTTAATTTTCGTTTTTAGCCTTAAAATCAACTCAGTTTTAGATGACTAACACTTTTAGACATATTCTCCCATTCTTGACTTTCCGTGAATGGAAACAGTCTTGAACCAGCGGTTCGTTTGAGTAGACACTACTCTTGAACCGTGGGATGTCTATTTCGATTGTTACTTGTTAGGACTTCTCGGATTTTCTATCATACCAGAAAAAACAACAAATCATAACATTAAAGCTCCCACTAGTTTATCGGTTCCAAATACCGTCTAACCAGCAATGCTCTATTTTATGATTTTCCAATTTTTCAATTTGAAAATCTCTCGTGTAAACACTTACACAGTTCTAATGTTTCCAGAAAAACAACAAATCATAGAACTCCCACTAGTTCATCGATTCCAAATATCGTCCAACTAGCGACATTTCATGATTTTCCGGTTTTTCAATTAGAACGGTTACGTGTGTAGTCAATTATACTTTTCTAATGTTCTAGAAAAACAATAAATCATAAAGCTCCCACTAGTTCATCAATTCCAAATATCGTCCAACTAGTAACACTTCATGATTTTCCGATTTTTCAATTAGAAAATTTACTCGTGTAATTACTACACACTTAAAATTCACTAGAAGAATTTCAAAGTCCGAAATCATCTTTGATCAAACTAAGTTTGTCTCCCATTTAACACGAATGACACTAGTGACATACCCATATGTCACTTTGGTTTTAAAAGGCTTAAGAGAAAATATCTCTTTCGAAAAATAATTGCATTATCAATTAACTAGTTCAACGTCCTAGTTACTTTCCACTTTTTAACGAAGTCAATACTAGTCAATTATAAATTTTTAAGCAATTTAGTAAGGGATATGATGCTGTAAATAAAATGACATATATTAATTCAAGTTTAACACTACTATATTATTGTATTTTAGGAATTGTAAACTAAAAGTAAGTCTACTCTACCATTCCAAGGTTTTAACCTTGCATCTCAGTGCCGCCGTAGGGTAGGTCAAAGAGATCAACGGTTAAATCAATGAATAACTTGTGAGAATCGGACATCCCACGAGAATCGAACATCCCTTTATTCATTGACTACCTTCCTTTTTTAGCCTAGGTATTACCAAAAATACCCTTGATGAGTGTGACCTACTATATCAGATCTCTTAGGTACGCCCCGAGTGTGCCGTCGTAGGATAGGTCAGTGACCCGACGAGTACCTGTAAATCCTATCCTTTCGGAGACCAAGCCATGAATGTTGATAGGGGTGAACACCATCCGTAGGGGGACGAAATCAAAGCGCCGCGAGGCGTCACCCTTCTCTCACTTACTTGCATCTATAGTAGAGACCGTGGGGTTGGCTGTCGCCTTCCCCGCTCCCACTCAATATTTTGGAAGTGGTGGTGGGTTAACTAACCACGCCTTTTTGATGTTAACATAAAAGCACATAAAATCAAGGATTCCGAATGGTGTCGGTGACGTAGGCAAGCCTACCCGTCCTATTCGTTGGAACATATGTGACAATCGGACGAAATCGGGTCAAGAGAGCCCTATTGAGATTAGAAGGAATCACCCTCCGCTCTCGGTTTGGCTTAGTCTTGCCGGACCCCCGTGCATACATCACACTAGGAGGGTTAAGTCGTTTGAGCGAAGCTCAGTTGACCACCCAACCTAAAGGCGAACCGTTTTTATCCAAGATTTATTGTTCTTTTACCATCATTCAATCTCGTAGACACTACGAATTGAAAACGTGATCTCGTTTCAGCTTTAAGGCGGTTCACCGAGAACACACACCAAAAGGCTAACGATTTCATAACCCGTCCTCGGATCTTTAATTAGTTACTAAATTAATTAATTACCACGTATTAATTAAATTTCAACTAATTACGCGAGTTTGTATACATGCCTATTTTAATTACCAAAATTAAAATTCTACATGTATGCATGGAGTGGATTTATGATATGATGCATGTCATGGCAATTCCGATTTTATGTCTATTTTATGATCAAACACATAAAAAATAAAATTGCGGAAAATTTAAACACCGAGATGGATCGTAGGTACCCCCGTATCTAATCTAATAGAAAATAAAAACCAAAACCCTAACTAGGGTTTACTACTTTCTAACAAAATCTGCAGCTGTTCGAACTCTTCGATGATCGGGAAACCAAACGAACTCGGATCGGGACGAAACTTTCCAGATATTTTCTTCACTTCTCGAACTCCAATATGGACGGTTGGATCGGAGCTTTGACTTGTCAATTTTCTCCAGTTAACCGCCCAACTTGCTGCTGAATCTAACTTTGACTGCACCGCATCAAAGACTTCCTGAGGCAGATCGGGAATCGAGATGAATCCCGATCGACCTGAAATTGTTATGGTACGTCCAAAACTCCAAGTTGATCAATCTGAACGGTCGGATTTTTGTTTCAATGGTCCAAACTCTCCCAGAAAATCGAGGAAGTCACAGGTAGTGTATCTGTGAATCCTGCGTTTTTCTGTTACAGTAGCCTCTTCGCAGCATCAAACGGATATCGAAACGGACCCTGATCGACGCCAAAATTTGTGGAGTTGATCATCTTCTTCTAATCTTGATACTGACCGGAGGGATCTTCGTTTCAACGGTTCGATCAACGGGAAAAGCAAAAATACTAAACAGCTACAAACTAGATCTATTTGCTGGAAATTAAACTTGCAATAAAGATAAATTACATAATTTCCTATACTCATATGAACGAATTTTCATCGTTTATACGAGTTTACAATAGATCTAACGGGTAAACAATACCAAACCCCAATCCATCTCTTCAACCACAACAATCGCAAGCATTCATCATAAAATTTTCGAAAATAATAAAATTAAAAACAAAAATAATGCAATCTACACATGCATATTCCACTCCTTAGATCTAATATTTTATACGAATAAATATAGATCCCCTTGGTCTCTGATACCACTGTTAGGAAAATATCATCGCAACGGAAGCGATTTAAGGATCTAGATCTATAAAATACTCGTAATAAAACATTAAATCTACATCTACAAGTAAGTTGTAGAACATACCTCTTGGATCTCAAAATCCAAGTTGGAGAACCGCTATTAGGATGATCGAACAATGATGTGAAGAACACCACGATCTTCCGCACGTGTGATCCAAGCAATTCCCGGTGGAAGGAATTCTCGACTCGAACCCCTCCGATATGCTACCCGAAAAAATCTCCAAGATTTTTCCCAACCCTTGGCCGAATATTTCTTCCTCTAATTTACTAGAGTAGTCGAAATTATGTGTTGTTTTTGGCTTGGGAGAACTCTCTTTATATAGGAGAGTAATCCTTGACCTCCAAGGATTTTATAATTAATACAAAATCAATTATAATAATCCTAGTAAATAAAGATAATCTCAAAATATTCTAGAACAAATCAAGAATATTTTTATCTTTATTTCTTACCATAAATATTTATCCAATAAATATTTTTATGCACATGTCTTTTTAACACACAAGAAAACTAATTCCTTGTTAAAAAACAATCACATGGGGCGAAATTTGTATATATTGACCTAGTCAATATTAATTTTTTGCCATTACACAATAATTGGGCCAAGATTATGGAAAATGTCTTTTCCACATATTTAATTATTTAGCCCAACTAATTTAATAGTCCACTAAACAATTAATTCACATATCGTTTTAATAAAGTCCAACATGAACTAAATTAATATTATTAGGATTCGACGTCCGAGAATATCTATGCTATATTAGGAGGCACGTCGGGACCATGGACTAATAATCAGCGGCTCCGATAAATCAAATAAATAATTATCTCATGAACAGAATAATTATATTCGATAAATCAATCACAGGAATATGCCACCATAATCCCGTGACTGCACTCCTCCGATTATAAGATTATATTTATCTCCTCACGAGAAAGTAATAAGCGTCCACTGATATAATCATTTCATATGGATTAATCCTCCATAGACTGTTCATTCTAAATCGGGAAGTTACCGTTAACCCTTTTCGGAACATCTTGTCCTTACTTACCATTAACCCCCTAGTGATCAATAATTCAAATAACTCACTGGTAGCTAATCGGTGTAATATGAATCCCATGGATCGATCAATGTCTAGGATTAACTCATAAGGGAACCGTCTATCTACTTCCATAAATGGAAGGAATGGATTCCGTATCTGTGATAACACAGACTACTCACTCAATCCAGTACAATGCCAAGATGGGGTAATTCAGATCACAGACTCAGTGTAATCCTTAACCGTCAAGTCAAACCTCATACTGATTCAAGCAGTCGACTGTGATCACCTCAGGATTAAGATATATCCATAATATGATCATCTAATGATTCGATAAGACTTCTCAATTACGGAATTATATTGAGAACTCAGATCAAATCGGTCCAGCCCTATATGATATATCTATCATATATAAATGCCCCATTAGGTTCCCTTAACCGAAAGTCCGGATAAGACGATCACACCTATCGTGTTATGGGCGCATTAATAGTACGTTAAAGGGGAGACCCGATACTCTCGATTAACTTTACTACGGACTAATTGTATTTTAAGTACATCTTCACTAACTCAATCCTCCCGTGTATATCTCATACACTGAGTTAAGTGATTACATAAACGATATACTCAGGGTTTTCTGTAGTGTAAATACTATTGTCACATCGGTGATTATGAGAATAATAAATATGAATAATAATATCATTTTATTTATTAAATAAAACAATTACAAAAAATTGTCTTTCGGGCATCACACCTAACAGGGTCTCGCCTAATTGAGGGTATTTTCCGTTATTTTTTCAGATCGTCAGATCTGATTCGCAACACCGATCGAGACACTCGATCATGCACAACGGAAACTACAAATTAAATTCGTTTTCGATTTTACCATGACATGATTCACATGATTAATTGATCTAATCTACAAAAAGGTTTGAAGATTTACCCAACTGAAGAGAAGCCATGATCTTCCCAGTTGTATCTCCAAGCGATTTATGGTGGATATTAATCCCACATTCGAACCTCCTCGAATATGCTCCAAGAAAAACTCTAGTTTTTCTTTTTCTAATGGCTAAGGCAAGAAACTAATTTTTCTTCCATTTCTCCAAAAGTGGTGCAGGAAAAACATTCGCCTCTTGTGTTGGGAGGAAGTCTCTTTATATAGGGAAAATAACAAGGCTTGAGAGTTTATCCTTTTTTTTTAGAAAAAGAGTTTATCCTTTTCACAAGACAATTATTTTTTTCCTATCATTAAATGAGAAAATGAATTTTATATATCCATTAATTATTTAACAAGTAAATAATTAATTACACATGTGATATAATTCAGGAAAATTTCTTTACCCAATATTCTACACAAGTGGCGTCAATAATGTGCCATGGAATAATATAAAATGTCTTTTCTATTTTACATATTATTTATCGAATAAATAATGTTTCACATATATATTAAATAGACCAACTATTTAATTTATTCTTGAGGTTCCACTATACGAGAATTCACTCGTGTGTTAGGAGCCAACCCGGGGACCATGGACCTATAAGTATTAGCTACAATAAATTGAATAAAATATTCATCGAATAGAACATTTCTATTTCAACTTATTAATTCCGGAATTACGCCACCATAATTCCGAAACTGAACTCTATGGATTATATATATATAACTTATTCTCAATATGTCGAGTCAATAAGTGTCCATTGATATAATCATTACACATAGACTACCCCTCCATAGACTATCCTTAATGAAGCGGGAATGTTTCCGTAAACCTTCTTCATTATAACTTATCATTATTTACCATTACCCCACTATTGATCAATTAGTTCATAAACCAATATGAATTCCCAGGATCGATCAGTTTCTAGGTTTAACAAATAAGAGGGTTGTCTTTCTACTTCCCACGGGAAGGAACGAATTCCATATCTATGAAACACACACTCGCTACTCATTCCTGAATAGTGCTGACGTAAAACTAATTCGGACCGCGCCTCTTAGCAATCCTTAACGAACACATCTAACCCTATCTTGAAACAAGCAGGAGTCTGCAATCACTTAAGGATTAAGGTTAATCATATATGATATTCTTGTGATTGAATAAGATTTCTCAATCACGGAATCATATCATAAATGCAGATTAAATCGGTCCAGTCCTATATGACTATATCATTTATAAATGCCCCAGTTAGATAACCAATATCGACGGTCCGGATAAGACAGTCACACCATAAAGGTTTTTGGGCGCATTAATGGTGGTTTAATCAATAGACCACATACTTTGATTAAGTTCACCACGGACTAACAGTTTAAGTGTATAACCATAAACTTAATCCTCATGTGTGACTCACACTAAGTTATATGGCTACATATGATACAACTTAGGGTTTTTCCGGTCGTGTATTACTTATGAGCACAAAGCAAATAATAAAATGATAATAAATCTGTCATTTATTAATAATAAAACAATTACATAAATTTTCTTTCAGGCACTACTTCCAACAGACAATTTTCTAGAAGGATGCATGTGCAATACCTTGCTTAAAATCGTAACACTCCCACTAACTCTTTTGCACATCAGGCACATCTTTACTTTTGATCAAATCAAACTCCATTGAGCATTGAAATAAAGAACTTATATAAAGAAACTTGATTGATTCCATAAATGAATCTCGCAAGCTCACATGTCATATTATCGTCTATGGACATCAAGCCTTTGGCCCAATGTTTTCTACACTATCATATAGTCATGATATGTAACTACAACAAGCACAATCTAAATATATTTGAGCATAGCTGGCCGCATTGAGGTAATTAAAGTTTACACCCCGTAGCCTCTAGTTGTCTCACACTTATAAGGTCATTTGCTTCTCCCACATCCGATGTGGGATATCACATCAGCTGACAACACAACAGTTGTTGAGTTTACACATAAGCATATCTCAAAGAAATTAACAAATCAACGAAGGTTTTAATAATCAATCTGCTGCATATAACTCAGCTGAAGAAATAGTCAGCAGACTATTAACTAAGCAGGGTTATTCTACTCAATGAAATTTTTTTGAAGAACAAGTTTATTCACCCCCTCTAAACTTGTCTCAAGCCTTTCCAAGGGGCCTAACATTTTTCTTATGTATGTGTGTGATTTTGTTTTCTATATGTTGTTGTGGTGATTCTTTAAATATTTGGTGAAAGTTTATAATGGAAGATCGATTTAATTTCCAACGCAATAACTCTATTTTTTTCGCTAAATAAATTCAGCAATCAACGGTGGTCTTCATGTTCTTATTAATTTTTTCTATTCGTATTTTTTGTTTGAATTTTTGCAAGTCCCAGGTTTTCTTTGCAAATTTTATTTTTGCTGGCTTTCTTTTCTCCAATTTATTGCAAGAATGCATGACTTCAACGCGGAACCCTTTGATGCCTCCATTATTCTAACCTAATTCCATTATCTGGTTGTTTAGACTTGTGCAACCAATGTTTATGTTCTCTTGAGTTTTATTTGTTTGTGAAGTGGAAATTGTTAGTTTCCATAATTCCATAGTTGGATGTTGATAAGCGGTTTTTAACCTCTCTGGGTGTTCGTTCTTACTATGTTGTCATCTTTGACACCATATTTGTTGCTCTCCTCTTACTTATATTTCTCGGTGGCTGTCGTATTCTGATTTGGCCTTTCTCTTAGATAACAAATAATGATGCATAGGTGTCTGAGAATTGTGTTGTTTGTTGTAAAATCATTTTCTCTCAATAAACAAGTTCCCTTCTGTTCTTTTCACACCTATCTTTGTAGGTATGTGAAGAAGAAAACATTCAAAAATGGCCAGAATCCAATCATCAATCATGCCAAAATAAGGAAAATCTTTGAATCGCTTGTCTCTAGCACCAAACTTTGCCCTTTATACTGAGAGTAATAAAAATGAATTTCCATTGATTTGTTTGAGTACATTAGAGGTGATTATATACTACACAACTATATTATAAACGCAATAATACACAATAAATGTGATTGACTACAATGATTTATTTTCGATGATTTTGTGTATCTAGAATATTCTCAACACGCCCCGCAATCTCATGGTAATGCAATGAATATTGAGATTGACTCGTAATGAATGAATCTTGTTTCCTTCACATGGTGCATGCAACAAACTTCTCCATATCAATCGCCAACAACTGCTTCACATCAACCTTCTATTGCTTCAATCTGTAATGGATGACTCAATTCTTTTTAAGAGTCCTAGAAGAAGTAATAGAGAGGAAGAAATATTTAAGGGAATATCATCCTTGAGGGGATATGACACCCTAAAAAAAGAATTTATAGCTGAATAAAAAAAAATGATTTGTGATCACCTTTGTGATGAACACATGGTTGAGACAAAACTTACTAAAATTTGGAATTGAGGGTTGTACCATAGTTAGGAAAATTTGGAATGGAGGATTGTAAAGCTCTTAATAAAATTTGGAATTGAGGGTTGTAAAAGCCCTAAAAAATATCGGATTTGAAAAGAATTATGACGATAAACAAAACTTCTTTTAGGAGAAAAAAATAAATGGGAGAAAAGAATAGAAGAAGAAATAAAGAGAAAGAAATATTAGGAAAGAATTTGATGGCAGAAGAAAAGAAAACATGATTTAAATAATATTTGATTGCGTCTTCCTACGGACTCTAAGCTTCGTCGCTGCGGGTTGTGTTTGTGTTGCTGCTACTACCTCCTTCATCCATTTGTTCTCATCACATCCAAATTGGTGATCCAAAGGGAAGGTGTTAGGAAATCAACGCGGGACTGCATCAGAATATAAAATTTTGATTTCCTTTTAACCACGATCGATTTCGTTTAAACAATAAACAAATTATAAGTAGACAGAATTCATAACCGATAGATCTAAAATAGATTGTCCATTTGTCTATGGTTGTAGTTTGTGCACGTAGCCGCCCAAGTTTTCGGTCTCTACCGTTGATCCACACGAACAACCGCCGGAATCCACCATTAGATTGCTACTGGAAAAGGTCAGCTGCCAGGCCGCCTTTTTCTTTCTCCCATAACTCTCTTTCAAGAAGCTCTCTTAATTTCTAGTAGAAAATATAAGACTTGTAATTGTGATACAAAAGAGCTTGGCACCCACACTATATTTATAGTGCAAGATGTGCCCCTATAGTGCTCAATCCTATTGGGAGAAGCTTCGTGCTTTGAGTAGGGATTAAGAAAACCGATTCTCAATAAAATAAGGAAAATATCTTTTTCTTGATTTATCTCTTTTAATTTAATATCTTATATTAAATAATTCAAAGATATTTTCAATATCCAATATTGAATATATCTTTATTATATTACCATAAATCAATTTAAACATGTGTATACAGTATATATCATATATATATATATATATATATATACATATATACATATATATATATCTTATATTAATACATAATATAATACTATGATTAAATTGCAAAATCCATGTGTATCATATATATATATATATATATATATATATATATATATATATATAATCAACATAATTAATATTTTGTATTATATTTATTCATAATAAATAAATACCATAATATCAATTTATCAATATAACACTTTATAGTCGAGATAAAAAGTTCACTTATTTAATTATCAATATAACCGCATTTTAATCCGGCTAGATGTTCTTATGTGTTTGACCCAATAGGCTTTCGAATAAGTTCGCCATAGGCATAAAGTGCATTTGGTAAAATACCCTTCATACCTAACTGATGGGAACCAACTGTACAGTACATTTCTGTACAGTTTAGCCCACGATTATCACATTTCTGGCATGTCCCGGGTGAGTTAGACCCTATTTTGAGTATGAAATGAGGTTTTATTGCACGGCGAGTGACTGTCGGTTTTCCGTAAACTCGACCTTATTTTTAGCATTTTATACTCGTTTTTCCCGAGCACCCGTAGTTTGCGGGGTTACGCGTTTGCTTGTTGTTCTCATATGGATGCAGGACTAGGGTGTCTCGAGAGCCCGAAAGACGAGAATTATTGAGGTTGGACGTGTCCGGGGCAAGAAAAGTGTGAAAAACGAAGGAAAAAGTGAAGTCACAGTCCGGACGGGCGTTTGCATCCATGGACGGGCGTCCAGGGTCTGTGGACGGGCGTCCAGGAAATGTGGACGGGCGTCCAAGTCTATCAGGATAGAAGGATTTTCAGCTGGACGGGACCCCAGACGGGCGTTTGGTGAAGCTCAGCCCGATCCAAAAAGCTCAAATAAGGCGGACGGGCGTCCAAGAAAGCAAACGCCCGTCCACTCAAGAACAACCCAGTTGGACGGGCGTCCAGGCATCTGGACGGGCGTCCAGGCATCTGGACGGGCGTCCACACATTCAGTCTATATAAAGCTGCTTCATTTCATTACAGCCGCAACCAGAAACGAGGGGAGTAGGTTTTAGGCGATTTTGGGCGATTTTCTTCATCCTTAGGAGTTAGAATTAGTGCTATATATCATTAGAATCGTCTTTCGATCCTCTCTTTGATTTTCTAACTTAGAACTTCGATCTATAACATTTCAAGTGACATGATTTGTTCTTTTGGCGCTCGAATTTGATAGTTCTTCAAGTAATCGAAATGGGTATGTTCTTTTGTTGTTTTATTGTTGTTGTGATGTTTTTCTTCCGTTTTTATTGTTTAGATTCGATTATGAGTAGCTAGATTCTTCGTATGGTTGAACTATGTGAAGGCGGGTGAAACGCCGTTAGATTGATGAACCGGGAGGTAGTGTAGTGCGTAAATAAACGTTTTAATTGACAATCCGTATTTCGAAACTTGTTTGAATCGTTTTTGAGCTAGATTGATCACCTAGTTCACCATTGCACACACTTAGCTTATAAATGTATGTTGCGGCGATGTGTGGGAACGGGGTTTCGGGACCGTAGAAGTTTTGGGCTTGAAAGGTAGTCTGACACCTACCCGTGTACTAGATTGACGCCCTAGTCATCAAGTCCAGTTCCAATACGGGGTTTGTCCTATGAGTTATCGTTAGACGGTAAGGTAGAGTAAAGCACATTCCCGGGGCAATCTTTCTGAGGGTAAAGTAATCCGCTGAACGTAGTTCGGCCATACCTCTTTTAATTGTTTTGAATTCCGAGTAGTGTAATCTTTCTTTTATACAATAGTATAACTTCATATCTATCTGTTTGACCTGAACTGAGTGTTAAGTCAACTATGGTATTCAAAACCAATCTCTGTGGGTTCGACCTCGGACTCCTCAAGCACTATCCTGCAATCGACCCGGTCCACTGCCGGTTAGAAAGTAGATTTTGCTAAGGTTTCTAGTTTTTACTTGATCGACCGGACCTAGAAAATCCGTTTATCAAGTTGGCACCGTTGCCGGGTATTGGTAACGCTTTGATATCACAAAAGTTGACCGAAAGCTTGGGCTTAGGTCGTTTTCTTTTACTGTTTTCTTGTTGTTTGATTTGACTTGCAGTGTATGACCCGGAGTTCTGGGACTCCTCTAGAGCCTTTTTACCCGGAGATTGATAGGCACGCAAGCCAATTGAAGAGAAGATCGTCTACCTCGGTTTCAGACACCGTGGACGGACAAGAAGCTTCGGATTCTTCTTCAAAGGGAGAAGGAATGACGACCAGCGGAAGAGATAGGTTGAATGGTGATGGTACATCTCAAGTTGGAGGATTGGGCCATCTAAACACCCCTCCTCCACGTGAAAGAAATCCTGTGAACACTCCTTTGGTTGCAAGGACAGATGGGAGGAATTTGTTCGATCCCACTTTGGAAGGGGATGTACAACTTCAACAACAAGCACTGGGTCAGGACAATCAGCAGTTACTTCAGTTGGTTCAACAATTAGCGGCACAGAATCAGCTTCTTCAAGCTAATCAGAATAACCCGAATCAACAGCAACATAATGACCCACCTGTCAATCAAGGGTTTGTTTCAGCGAGAGATTATGTGGTTACTCCATACCAAGGGACCAGTCACAATCCAATCAGAATTCCCGCTATCCATGCTAACAACATGGAACCAAAGCAAAATGTTATAAATCTTATCAGTGAGAATGCGGTTTTCTATGGGCAAAGGAATGAGGATCCTAATGAGTTTTTGGACAATTACCTACAAATAATCTCGACATTGAAGTATAATGGAGTGACCGAGGAGGCACTCAAGTTGATGATGTTTCAGTTCGCTTTGAGAGGGGCGACAAAAACATGGTTTAACACCCTACCAAATGGCTCCCTATCTACTTGGGGGGAAGTAGCCGATGTTTTTTTTAAAAAGTATTTTCCTCCGGCGAAGATTGAAGATTTGAAGCGTGAAATTCATAACTTTAGTGGGAGAAAAGGAGAGACTATGAAAGAGACAGTTGAGAGGTTCAGAGCTTTGATGAAAAAGTGCCCTCCCCACAATTTGAGTACGGTTGAACAAGTCATAAAAATCTATCGAGCCTTGGATAAATCGGATAGAAATCTTTTGGATGCGGCAAGTGGAAAGGGTTTGACAAGGATTGATCCCGAGTTGGCTATGCAACATATTAATGATGCAATTGAAAGGGATGATGAATGGGTCTCAAGTTCAGGGACAGACAACCCGAATGAGGCTCAACAAACTGTCAAGGCACTTGAGGAACAGTTGGACAAAGAGACAGCTGCACACAATGAGTTGTTGGCACTGCAAACCAAGGTGAAGAAAATGGAAGATGCATTACAGGTTTGTCAGTTATGTGGAGGTAGTCATTCGGCTCAGTTTTGTTCGAATCCGAGTAGGTCGGCTTATCCTCAACAGTTACCTCGACAGACACCACAGCCGGTCCCACAACCGATTCCTCAACAACCTATAGCAAGTGTGTCTCAGCCACAACCAGTTGCAGTGGTGGAAGAGTTGGTAGCCGCACTCAACAGATTGGGAGTGGGAAGCTCGAGTGGTAGTAGTCAACAAAGTCCCGGGAAGAACCCTCAGTTTGGGCAACAGCAGAGTTTTGGTGGGCCAGCGAATCCAAACAATCAGTGGGGTAATAATCCAAGCTCGCAGGCCCCACCATACTATCAAGATTTTGAATCATCAATGGGACTTGGCATGGAAGAGGAGATGCAACCGAATGATGTGAATTACATTGGAAATAATTCTGGAGGGAATTGGAATCAGGGCAACAACAACCAAGGAAGCTGGAATCACAACAATTCTGGGAATAATGGGAGGAACCAGAATTTTGGGAATTCATGGAATAACAACCAGCAAGGCCAAAATTGGAACCAAGGAAATCAAGGTGGCCAAGGGAATTGGGACCGAGGCAACCGAGGGTGGAACCAAAATAATCAAGGCCAAGGCAACCGAGGTTGGAATCAGAATAGAGAGCAAGGGAACCCTCAGAATTTCCAAGGTGGTTGGAGAGAGAATAATCAAGGTAGTTGGGGTCGACAACCTCAAAACTTCAACAACCAAGGTTATGAAAGCCAAAATCAAAATTCAAGTAACCAGAGTTGGGGTCAGAATCGACAAGGCCAAGGGGGCAATAATCAGAATAGAGATCATGGGAGTCGAGAGCAAGGGCAACAAGCCAACAACCAACAGAATAATCAACAAGCCGGAAATCAAAATTCCGAGACTTATCAACATCCGAATGCCCATAAGCAAAACAGCTCCTATAATCAACAAGGGGGTAGTCCGGGAAGTCAAAGGAAGTCTTCGGATGAAGGTATTGATCAGTTGAATAAGCTTGTGATTGAACAGAGAGCGGCCATCCGGAATTTGGAGATTCAGATGGGCCAGTTGACCGAGAATAGATCTCAACCGCCTTTGAGCACGGGGCTACCTAGTAACACGGAGAGGAAACCCAAGGAATCTAAAGATGTTTGTGCGGTAGTCACCCGGAGTGGTAAAGAGACGGGTCAACAAGGTCGAGAACTTGAGAAGATGACGCCAAACTCCGAGAAAGAGAAATTTTGTGATTACGAAGGACGTTGGGTGAGCAAGAAGGTTTTGATGAGGATGTTGAAAAAAGGGCTGAAAAAGAGAGAATCTCAAGGTTGGAAAGGGAAGTGGAAGAATACAAGCGAAAGTGGGAAGAAGCGGCGGGGCCAAAGTCGGATACGATAATCATTGATGTGAAGGAAGAAGAGCCATCGCCACCACTCAGGCCTAAAGGTAGTAAAGGTAAAATTCCCCCTCCTCCCCCGGGTTTTGACGTGACCACTTTACCATTTCCTCCCAAAACAACTAAAAAGGAGGTCTTGACCCAAAGTCAAGCCAAATTTTTAGAAATGTTGAGGAAATTTGAAGTGACCATGCCAATGTTGGATATCATTGCTAACATCCCATCGTATTTCAAGTTTTTAAAGAATATGCTTTCAAGTAAAGAGAAAATGCAACAGATGGTCCAGTTGAGTTATGAATGTTCCGCCATTTTTGAGAATAAAGTCCTCCCAAAATTCAAGATAGGAGCAGTTTTTCTTTCCCGATAACCATAGGAGAGACTATTTTCAAAAATGTGCTTTGCGATTTGGGGGCATCGGTTAGTTTGATGCCAAAGTCAGTTTATGATAAGTTGGGCCTAGGGAGATTAGAACCAACGGGCATGACTTTGCAAATGGCGGATAGGTCAGTTAGGACACCGCTAGGGGTAGCCGAGGATGTGTTGGTTCAAGTTGATAAATTTGTGTTTCCGGTTGATTTTGTGGTTCTTGATATGGACACTAATTCTAAGGCACCTCTTTTGTTAGGTCGGCCTTTCCTAAATACTGGGGAGACCTTGATAGATGTTAAGAGGGGGGATATAATTTTAAGAGTTGGTCAAGATAGTGTCAAGATTAATGTGTACAAAACCATAAAACACCCCGAGAATGAGATGAACGATTGTTTTTCGATAGATGTCATCCCCCGTGTGTTTTGGAGAATGTGAATTTGCAGGGGCACAAGGAACCATTGGAGAAATGTTTGATGAAGTCATGCAAGGTGACTGACGACAGCCGGGTGATGCGAGTTTATGCCATGCATCTCGAGGCGGGAGAGTTCATGGAAGCTAGCTGGACTAAGAAACTGGATCTCGGTTCGCCAGAAGATATGCCAAAGCCATCCATTGAGGAACCACCGACGGATTTGGAGTTGAAACCGCTTCCTCAACACCTCAAATATGTTTTTCTTGAAGGTAGTAATTTACTTCCAGTTATTATATCTGCTTCACGAACAGCCTTGCAGGAAGTAAAGCTAGTTCAAGTCTTGAAGAAGAGGAAACGAGCTTTTGGATGGAAAATGGTGGATATCAAGGGGATTAGTGCCGACATATGTAAACACAAAATCATCCTCGAGGATGGGGCAAGACCGAGGCGTCAACCGCAAAGGAGACTGAACCCGCATTTACTGGAAGTGGTAAGAAAGGAAGTGGTGAAGATGTTGACGTTGGGCATCATCTACCCCATCTCGGATAGTGAGTGGGTGAGTCCCACACAGGTGGTACCTAAGAAGGGCGGCATTACGGTGCTAACAAATGAGCAAGGTGAGTCTTTTTCTGTACGCCCTGTTACTGGTCATCGATTCTGCATTGATTTTCGCATGTTGAATGAAAAGACTAGGAAGGATCATTTCCCACTGCCGTTTGTTGATCAAGAATTAGATAAGCTTGCTGGTCATGCATTTTATTGTTTTCTTGATGGATTTAGTGGTTATTATCAGATTCACATTGATGTCAATGACCAAGAAAAGACCACGTTTACTTGTCCCTATGGCACCTTTGCATTTCGAAGAATGCCTTTCGGGTTGTGTAACGCACCCGCGACATTTCAGAGATGCATGCTTGCTATTTTTGCTGACTTGATTGATAAGTGTATGGCTGTGTTTATGGATGATTTTACAGTCTTTGGGGACAGTTTTGATGCATGCTTGACTAATATAGATAGGGTGCTCGCTAGATGCGAGGAGACCGATTTGATTTTGAACTGGGAGAAGTGTCATTTTATGGTGACTGAGGGAATTGTCCTAGGTCATAAAGTCTCAGCTGAGGGGATAGAGGTTGATAGGGCTAAGGTAGATGCTATTTCTAGGTTGCCTATGCCTACTAGTCTGAAAACGTTAAGATCTTTCTTGGGACATGCGGGGTTTTATCGTAGATTTATTCCTAAGTTTGCCCAAAAGGCTACACCTCTTACCTCGAGATTGAAGAAGGGAGTAAATGTGACTTTTGATGACGAGTGTGTGGAAGCTTTCGAGGAGCTTAAGAGGCTTTTGACTGAGGCCCCTATTTTGATAGCTCCAAATTGGGAGCAAGAGTTTGAGGTTATGTGTGATGCTAGCGATTTGGCAGTAGGAGCAGTGTTAGGACAAAATGTGGATAAGTTGTTTCGACCGATTTATTATGCCAGTCACACCTTGAATCCGGCTCAACAGAACTACACTACGACTGAGAAAGAATTGTTGGCGGTAGTTTTTGCTTTCGACAAGTTTAGATCCTATCTGGTGGGGTCTAAAGTGATTGTCCATACAGACCATTCCGCATTGCAATATTTGTTCGCTAAGAAGGATGCGAAACCGCGTTTGTTGAGATGGATCTTGCTCCTTCAAGAGTTTGATGTGGAAATTAAAAACCGTAAAGGTTGTCGGATTGAGCCAGTTGAGGGTGACGAATCAGAAAGGGTTGAAATAGATGACTCGTTTCCGGATGAGCGACTTTTTGTTGTAGACACTATGTTACCGGAAAAACGAGGGAATTTTCTGAAGAAAGGAAAGGAGGGAGCTCCGTGGTTTGCACCGATAGTGAATTACCTGGAAAGTGGATTTATCGAGTCGGAGTTAGATGAGAATCAGAGGAGGAAGTTAGTGAGTGAGGCTAGATACTTCGTTTGGGAGGATCCCTACTTATTTCGATTGTGTGCTGATGGCGTTCTAAGAAGATGTATAACTGAGGGCGAGAGATTGAGCGTGTTATCCTTTTTCCATGATAAAGAGGCCGGGGGCCATTTCTCGGGACAAAGGACCGCATTGAAGGTTTTGCAAAGCGGGCTATATTGGCCGACAATTTTTAAGGATGCATACGCTTATGTAAAATCCTGTGATGCGTGCCAACGTTCGGGGAGAATTTCTAGGAAAAATGAGATGCCTCAACGACCTATCATTGTTTGTGAGGTCTTCGACGTTTGGGGAATTGACTTTGTGGGACCCTACCCTTCCTCATTTGGCAACAAGTCCATTTTGGTAGCTTGTGATTACGTCTCGAAGTGGGTGGAAGCGATTGCATCCCCCACTAATGACAGACACGTGGTCATTAAGTTTCTAAAAAAAGTTCATTTTCACACGGTTTGGAGTACCTAGAACTATCATTTCTGACAATGGCACTCATTTTGCAAATATAGATTTAGATAAGCTACTCCTTAAGTATGAGGTGACTCACAAGTTGGGAACGGCTTCACCCTCAGACGAGTGGCCAAGTGGAGGTTTCAAACCGAGGCATTAAAAGGATTCTTGAACGAACTGTTGATAAAAATTCTAAGAGTTGGTCCAAAAAGTTGGATGACGCTCTTTGGGCTCACAGAACCGCATTCAAGACTCCAATTGGTATGTCGCCGTACATGATTGTCTTTGGAAAAACGTGTCACTTACCAGTGGAAGTTGAGCATAGAGCGCATTGGGCTATTAAAGAGTTAAATATGGACGAGACTCTTAGTGGAGAGAGAAGGATGGCTCAATTAGTTGAATTGAAGGAGTTTCGACTACGAGCCTATGATTGTTCGGCAAGATACAAAGAGAAAACCAAGCTCCTCCACGATCAATTGAAAAAGCCAAAGATGTTTGAGGTAGGAGATGAGGTTCTGTTGTATGATACTCGTTTACTTCTTTTTCCAGGAAAGTTGAAGTCTCGATGGTCGGGACCTTACACAGTTGAGAGGATTTTTGACTCAGGGGCTGTGGAGATAAAGCACCCCAAGCATGGGACTTCAATCACAAATGGCCTTCGTTTGAAGAAATATGAAAAGTTGCCGTTTGATGAAGCTCTCGATGTGGTTATTTTGGAGGATCCTAAGATAGAGGAAGCCAATTGTTTAGTCCCGTCATGGACTCCAATGCATGACATCTTAACTTTATAACTCACCGTTCGTTTTCTTTCTACACCTCGTCTTCCTTGCCCGTATCGGTGGTATAAGTTGAAAAAACCGATATAGTATAAGTCATTTTTTGTCGAGCCAACGACGTAAAACAAAGGCGCTCGGTGGGAGGCAACCCACCATTTGCTGTGTTTTGCTTGTTTTGAGGTGATGTTTTTGCTACTTTTTCTTGATCCGTGGTTGTAGGCCGTAAGGCGCGTACTTTTTCATCTTTTCATGCCTTCTGTGACTATGCCTTGGATTTGACTTGGGTTAAGATTTTATTTTGAGCACGTTTAAACTGGTTGGTTGTTTATTGTATGGTTGATTCGTATTTTGACTATCTTTGTGACATACTTGTTCAAGTTTTCTGACGTGACGAGGTCGTTTATTTTTATCACTCCCGGATTCCCCCCCATATTATATGCTTTGTCACGTGGACCATGTCCTGTACATGTATTTCTTGGATGTTTTTCAATGACTAGGGATTCGGGATGGACTACTTTCACGACCGTTACGGGACTTGATCGCGCCGTTTTTCCGGGCTCATAAGCTAAGTCTTTCTTTTTCCTTCTCGTTCACACACCGAGGACGGTGCTTCACTTAAAGGGGGGGGACGACTTAGCTTATTCGCTTGTTCTTAAAAGTATTATGCCGTGATGTGATAAACTTGGTTTTTACTCGTTTCCGAGTCATTTTTAGGCCGATTTTCAAATTTTCCCAAGATTTTAACACCACGTTATATGCATGTTGTTCACAATTGAGTGGTGAAAGGTCTTTAGTTTTGTGAATGTCTCACAGTGAGTCTATATTGTCATGATACGGAACACTTTTTAGTACACGTTTGACGACGGTTATGCTTATCACGATTACTTTACACATCTGTACCCCTAGTTTCGAGGCGAAATAGAAGGATTGGCCTTGGTAGGAACACGGGATGACAGTTTTGGCGTTCTTTTTGACCCTACTTAAGCCAAATAAGCCTGAGCCGAACATTTGACCTTCGTAGCCCCTCTCAGCCTTGATAGAATGGTCTGACCACCATTCGCTTTATAGCCGTTTCGTTACTTAGTCAGAAACCTACCCTTGAGCCTTATTTTGGTCACATTCCCTTCATTTGACCCTATGAGTGGACTTAGTCTCTTGTTAAACCACACTTGCCAAGGCAAGTGTGAGGTGGGGGGAGATGTTGTTTTTGTGTCGGGTTGTTGTTTCCTCAGTTTTAGAGCTATAAGGAGAGGAGGAGCTCAGTGGGGCTGGATGCTCGGGTTTCATTTCAAAAAAAAAAAAAATTCAAATCAAATAATTGTGTTGTATATAGAAATAAAGGGTTGAAAAAGGCAATGAGCTTAAAGCAATGATGATGTTAGGGTTGGGATAGTCAGATAGGTACTAAGTATTCGAGCTCACCTCACGACACTTGAAACATAGTCGAGTTTGGCATTGAGTTCGGGTATTTTAGTGTCCTATAGTTCCCAAAGTGTTGAAAATGATCAAAAAGGAGTTTGGATGGTTTGTATAGTAAAGAAGACGTGGTACGTGTTTGGATTATGTTCACTCGTACTTCTTTTCTCCAGTTTCCCAAATTTCCCTTTTCGATTAACCGAATTTACCCTAGCCTAACGTTATAACCATTCAAGTCCTGCTGGACCGTGTTTAACCTTGGTTAGTCCCGATTAGTGGAGATTCTAGGAAGGGCAGAATTGTGTAAAGTCATTTGTCCGGCATTCCAAGCCGGAAATCGTATTAAGCATAAGTCGTCGTCATTCAACACACACTCACTCCGTGTCATGATTTGATAGAGTCAAGGTAATACATTCACTTAGTTAAATTCTTTTTACCTCGATATTTTGAAACACATGCATGTACCGTAAAGTTGATCCCTTGGTATTGTTTGAACGCCTAATTTACTCGAGGACGAGTAAAGGCTAAGTGTGGGGTGGTGATGGGAACCAACTTTACAGTACATTTCTGTACAGTTTAGCCCACGATTATCACATTTCTGGCATGTCCCGGTTGAGTTTAGACCCTATTTTGAGTATGAAATGAGGTTTTATTGCACGGCGAGTGACTGTCGGTTTTCCGTAAACTCGACCTTATTTTTAGCATTTTATACTCGTTTTTCCCGAGCACCCGTAGTTTGCGGGGTTACGCGTTTGCTTGTTGTTCTCATATGGATGCAGGACTAGGGTGTCTCGAGAGCCCGGAAGACGAGAATTATTGAGGTTGGACGTGTCCGGGGCAAGAAAAGAGTGAAAAACGAAGGAAAAAGTGAAGTCACAGTCCGGACGGGCGTTTGCATCCATGGACGGGCGTCCAGGAAATGTGGACGGGTGTCCAAGTCTATCAGGATAGAAGGGTTTTCAGCTGGACGGGACCCCAGACGGGCGTTTGGTGAAGCTCAGCCCGATCCAAAAAGCTCAAATAAGGCGGACGGGCGTCCAAGAAAGCAAACGCCCGTCCACTCAAGAACAACCCAGTTGGACGGGCGTCCAGGCATCTGGACGGGCGTCCACACATTCAGTCTATATAAAGCTGCTTCATTTCATTACAGCCGCAACCAGAAACGATGGGAGTAGGTTTTAGGCGATTTTGGGCGATTTTCTTCATCCTTAGGAGTTAGAATTAGTGCTATATATCATTAGAATCGTCTTTCGATCCTCTCTTTGATTTTCTAACTTAGAACTTCGATCTATAACATTTCAAGTGACAAGATTTGTTCTTTTGGGGCTCGAATTTGATAGTTCTTCAAGTAATCGAAATGGGTATGTTCTTTTGTTGTTTTATTGTTGTTGTGATGTTTTTCTTCCGTTTTTATTGTTTAGATTCGATTATGAGTAGCTAGATTCTTCTTATGGTTGAACTATGTGAAGGCGGGTGAAACGCCGTTAGATTGATGAACCGGGAGGTAGTGTAGTGCGTAAATAAACGTTTTAATTGACAATCCGTATTTCGAAACTTGTTTGAATCGTTTTTGAGCTAGATTGATCACATAGTTCACCATTGCACACACGTAGCTTATAAATGTATGTTGCGGCGACGTGTGGGAACGGGGTTTCGGGACCGTAGAAGTTTTGGGCTTGAAAGGTAGTCTGACACCTACCCGTGTACTAGATTGACGCCCTAGTCATCAAGTCCAGTTCCAATACGGGGTTTGTCCTATGAGTTATCGTTAGACGGTAAGGTAGAGTAAAGCACATTCCCGGGGCAATCTTTCTGAGGGTAAAGTAATCCGCTGAACGTAGTTCGCCATACATCTTTTAATTGTTTAGAATTCCGAGTAGTGTAATCTTTCTTTTATACAATAGTATAACTTCATATCTATCTGTTTGACCTGAACTGAGTGTTAAGTCAACTGTGGTATTCAAAACCAATCCCTGTGGGTTCGACCTCGGACTCCTCAAGCACTATCCTGCAATCGACCCGGTCCACTGCCGGTTAGAAAGTAGATTTTGCTAAGGTTTTGAGTTTTTACTTGATCGACCGGACCTAGAAAATCCGCTTTTCAATTTAAACATGTGCATACAGTATATATCATATATATATATATATATATATATATATATATATATATATATATATATATATATATACATCTTATATTAATACATAATATAATACTATGATTAAATTGCAAAATCCATGTGTATCATATACACATATATAATTTCTAACATATAATTATATATATATATATATATATATATATATATATATATATATATATATATAAAATCAACATAATTAATATTTTGTATTATATTTATTCATAATAAATAAATACCATAATATCAATTTATCAATATAACACTTTATAGTCGAGATAAAAAGTTCCCTTATTTAATTATCAATATAACCGCATTTTAATCCGGCTAGATGTTCTTATGTGTTTGACCCAATAGGCTTTCGAATAAGTTCGCCATAGGCATAAAGTGCATTTGGTAAAATACCCTTCATACCTAACGATTAGGAATAGCGTCTAACAACACGTTATGACCCGCAATCATCGAAAGAGTCAAGTGCATTTACTACTACCTTTCATGTGAAACGGTTACCGTGTAAATCTAATCATATTGATGTTATAGTATCCACACAGTCGTAGCTTGAGTGTCATACGTTAACGACTGTATCTTATAATCTAGATATCCTACTCTCTCGAAATAACACATTACGTCCGCTTTGCAAAGACTTCGAGAATTAGACATTCCTTATTAGAAGACCCTTTCGGATATTTACTCCTACCATTAGGATACGCGATTTCCGAACGAGCAACATGAATTCTATGCAAGCTTCAATATCACACCCAAGCACTACCGCATGATCGCCCCGTGGTTAAGGGAAACCTCAATAGTGTCAAGTTATGACATTACACACCGTGATACAATGAAGACTCCTGATATGCCTAAATCAAAATCCGGTCAGCGGATCCTTATCCGGGTCCGTCCGGCCACCAAAATAGTGGATGAGGCCACCGGCCATTATTGTCCACGAACTCGCAGACCAAATTGGGATCGTGAGCCTTTGGACCCGCTCCAAGCCCTTAGCCCCACGCGCCACCAAGACAAGGTTAGGGGGCCGGCACGTGGATTACTTTGGTTATCGGGTCCGTCAACAACCTCGCCCGAAACACCTGGCTCTGCTACGAGCTCGCTAGTATAGATAAATATCTATTTGAGCTATATGTCCTTATTTGTAAATAAACCCACTTTTGGTCTCCATTTTCCCTATAAATAGGGCACCATGTAACCTCATTAAGGGGACCCCAATTTTAATGAATAAAACACAAGGCTAAGACGAATTCTACCATTCTCTTCTCCATGTTTGCACCACCACTTCCACCACCACAAATTCCACAGCACCACTGCGTGCCACCACATTCATATACTTTTTATAGCAAGATATCCACCACATAAACACCGATAAAGCAAGATGATATTTTCGACATCATCATGGCTCCGTTACCGGGAAATCGACACTTTCAACAATTTTCCGGTCAGATTTGAAATTTTCCGGCGGCCTAAAACCTCTCATATTTGGTTTTCCGGCCGAGCCTTCGTCAAGATCGACATCTAGATCTAAAATATTTGTGGTTGTTCACTGGACGCAGTGCACTTGGATTTTCTAGCGAAGGTTTGTTTACAATTAAATGAGAAATTGGATTTCAAAAGCTTGAAGAGTAAACTAAATGAGATGAATCAAATTTTAGCCACTCCATCTTCTCCAAGTTTTATTTCTCCCGCTAATCTGGAGGCGGCAGTTTCAGCCATTTTGTGCTTTTGATTTCAATTCCACAGAGCAGTTGAAAAAGGTACATGCCTATTTAATCAAAACTGAGAATTTTGGAATGTGCCTGAAATTTGTTTCTGGAATAGAATAGAGTAGCCGTCCCTTTCTTTTAAAAACTTGCATCAATTTGTTGTATCTTATACATGGTCGAATCGTTCACGTGTACATAGAAAAGCTTGATCTTCAATCGAATGCGTTTTTACAAAACATGTTGGTTTATCTGTATGCCTCTAGTGGCTCTTTGGTTGATGCTTTCTTGTTGTTCAATACTATACCCGAAGAAAACTTGATTACATGGAACATTGCAATTAGTCAAATGGCAAGGTGCGGTGACATTGATATGGGCATACAACCTATTTGTGCAAATGCCAGAGAGGAATGAGTACTTTTACCTTCAATTGCTGCAAATGGGCCAATTTTGGGTTTAATTTGAGAGCAGAATTGCAGTTCTTTACGCCGGATCCTTAGACGATTGGTCTGATGTAGCTGCTTCTTTAGTTTTGTTAGCTCGAGACAACGATCGGTATGGGAAACTGATACTCAAAGAGGGTTGAATCGTCCATCTAATGAAACTAGTTAGAGAAAATAAACTGGAAGGTCAAGAGAGCGCTGCAAGGGCATTTGGAATATCATAATTGTGATAGATCACAGAAGTTCGGGTGCCTATACGTTTTTACGGTGCGGCTATCTATAAGCCCGACCTCAGCTCGGCAAACTCTAAGTCCGACCTTCAGCTCGGCAAGCTCTAAGCCCAACACCAGTCGGCTAGCTCTACGTCCGACCTCATCGGCTAGCTCTAAGTCCGACCTCATCGGCAAGCTCTAAGTCCGACCTCATCGGCAAGCTCTAAGCCCGACCTTCAGCTCGGCAAGCTCTAAGCCCGACCTCAGCTCGGCAAGTTCTAAGCCTGACCTTCAGCTCCGCAAGCTCTAAGCCCGACCTTCAGCTCGGCAAGCTCTAAGCCTAGTGTTATCACTGCGGATATCGACCTCAACATTTGTTTCAGACAAGTCACTCGAGATCTCAATCTTGTCCAAAACAAGGAGGCTGCATGTCGGAATTTTTGAACTAATACTGTGGATTCATAATTTGTTTTCAGCAAGCTCGTTATGTCATAGCTCCGATCTTACTTGAAACAAGTGGCCGGAGGTGGAAATTTTCAAACAGACGGGAATGACCCAAATTTAATATTTATTTCAACCAACCCCAAAACGACCTTGCTTGAAACAAGGGGGCCGCACATTGAAATTTTTTCGACTCAGTCACCGAGCTCAACAGAAACAAGTAAGGCTTTTAGCTCAATTATTTTTAGCAAGTTCGATTTCCTCGACCTCGCCAAAAACAAGGGGCCATATATATATATATATACGTATACGGATACGTCGGACCCAAATAGCGGACTCGAAAAAAGGGAAATATTTCGAGCAAAAAGAAAGATACAAACTCAAAAGTACTTGGAAAAATCATTGCAAGAAACAAAGAAAATATGCATTCAAAGACCGAAGAGCGGCCACAAGCTAAGTTACGATCAGAAGAGTAAAGGTCTTTGTCGTGAACACTATGTTCACCACAGATTCACCAGGTATAAAATTGGGCTGCCAAAACTAGCACACCAAAATGAGCTCTCAAGCTCCCCAAATTACGAGCTCTCAAGCTCTCCAAGTTATGAGTTCTCAAAGATACAAGCTCTCATCGGGTTTTATTCCTACAGCTCAAATGGTCACACACCTTATTTTGGAACTCACCCCCTAGATATGGCGGGTCGAGCTATCTTATTTTTGGAACTCTCCTGTCCAAAAATGGCGGGACGAGCTATCTTGTTTTTGGAACTCTCCTGTCCAAAAATGGCGGGACGAGCCTTATTATTTTTGGAATTCACCAGAGGTCAACTCGTCATAAAGATCGGCTAGGACCAAAGATCCTAAAATGACAAATCAAATGAAGTTGAGGCTACTCGCCCGAGTGAAACTTCGAATCGGCCAAGGCGATCCGCCCATCACGGACATCCTATGAAGCTAAGGCTATTCGCCCAATTATATCTTCGAATCGGCTAAGGACCAAAGATCTTGAAATGCCAAATCAAATGAAGTTGAGGCTACTCGCCCGAGTGAAACTTCGAATCGGTCAAGGCGATCCGCCCATCACGGCCATCCTATGAAGCTAAGGTTATTCGCCCAATTATAGCTTCGAATCGGCTAGGAACCAAGGATTCTGAAAAGCCAAATCAAATGAAGCTAAGGCTATTTGCCCCACTACAGCTTCGAATCGGCTAGAGGCTAAGAGCCCAAATAAGCCAAATCATACGAAGTTAAGGCTATCCGCCCAGTTATAACTTCAAAATCAGCTCGAGGCCAAAGGCCCAAGAAGCCAAATCCTACGAAGTTAAGGCTATCCGCCTAATTGTAACTTCAAAATCGGTTAGGGGCCAAAGGTCCTGAAACGCCAAATCATATGAAGTTAAGGTTATCCGCCCATTATAGCCCCCAAAGACTAAGGCAATCATATTTGGAATTCACCATTCGAGCGAGTGTTCTATAAGACCGACCCTCAGGCCGGAAACATATTTGGGATTCACCTTCGAGCGAATGTTCTATAAGACCGACCCTCAGCCCGGCAACATACTTAGAATTCGCCATTCGAGCGAATGTTCTATAAGACCGACCCTCAGGCCGGCAACATATTTGGAATTCACCTTCGAGCGAATGTTCTATAAGACCGACCTTCTAGCTGGGCATCATATTTTGGAACTCGCCTATGAGCGAACCTTCTTGTAAGACCGACCTCTAGCTCGGCATCGTATTTTGGCACTCGCCGACGAGCGAACCTTCTTGTAAAACCGACCTCTAGCTCGGCATCATATTTTGGAATTTCCTACAAGCAAATCTTTTATAAGACCGACCCCAGCTCGGCAACATATTTGGAATTCGCCTTCGAGCGAATGTTCTATAAGACCGACCTTCAGGCCGGCAGCATATTTGGAATTCACCTTCGAGCGAATGTTCTATAAGACCGACCCTCAGGCCGGCAACATATTTGGAATTTGCCTTCGAGCGAATGTTCTATGAGACTGACCTTTTAGCTCGGCATCATAATTTGGAACTCGCCTACGAGCGAACCTCCTTGTAAGACCGACCTCTAGCTCGGCATCATATTTTCGCACTCGCCTACGAGCGAACCTTCTTGTAAGACCGACCTCTAGCTCGGCATCATATTTTGGAGTTCGCCTTCGAGCTTCAGGTCGGCAACATATCTGCAACTTGCCTTCGAGCGAGACTTCTACAAGACCAAAGGCTCACAAGCCATAAGAGGCGAAGTCGATCAACGACACACAAGCAACTAAATGACCAACTCTGAGTACGACATTTAGGCAAAGCTAACAGGCGATCCGCCACAATAGCGAGCCGTCATAGTATTTCAAGGCAACAGATCCGTGAACGGACTTTACTCCCCGGCTAACATTTTGAGAAAATGCTTAAGGCACGGAGTAGGGGGCCATTGATATGCCTAAATCGTAATCCGGTCCGCGGATCTTTATCCAGGTCCGTCCGGCCACCAAAATAGTGGATGAGGCCACAGGCCATTATTGTCCACGAACTCGCAGGCCAAATTGGGATCGCGAGCCTTCGGACCTACTCTAAGCCCTTAGCCCCACACGGGGCCAAGACAAGGTTAGGGAGCCGGCACGTGGATTACATCAGTTATCGGGTCCGTCAACGACCTCGCCCGAAACACCTGGCTCCGCTACGAGCTCGCTAGTATAGAGAAATATCTATTTGTGCTATATGTCCTTATTTGTAAATAAACCGACTTTTTGTCGGCCTTTTCCCTATAAATAGGGCACCATGTAACCTCATTAAGGGGACCCCAATTTTAATGAATAAAACACAAGGCTAAGCCGAATTCTACCATTCTCTTCTCCATGTTTGCACCACCACTTCCACCACCACAAATTCCATAGTACCACCGCGTGCCACCACGTTCATACACTTTTTATAGCCAGATATCCACCACATAAACACCGTTAAAACAAGATGATATTTTCGACATCATCAACTCCGGTCTTAGGATAATTACACAACCGCCACATAGTGCGACACTTAATAAAGTAAGTGGGTCAGTCTAACATAAGCATTCTCTAATACATGCCCACGTACCGTCCAAGTGTCCCTACACTTCGATAGACGAGATCTATCCCTATCATCATAAGATAGAAGACTTCCAATACGTGCTAGTCTAATTGTACTATTAATGTCCTATTTAATAGGACATGTGACTAGGGACATTTATGTATCAAACCTTATAAAGTGAGTCGAGATCTCATCAACCATAATCACTATTATGATTTCTCTTTCACAGTTTAACACTAGGGACATTATATAATAACAGAAAGCCATTTATCATATGTGCGAACATAAAGAAATAGTAGAAATGATCCGACCCGGTCGGATCCGGTCCAACCCGATTGGGTTTAGTGCACTAGTTCAACAATCTCCCACTTGACCTAAATCAAATCACTCATACACGTAAGACCAAGTTAAAATACAAGAATCTCATGCAATACTAGCTACCAACCCTAAGCATGAATGGATCACTGTCTGTGGGACTATACTCATATCATGCTCCAATATGATCAAGTCAAAAGGAACAGCCTCAACACACACATGAATATCTGATGAGAACTTGGTCCTTGCTTCAAGCAATGAATCCACTTCTATATCAGCTATACAGTAAAGGTGGAAGAACCATACAAGGTTCAGAAATGAACCTCTTAGATCCATGTACTGCTTCCGCTGCACCTCTAAGGCAACACTTTGTTTTGGCCCAGTTGTAGAATCTACTGTGATTTCTTTCTGAGAACACTTATAGCTCACTGTATCACTTAATTAAAGTGATCACAAACCTAGATTGTATCTCCCACTATCTTCATAAGATTTAGGGTATAAATCTGTAATCTATGTTTATCCAATTCTAAGTTTCAGAAGCTAGGAACCTATCCCTAAAAGCCATAAGTATATTCTTGACATTCACCAGAATCGCTTTCATACTTGCTCATGACTCTTCATGGAGTATGAATATCTAGCACAACTCTTAGGACGGATCCTATTGCAGTAGAAAATGGAACCTTCCATAAGTATCATCTTTCACTTTACTTCAAGACCGACTTCCTATCATAGATAGATCCCAAGAATACTGGCTATCAATATCTCTTATCTTGATCTATGCTAAAATCTTTTATCATAGATGCCATTTGCTTGATCTATGCTAAACTCTTTTAGCATCTCATCTATGTAAGAGAACTATGATGATTAAGCAGTATCTGAATCTATCACTATAGATTATTATTCCAAAATAATAAATGTTTCTTTCAGGAACTTTCGAAAGGACCTTGAAATACCAAATATTAATTGACTGCAACATAAGCCGTCAACTTCCGAAAATGATATGCAATAGCTTACTCGAAAACCATTACACTCCCACTAACCATTTTGCACATCATGCATATCTTTCCTTTTGATCAAATCAAACTCTTTTGATTATCAAAGTAAAGAACTTATATAAAGAAACTTGTTTGAGTCCATAAATGGATCTCATAAACTTACATATCATGTTATCATTTATGAACATCAAGCTTTTTGGCCCAATGTTTTCTACACTATCATATAGTCACGATACATAACTACAACAAGCATTATCCGAATAGACTTAAGCATAGCTGGCAGCATGAAGGTAGTTACAAAGTTTACACCCTGTAGCCTTCACCATCAACTTACCCTTAACTAGTAATCATATTACCATCCATGCCAGTCTATCATAAAGACATGCTACACCTTTCAGAGACATTTCCTTTAGGTAAGATATACTAGGTTCATAACCCGGTTGTCACACACGGAATCTACTTCAGACATTATGCCTCCAAGCCATATCTCTTAATCTTGCCTTTCAAGCATTTCTACATAAGTTGCGATATCTTCATTCTTCAAGATGAACACACCAGTAGCCTTTTCCAGCTTGTGGTTATCTGCAGACTCATAGAGTACTTGTGTGCACTAAGCAATATTCTACACCTCATCACTACGTGGCGCCTGCTCATGTTCCTTGGTTGAATATCCCTTTGTGGTTCTCAAACTCTTTTGAGATCTCAATTTACTCTCACTGTTTCTTTTGGAAGAAATACTTCCTCTAGAAGACAACATGTTTGGAGAAAAACACTTTTGCTATGTGGGTAAGTAAATAATATCCAACGTACTTTCTAACATATTCCACAAAGTTGCATATGTCACACTAGGCTCTAAGCCTTTCTGACTTTGCCTACGACATCATCAGTTAAGATAGATTTGATGCCATCATCTTTCATATCTTGTATGGAATTAATTCATCCTTATTCATCAGAACTTGGTTAAGTATATGTTTTGAATAAGAGCACTATCCCAAAATGGGTAAGGGATACTTCGCATGGCTTGCACCGCACCTTTATCATATAAAATGTTATTTCCATTTTAGAAACACGATCTGATCGCCTGTCCCAAAATGGTATCCTTCAACAGAGAATCTGAGTCCTTTTCAAACACCATTCATGTATTAATTGCTTCAATCCAATTGAAGATTAATTTCCAAGATGTTTATCAATCTCACATTCATACTAGCTCGAAATTTTCAAGCTTTCTAAATTTCGTACTTCAATAAGTACTTGTGACCATTTCAAAAAATAGTCAAAGATTAATAAACAATAATTATTTTGGTATTAATCGTCATAAGCCAACAAACATCAGTATGGTTAGGCTTCAGTCAATTCTTCTAGACTTTATTATCATTATCATAAAAGGGTATTTTAGTCATCTTAGATAAGATTCGTATCACTCACATGATTCATAATCACATGGTTCAGACATCATCAGAATGACATTTGATTACACATTTATCTTCAAAAGAGACTATGTCAAGAACAACCACAAAATATCAAGGATAACAGCCATACAATTATTCGGTTGAGATTTCATCACCTATATAGACTATACAGGGACATTAATCTAGTATGTTAGATTTAGTGACTATTCAACATTATCGGAATAACATTTAATCCTTATAATTGAATTCGTCCGTCAAATCCTGACAAATAACTCAAAATTGTGTTCTTTAAAAGAACCGGAGCACAATAACATTTATTTAGTTCCTTTATCAGTTTACCAGATTCAGTATATAATATGGTAAGTGTTACAACGCTTGCTTCACTTTCCATATGAGTTTGTATTTAATCTTTCTAATTTAATCATACACATAAGATATCATGTATCTAAGAGTCGACTTGAGTTTAGATAGATTTATCTCAACTTGCTTGCATAAAATAGAAATTTCGACAAGCTCTCTTATCTTAAGCACATGCCCTAACTTTCCTTTTAATCCCTTAAGCACATGTAAATATTTCTTAGATTAGTTTTCATAAGACTTTAATAAAAATCACAAGAGCTATGTATTTGATTTTCTTTCATAAAGAATATCCAAGTTTGTTACATAGTTTATCAACCTTTTGAATCATATTCAAAACATTAACCATTTAATTAACCTTCAAGAAATTATTAAAGAACTAAGTCGATACTTAAATCTTACAATTTTGAAAACAACCTTTCTGTTGGCCCCTTAAAAAGGCTTTGGTTAAGTTTAGAAGGGGGAGGGGTGAATAAACTTAACACTTAAAACTTTTGGAGTTAACAAACTCAGCAACTTCAGTAGCCTGCTGATACTTCAGTAGTCTGCTGAAACTCAGTAGTCTGTTGACTGTGAGTTTACTGAATTTGTGCAGCGGAAATATATCAAAAATTAAGCCTTATTACTTGTTGTTAAATATGATACCAAGTTTTAGATACTCAGTAGTGAAGGTATGTAATTCAGTTGCTAGATTCAGTAGATTGATGTGTTAGATAAACTAAGTGCAGAATATAAATGCAGAAAGTAAGTAGGCAGATTTTTTAGTGGTTCCAGGCGGTGTAATACTGTCAGTCCACTCTTCTCCTGTGATGTTGGAGGTAATTCACTATAGATCTTTGATGTAGCTGTTACAAAAATCCCTAACTTGCTTGTCCTTCACCAATAACTATGGCTTCACAAACTGAACACTTGGAACAGGTAGGATTGCAGCTCCGAAGTCTTCCACTGGTCCTTGAAGGGTAGGATTGCCTCTTCACCAGCTCCACCACAAACAACAGTCTTTCACACCCAAAGATGCTTCACTGTCTTCAATAAATTTCTTGTAAAAGAAAGATTGAATTAAGTAAGTGACTCAGCTTTCAGCAGCTTGATCAGGATGATATGATCAGCAGCTTGATGTCTTCAAGTGTGTAAACTTGATGCAGCTTGAATGCAGATTACACTTGAAGAAAATAACTGGATCAACAGCTTTATGCTCAGTAGGGCCAGCAGGGTGTTTTTCTTAATTTAATTCTGATTGCTCAAAGTAGATCCTTGATTTTCATCAATGTTCATCACTTGTATCTGAATTAGGAGTCCTCTATTTATAGGTAGGAATCCTTGTGACTTATGTTTGAAATTCAAACATAGACGTTTCAGATTTGTCTCCATCTTGACTTTCTTTTTCTGACTGTTCCTAGGACTGACACTATCAGATTCCTTTTTGACAGTTTACAGTATGTCCACCCTTTGACTTGTATCCATTGGATAAAGGTCTGAATCATCCCAACGTCCATTTGATCTTAATCATTGATTTGTTTGATAAATCAGAGGTTGTTAGCTGTCCCTTTCTTTTTAATCTTCCAATGTAGCCTTTGATTAAATCGAAATATGTGTCCAGCAGGTTCCTGAGAACATAACCCTGCTGATATGCACATCAGTAAGCTTATCCTTATAATGCTGTGTTTAAAAACACTTCAGCTTACTGTCTTTTATCTAACTTTTATTTATGAGGTTAGATTACACCTTTTTGCATATAACTAAGTTCCAATCACCACTTAACTTGTGGAACTTAGACCTTGTACACAAGGTATATGTAATCAGTTTAGGTCATCACAGACTTCCCTAAATTCTGATTCCATATCCTTGACATTAATTACTAAGTTTGATCCCTTAGCCTTCAATAATTGAGTTTGAGCCCTCAGCCTTCAGTCTTCAGCAAGTTCCTGACTAGTCTAATGACTCAGCTACCCTACTGATCTAGAATAGTCTGCTGATGTAAGTCAGCTGACCTTTTACAGTGCTTGTTTGATCAAACCTATACAAAATCAAACTCTAGTAAACCTATACATTTGATCTAGACATCTTTTTGCCTTCGCTCTATAACAGCTAGTCTGGCACTCATCACTAAAACTTAAGAATAAGTCCAACAATTTCCCCCTTTTTGGTGATGATGCCAATACCCTCCTTACAGCAAAGCAAAAAGATTAAAAGTAAAAATAGAACAATTGTGGTCATATCTCATTATAATTAGTTGTTCAAGAGTATTACAGTCTAGATACAGCAAATGATAAAACATATAAAGTGTGCTGATCTACTGTCTTCTTTCTCTTTCTTCTTTTGATTTCTCCACTTGTTCTTGGTAGGCTCTTATCTCTCTGATCATATCTATCATCCATTCATTTTCAATCAGAGAGAAATCAATATGAGGATGCACTTCTTTCCACCAATGCCATGCTTCAGGTAGAGTAAGGTTGATCTGATGTACTTTGAAGCCTAAACGCATGTATACTTCTTTAAACTCATTAAGTGACTCATTTGCATTAGTGGTAGGTAGATTCCTTCCACCTCCACCACCTCTTCCACCTCTGTGTGTATCCCTCATGGCTTTAACCCTTGCTTACCAGAATTTTAAGCCCAAAAAGGAGGTTTAAACCTTCATGAAAGCCTTTGTCATGATAGGGTCTCCTCGTATTATAGTAAGCCTTTTTATATTCTTTGAGAAGATCATCAGTGAGTGGAAGTCTGCTAGGTGCAGGCTCCCTAAAAGAATTTGTATCATCTTCCCATCTTTTCTTAGGAAAGATTCTGGCAGCCTCTTTTGCTACTGCTGTTTGGCTCTCTTCCCCCTTATTGACATCATCAACAAAACGGGACAGCAGGCCATATGCACTATCCTGTGTGAGCACTAGGTTTTTTAGTTGACCCTCCATAATTTCAGTCCTAGTGTCAACAGCTGTGATCCTTCCTTGAAAAGTTTGGTCCAGTAGTGTTATCCTCTCAGTGATTTTAGGATCTAGTACTGCAGGTTGCAGTGTTCCAGCAGATTCAGCCACAGCAGGCTTAGGTGTCTCAGCAAGCTTGTCAAGTTTCTGATGAATGGATGCAAATTGTTCTTTCAGAAACTTATCCTTCAGTGTATTTCCTTGCTTGATTCCCTTTACATCCAAAGCAAGGTCAGCAAGAGCATACTGGGTGGAGGTAATAGTGGAAGCAACAGTTTCAGTGGTTCTTCCTCTATTCTCCACCAAATTCATTAAATCTTCAAATCTCTGCTCTTGCCTATCAAGTTGAGTTCTTAAATTTGAAATGTCATTTCTAAAAGTCCTCAACTCATCCAAAACATGTGCTGGTACCCCACCAGCCATTCCTCCATCAATTCCATCAGCAGGCTCTTCTACATTGTATTGTTGCCTCTGTCTGCTGATAACCATGGCATAGCTCATATCCCTTCCAGCAGGGTTAGGTCCTTGAAATTCCTCCAGAATGGGATCAAGAGCAGGCTCTTCAGAAACTGGTACAAATGCCTGTTGTGGTTCATCAGCAACTGATCGGGGTCAATCAGGTTATAATATACTTGACCACCATAAACCAACACTAGCAAGAGGACTAGGCCCATCGTAGTATAGCTATAGTGAATCAAGGTCGATCCCATAGGGAACCAATTGTGGATCACCTTATATAAAAACAATTAATTAAACATGTCAAGGACATAGAGGCGGTCTACGACCAACATAAGACAAGAAAGGTAAAGACACGACTCGACACAACGTAATTAACCTCCCCAATTATAGTCTTTATCGTTTGGACCTAGATAATTTATATAATAAACCGAACTTATTAACTGTCAATCCGTTTGTATCTATCTTAGATTGGCTACGGAGTCATCCTCTTTAACTTGACTTAGCACCGGTTAGGTTGCTAGATCACTGTGATATTGTTACGTGACTTCGCCTTTTAAGTGCCTCCATCTCATATAACTCACACGCTTATGACTCTAAGGATGCCGATATTGACCGTACACCTCGTCTAGGCAACATTCATATGGTTAGGCGTACTTCCTAAACGATCACTCAAGCTCTCGTCCAACTAGCAATTACCAAGTTATAGTCTCATGCTAATCTACGACGTACTTATAATCAGGCGCATGCAATTCCCAAATATAAACCTACCTAGATATTGCTGAACGTTCGTGAAGAGCAATTCATAAGCCTACCTAAGAGTTTTATATTGGTATTTCTTTTTTACACGTTTTAATTAAACTAAGCGAGTAACGTAGCCATAGCCATACCTACTGAGATAATAAATTCAACTAGGCTAAACCTACCATAAAGACGTGGCAGAAAAACTGATGAAACAGGGCTCGGTCGCCCGAGTGTAAGGCCTCGGTCGACCGAATGACACCTTTCGGTCACCCGAACGATTTCAACCCAGAATACATCTTAGAATATATCTCTCAGCGTTTCATCATACAGAACAGATTAAACAGTAATTCGCACAGTATTCATATAAACTAACATAGATATGCATTAATTAAATCAAGTAGATTCATGAATAAATACTAAGTGTATGACGTAGGTTATGGGATCCCCATATACAAGGAGTCGCCACATCCCTAACGTCATAGCCTAGATCTACCTCATCTAGCTATGATTAACTAATTCAAACGATAAAGCATAATTGGGGAATTAATTACTTAAAAGAAAGAAACAGAAAATAAAGGCTTACATATTGCAGCCCTTAAATTGCTGGAAACCCTCAAATTATTCTACATTGTATCAAAGTTATATTATGAATTGTAAGATTGAAGAAAGAATGAAGGGATCATTTACAATTTCTCGTAGCTGCTGCTTATATAGGAGTTTCTGCCGACTTATGAAGGATCTAGAAGGTAAGCATGCAAAAATCCGATAACCGACCGAAAATCCCAACTCGGTCAACCGAAGCTCCCCACTCGGTCGACCGAAGCTATAGGCTCGGTCGACCGAACCTAACTTTGCACATGTTAATCGTTTTTCTCGTCTATATTGCTCCCCACTGCACGCTTGCGTGTTGATCTGATTAATCTTTCATTTAATGCTCCGATTTTCTTCCTCTATTATCCTGAGACCATTGATTGAATGACATTAATCCTCTCGATTTGTCGTGATCTACAAAATCAGCATTTATCGCACAATAAATCGGCTTTTAATAATGAAAACGGCTAAATACCAAAAATCATATTAATAATCACATAACATTAAATAATAAATATAAACATGTGATTTAATATGAAATATATATTATTAATCTCGATTTAAGGTCAATGTTGATGACTTTTACGGGTATAATTTGACCGTCATCAACTACCCCCCACTTAGACTTTGATCGTCCCGAACTAAGCATCAATAAGTCATTTCCCAAGACAACATTTTCCATGGTCAAGTCATACTTACGCAAGAAACTTAAGTCAACTCGTACTAGTCATGCTCATAAGATATCCATTATTCACTACTCGGTATGAATCGAAGTGATGTGTGCATGTGCATTGAGTTTTATATATTTGTGACAAGATTAAAGTTTATGCTAACTTCGCAATCTCAACCTACCAACATCAGCATTCCCACTTCTTACCTCGCAATGGTTAAAGCACTAGAATAATAAGCAAGAGCGTATCTATAGGTTTTTGGACTTGGAGACCGAGTACTACTCAAAGCCTCTTAAAGAGTTGAATATTTTTTTCATATCTTCATATTTTTCAAATACTATCAATCTCAAGGAAGAAAACTTTTTAAAGTATCCCCCTATCTTAGATCAAATATAGCATTGAATATTACCACAAGCGCAAGGCTACTTTGGTAATTTACTACAAGCCCAGTGTCTAACATTTTGCTAAAACACAGGTACGTCTCAAGCTTATTACTCTGCTTTAATGGCTAAAAGATAAGAATGCATCAGCAGATAGATATTGATACTAAGTTCACATAACCAATCATCTATGCAATGTACACATAATTTCTTCAGTTATTATGATTTGCGCGGTATACTCGATTCACAGATTGAGTAATTGAATAATAAATAATTACTTGCAAAAACGGGCATGAATATCCTTAAATTTACTTAACATAAGTATAAAATGATCACGTACTCATGAAACTTGGTTCCTTTCCTATCAATTCTTAGCTAGGAACTCACAATTCTAAGGTTACGAGATAAATAATATGGTATGTATTCAAATTTTCAATTTGTCAATTTTTCTACCGTTTCATTCAAATTTCAATTATAACATAACATAGCTAAGTCTCCTACCCCCCACTTAAACATGGCATTGTCCTCAATGACAAAAATAAATGAGAATTTAAGAAAAAGACTTAGCTCTGGAAACGGCTCTCAAGTAAAGGAACAATATCGGAGTAAATGTCAGCACGTTGTGGAGAAGCAAGTGAAAACCTGTATAAGCAGACAAACTCCACGAAACCGTTAATAACACCATGTCTATGGAAGTTATAGAATAATGTGGCAGTAATTAGGTATGAATACCGAAAAACATTTTAAGCCACTTTATTTTATACAACCAAAGACAAGAAAAATACTAAATAGAAAGAAAAATAAACAAGCAACTAAAGATGGTAGTCTTCATCTAAAAACCGGGTGGATAAGACAAAGATCAAAAATCATAACCCCATGTGGTAGAACACGAGGTGGACTGGCTCACTATGTATTCAGTCCAGTATAAAAGAGAAACTTGGTAAGGTAGAACAGATGCAATGCGACCTATAGGCTAAAGATAAAATTGAATACTTAGCGCAGAAACTTCTCGCTTGCATTGGATATCAACAACTTAGGGAGATGTAACTACTCCTCAAAATTACTAATAACCCAATGTATCACGTAAAAGTCATAACCGTCATCAACAAGGTCTGATCGGTGTGATAATGTAGAACAAAACTGATCATCTAGAAATGCCGGAATAGACGGAAAAAATGTGAAATTTAAAACTTCCGGTAGAAAGATAAGTTGTACTTTGATCGAACCAAAAACCTTTAAAATCTAGCTAGGGTCAGAGCTACACTTACCCCAACTAGTATCACGAAAATCAAAATGATAAAAGATAATCATTAAAGTTTAGCAATATTTCAAATTCCGCAACACATAGGTAATGTGTAAACAAAATGGAGGTTGAGACTATGATAGGTTTAGAAAAAGATACACATAAGGATGGGAAGAAAAGATAAAGGGTGGGTAAGAAATTGTGTTTTTGGGATTGAGAATTGTTTAAAGGAATGGGATTGGGAGGGAGAGTGAAACTGATGGAAAGAAAGGGAGGCGATGAAAGAATTGTTAGAAATGTGAACTGTTGGGGCAGATTGGTGAGAGGATCGAAAAGTTTGAAGGTGAAAAAGTGTAAAAGGGAAAGATAAGGATAATTGCAGAATGAATTGCACACTACTTTGGATTTTAACTTGGATCACCTTTCTAAAAGGTTTTGGAAGTTGACCAAAATTGTTCTTGTTCGCACCAATCATTCTCTGTTACATTTTCAGTAATTCTCAAGCTCTCTTAATGCTTCCATCTTAAGATTGATTGCTAAATTTCCTTTTCTTTAGCAATTTCTTGACTCTGGTACGGAACTCTATTTCACGTGGCCCATATTAAGTAAAAAAGTTTTGCACATCCTTAGCCCAATGGCCATCGGAACACGGCAAAATAAAAAACCTCAACATATGTCACGTTACTTTTATTTGACTCAAAGAAAACAAAACCTAAAATCCTAAAAAGAAATCCTAAGGGTTTTAAAGAAGTAGTTCTGAGTTTAAAGTCCTCAGCTCGACTTTCAAAAAATTATCCTTGTCAGTTATCATTCTTGGATCGCCAGACTTTGACCCTTCGCGCACTATAAGAGGTGGGCTTGTTGCTTTTGCGGATTAATACCCATCCCTTGGTTGTGAGACCTAGGAAACGACATTTATCCATACCATTTATCCAAAGCTCTTACCTCGGCTCTCGTTTTAGGAATTAGCGAATTCTAAGAAACTCGGTTAAAATTACGGTTTTGGCCTTGACAATAAGAAACAATGAATCAAAGTACTCCGAATAAGGTCGGTTATGTAGGCAAGCCTACGCCGTCTTATTCGTTGGAACATATGTGACAGTTCAGGCCAATCCGTCAAGATTAAGCCCCGTTTAGCCCGAAGGCTTGTCGGCTATGCTAAGTCTTGTTGAACTGCTATAACGTACATCACACGTGGAGGGGAGTCGATTGAGCCGAAGCACGGTTGAACTCGCCCAGCCATGGTTAGACCATTTCCGAACCCATGTACTAAGAGTCTCCGATTTCTAAATTGTCACCCAAAGCGTAATCTCGTTTCTGTTTAAGGTGGGTTCACCGAGAAGCCATCACCATAAAACTCAACGAAAGTAGAAGATGGTGTTCTCTCAAAACTCAACGTCTTCTTTAGATTGTGAATGCTTAAACTACACAATTTGTTGCTCCCATGGCCAGTAGAAGCAATCTCATGCATAGGACAATGAGATTTTAACAGAACTACGAGGAACTCTTTATTCACTGCTTCCTTTCAACGACTATATGTTTTCTTACACCCTCTAGATGAGACAGATTTGGGGCAGAACCTCCGGCACTAATAAAATTAATCTTACAAACCAACTCCGGGCTAAGATTCATTCTAAGGTTCATGTATAGGCTAACTTATGCTCAATAAAAACCAAAATGTAGTAAAACATAAGCAAAAAAAGGTAGTACCTTGCCTTCAACATTGTACCACGAAGAATTTAAGCCTTAAAATATATATATTTTTTCGGAGCCATCTTGGTGCTTTAATGGTATTGCCTCCATCGCTTTTCCCATCGTAGAGCAGTAATTCCGCATGTTGCTGGGTTATTTTCTCAGCGCCCTTGAAAAAATTATTGACTTGGATTATTGCTTCCCTGGTTTCTGCAAACAGAAGAAAAACAAAACAGACCGTAGACTGATTTTAGCATGGTTTCCCATGCTGCTATCAGACCTACGGATTAAACATACGGGGATAAACAGACACGCGAAGTCCCAGAAAATAGAAATGTGCTCGGGCAACGAGAGGCAGTCTCGCTGGGAGCGGAACCAGCTGTTCCAGATTCTGGAATTTTTACACATAGCAGACAACCAGAGGGACTCAAAAACAGACTCTAAAACAGAAAACTTGACATGAATAAGAAAATTATTTATATATAAAATTGACCGTTGGTTCCCCGGCAACGGCGCCAAAAACTTGATCGGGGTCAATCAGGTTATAATATACTTGACCACCATAAAACAATACTAGCAAGAGGACTAGGCCCATCGTAGTATAGCTATAGTGAATCAAGGTCGATCCCACAGGGAACCAATTGTGGATCATCTTATATACAAACAATTAATTAAACATGTCAAGGACATAGAGGCGGTCTACGACCAACATAAGACAAGAAAGGTAAAGACACGACTCGACACAACGTAATTAACCTCCCCAATTATAGTCTTTATCGTTTGGACCTAGATAATTTATATAATAAACTGAACTTATTAACTGTCAATCCGTTTGTATCTATCTTAGATTGGCTACGGGAGTCATCCTCTTTAACTTGACTTAGCACCGGTTAGGTTGCTAGATCACTGTGATATTGTTACGTGACTTCGCCTTTTAAGTGCCTCCATCTCATATAACTCACACGCTTACGACTCTAAGGATGCCGATATTGACCGTACACCTCGTCTAGGCAACATTCATATGGTTAGGCGTACTTCCTAAACGATCACTCAAGCTCTCGTCCAACTAGCAATTACCAAGTTATAGTCTCATGCTAATCTACGACGTACTTATAATCAGGCACATGCAATTCCCAAATATAAACCTACCTAGATATTGCTGAACGTTCGTGAAGAGCAATTCATAAGCCTACCTAAGAGTTTTATATTGGTATTTCCTTTTTACACGTTTTAATTAAACTAAGCGAGTAACGTAGCCATAGCCATACCTACTGAGATAATAAATTCAACTAGGCTAAACCTACCATAAAGACGTGGCAGAAATAACTGATGAAACAGGGCTCGGTCGACCGAGTGTAAGGCCTCGGTCGACCGAATGACACCTTTCGGTCACCCGAACGATTTCAACCCAGAATACATCTTAGAATATATCTCTCAGTGTTTCATCATACAGAACAGATTAAACAGTAATTCGCACAGTATTCATATAAACTAACATAGATACGCATTAATTAAATCAAGTAGATTCATGAATAAATACTAAGTGTATGACGTAGGTTATGGGATCCCCATAGACAAGGAGTCGCCACATCCCTAACGTCATAGCCTAGATCTACATCATCTAGCTATGATTAACTAATTCAAACGATAAAGCATAATTGGGGAATTAATTACTTAAAAGAAAGAAACAGAAAATAAAGGCTTACATATTGCAGCCCTTAAATTGCTGGAAACCCTCAAATTATTCTACATTGTATCAAAGTTATATTATGAATTGTAAGATTGAAGAAAGAATGAAGGGATCATTTACAATTTCTCGTAGCTCCTGCTTATATAGGAGTTTCTGCCAACTTATGAAGGATCTAGAAGGTAAGCATGCAAAAATCCGATAACCGACCGAAAATCCCAACTCGGTCAACCGAAGCTCCCCACTCGGTCGACCGAAGCTATAGGCTCGGTCGACCGAACCTAACTTTGCACATGTTAATCGTTTTTCTCGTCTATCTTGCTCCCCACTACACGCTTGCGTGTTGATCTGATTAATCTTTCATTTAATGCTCCGATTTTCTTCCTCTATTATCTTGAGACCATTGATTGAATGACATTAATCCTCTCGATTTGTCGTGATCTACAAAATCAGCATTTATCGCACAATAAATCGGCTTTTAATAAAGAAAACGGCTAAATACCAAAAATAATATTAATAATCACATAACATTAAATAATAAATATAAACATGTGATTTAATATGAAATATATATTATTAATCTCGATTTAAGGTCAATGTTGATGACTTTTACGGGTATAATTTGACCGTCATCAGAAACATTATGTTCTTCTTCAGGCATTTGAAACTCCTCATCATTGTAGTCATAGTCCACCAGCTGCTCCTCCTCATCAATAATAGCAGTTTGCTGACTATCTTTCCCTTCAGTGACCTTTCCTCCAGCAGGCTCCACTATAGCAGCCTGTTCTTCAACAGCAGCAGGGGTTTCCTCCAAACCCAAAGATAGTTCCAACCTTTGTCCAGGTGCTGTTTGTACCTCAGCAACCTGTACCTCCTATTCCAACCTTTGTTCAGGTGCTGTTTGTACCTCAGCAACCTGTACCTCTTGTTCCAACCTTTGTTCAGGTGCTGTTTGAACCTCAGCTGCCTGAACCACCTGTCCCACAACAACTTGTTCAGGGAATACATCCATATTCTCCTTTTGAAATTCCCTAATATCAGGAATCCTTCTTAGAAAATTTTCAGCCTTGGTTAGAGTGTCCTCAGTGTCAATCCAGTCTTGATATTGAATGGAATCCTCAGAACTGACATCAGGCTCACTATGGTCAGTAATCCTCTCATCATCTAAATCTACAGTCTGCTGATCATCAGTATGCTCAGCAGGTTCAACAACAAACAAGGTGTCTATCTCACCAACCATCCTGTTTGCACCAATGTCTATTCCCTCATTGATTTGTGCCTCTAGATCATCCATGGTGAGATTTTCCACATCCTCATCCATTTGTTCAGTTTGTTGCCGCTCAGTGGATTGTCCAGCACCAGTAGACTACTCTACCCTTGGTTCAATAATCATAGCAGTTCCACTGACTTCTCCTGGACCAGAGGGGTGATCACCACCAGAATCAGATGATGAATCATCACTGTCTGATTCATCTCTAGGGTCTCTGAACTTGATACCCTCCTCCTTCTGTTGTTCATCAAACAGATCCATCAGCCTTGATTGCAGTAAGGAGGTATCATTCAGATCCAGCAAATTATCCACTCCCAATTTCTCAAAAGCCCATTCTTCAAAATCTGTCATTGGTTCTGCAGCTGGCTTTTGTCTCTTATAGAATCCAAAGTCCTCTTTCTTCTTCTTCTCATGTCTCTCAAATGGCATGGTTGGTTTCCTGGGAGCTGTTTCAGTACCTTGCTGACCTCCAAAGGTCTCAACAAGTAAATTCAGAGTCTCTTCCACAGATGCCTTTAGGTCAGTAGGTTGCTCAGGTTGCATGTTAGTCCCTACTACCTCCATCTGTACCACACTTTGTTCCCCCTGACTTATATGCTCATCAGCAGGGTTAGCAACAGATTGCTCTTCCCCCTGAACTATTGCAGGACTTGCAGGGTCTTGTACCAACTTTTCAACTTCCACAGCAGGTGTAGACTCAGTAGTTTGCTGTGGTTCTTCTACAAGTTGCTCAACAACCACTTGTGCAATTTTAGTAGGCTCAGCATCCTTTGCAGGGGAGGATTCAGTAGTTTCTACAGCAGGCTCAGGATCAGTAGTCTGTTGTGATTCTCTAGTAGGTTGCTCAATAACAACCTCTACATCCTCAGTAGGCTTAATAATTGTTAAGGGCTCAGCCTCAATAGCCTCTCCTACTTCTTCTTCTTCTTCTTCCTGTTGCCTTTGAGCCTCCAAAGTTTTTAATTGCTTTCCTTTGCCATGTTTCCTTTTCTTGGCAATCTCTTTCATTCTTTTGGAAAGATCTTCTGTTTCAATTTCAGCAGCTTTCCTTTTTCTACTGGCTTCCTTCTGTTGCTCTTTCAAGATTTTAGCAACAGTCTTCTTCTTTGCAACTATAGGGTCAGTAACCTCAATCTCTACTGGACCCTCAGTAGACTCAGCAATCTCAGATGTTTGCTTCCTTGTCTTTCTAGGCTTTAACAATTCAGTGATTTTTCTTGTATCAGCAGCCTTTCTCTTTTCAGTAACTTTCTTAGGTGCATCAGGTTTAACAGGTTTCTTAACCTGCTCACCACCAACATCATCATCTCCACCATCACCATCACTTTCAGTGGCCTCATCATCTACATCTTCATCATCATCCAGACCAGGGATAGGAGTACCAACTTCTTGGCTTGAATCTGGATTTGTTAATCTTTTCAGATAAAACATCAGGTATCTGAAAATGATTCAGCAGGGTTTGAATCATTAGACCTAAAGGCTTGACCTTGGACTTCCTTGTCCCATCTCTATCTTTAATACACACCTTCTTCATGTAGTGTATGAAGAATCCAGCCCAATCAAACTTCATACTTCTGCAGATGATGATCAGCAGGTCTATTTTGGGTCCAGACAGTGTATCTAGGCTTCCAACAAATCCCAAAATGGTTTTGGCAATCAATTTGCTCAGTAGGTTGTACTCATAACCAATATACTTCACATTAATTCCCAGATTTGAAGCAATTGTATCATCTGTCTTTATTGAATCCACAAACTTCATTCTTGGTAGATTCATTGCTTCTGGATTGGTGGGTGCATTGTTTCCAGGTGCAAATCCAAATACCTCTCTCAATAGGTCTGAGGATATTTCAATCTCTCTTCCATTAACAGTTGTAGTGATGGCCTCTCTACCTTTATGTATGACAATGTTTCTCCAGAATTCCAACACATTGACATAAGAGATTCATTCCAATATTCTGTTGATAACACCTTCTAGCCCAGCAAACCGTCTGATTCTTTGTCCAATGTTAAAGGCCAACTCAGTGGAGTTACAGTCAGTAACATATCCTCTTACACTCTGACTGGTTCCAATATGAACCTCATCCTTCTTTGCCATTGTTGTAAGAAAAATATGAAGAAGATAGCTCTCAAATTTGTGTTCACACAGTGTATACGCAGAGAAAATCGATCTGAGTTTTTGTAAGTAGCCTCTGTGTATAGGTCTGTATATATATAGACAGATATGGTTGAAACTGTCAGAACACATACTGTGCATTAACCACAATTAAATTTGAGTGAATGCTGTCTTGACACGTGGCCCATTACTTTTCCATAATGTTTTGTAACCGTCAGATCGTGTTAACAACGGTTATAAGGATAGAATAAATATCCCGCCATCTGCTTTTTGACTTTAGTAAGTTTGACCGTGTAACGTTTCCTTCAGCAGCCTTGTCATCAGTAGGCTTGGCTCAGCAGCCTGCTGATAGAGTCACTCTGCTGATGCTTAATTCCTTTTTTTTGTCCAACTGATAATACAAGATGAAGTTTAATACCAATGACTGATCTGTCAAGTGAGCTCACCCAACAAGACAAAGACCAATCCCCTTGGCAACTTCATTTGCTCAATTGTCCAAACATAAGTACATGGAATTGTTGATACCAATGTCTAATCTGCTAAGTGAGCTCACCCAACATAGCAAAGACTAATCCCCTTGGTGAATTCCAGTACACTGCTGATTAAAAATTATATCAGTCAACTTTTATAATTCCAAGTTCAGTCCTTAGTTTAGCAAATCTTTCACTATCCAAAGGTTTAGTGAAAATATCAGCAAGTTGATCTTCAGTAGGGATATAAAGAACTACCACATCTTTCTTTTCAACATGATCTCTTATAAAATGATGTCTCACATCAATATGCTTGGTTCTTGAGTGCAAAATAGGATTTTCTATGATTGCAATTGAACTTGTGTTGTCACACATAATTGGAATTTCTCTTTCTTCAATTCCATAATCCCTTAATTGTTGTCTTAACCACAGTATTTGTGCACAACAACTTCCAGCTGCAATATACTCAGCTTCAGCAGTGGAAGTTGATATTGAATTCTGTTTCTTGCTAAACCAGGAAACCAGTCTATTTCCCATTAACTGACATGTTCCTATGGTGCTTTTTCTATCAATCTTGCATCCAGCATAATCAGAATCTGAGTAGGATATAACTTTGAAGCTTCCATCTTTTGAATACCATATCCCTACTCCCAAAATCTCTTTTAGGTACTTGAGAACTCTTTTGACTGCACCTAAATGACTTTCTTTAGGTTTTGATTGAAATCTTGCACAAACACCTACAACAAAGGATATATCAGGTCCGCTGGCAGTAAGGTACAACAGACTGCCTATCATCCTTCTGTATAAAGTCTGATCAACATCTTTGCCTTCTTTGTCTCATCCAATCTAATATTTGTGCTCATAGGAGTTGATACCTTGGTGCTGTTTTCCATACCAAACTTCTTCAGTAGCTCCTTGGTATATTTGGTTTGATGAATGAGGATTCCATCTTTCATTTGTTTGACTTGTAAACCCAAAACGTAGTTCATTTCTCCAAGCATACTCATTTGGAATTTACTCTTCATTAGATTTGCAAACTTTTCACATAGCAATTCATATTCAGAACCAAAGATTATGTCATCAACATAAATCTGTACCAGTAGGGTGATGTTCCCTTCATTGATTCTGAAAAGAGTCTTATCAATGGTGCCTTTTGTAAAACCATTGTCCACCAAGAATTGAGATAGAGTCTCATACCATGCTCTTGGTGCTTGTTTCAAACCATAAAGTGCTTTGTTGAGTCTGTACACTTTATCTTCTTGGTCTTTAACTTCCAATCCAGGAGGTTGCTGAACATACACCTCCTCTTCAAGAATGCCATTCAAGAATGCACTTTTGACATCCATCTGATATACTTTGAAGTTTTTATAAGCAGCATGTGCCAGGAATAATCTGATGGCTTCCAATCTTGCAACAGGGGCATATGTCTCATCAAAATCAATTCCTTCTGCTTGAGAATATCCTTTTGCTACTAGTCTATTCTTATTCCTCACAATGGTACCAGATTCATCAAGTTTGTTTCTGTATACCCAATTTGTACCAATTATATTTGCATGATTAGGCCTTTCCACTAGTGTCCAAACTTGATTTCTTTCAAATTCATTCAATTCCTCTTGCATAGCAATTATCCAATCTGGATCTGAAATTGCTTCTTCAACAACTTTAGGTTCCATTTGAGATAGAAAACAAGTAAACATTGCTTCTAACTGTCTTCTAGTCCTCATACCTTGTTGTATGTTGCCAATAACTTGTTCAGCATGGTGATCCCTTAACCATTGTGGATTTTGGTTAGATTGATTTTCTGGAACATCATCTTCAGTAGGGTCTGCTATTTCTTCAACAGGGGGTTCAGCAGATCCTTGAACTGCCTCAGTTGTTGCAACAGTAGTATTACCAGCAGGGTGTTCAGCAGGGGCAGAATCAAAAACCTTTAAGTCATTGAATCTTTCCAAAACTTCAACATATTCTGGATCAGTGACATGTTGATTCTCAGCAGTTTCTGAAGCTTCATCTTCCATTCCAGTGAATTTAGGTTCATCAAATACAACATGTATTGTTTCTTTATGTTTCAGTGACCTTTTGTTCAGTACCCTGAATGCCTTGCTGATTGAAGAATATCCTAAGAAAATTCCTTCATCTGATTTTGGTTGGAATGTCTTCAATTGTTCCTTTTGATTTAAGATAAAACACTTGCTTCCAAATGGATGGAAATAGGATATATTAGGTTTTCTTCCATTCCAAATCTCATAAGGTGTCTTCAGCAGCTTCTTGTTCACTGAAGTTCTATTTTGTGTATAGCATGCTGTATTAACTGCTTCAGCCCAATATCTTTCAGGTAGCAATGCACCACAAATCATAGTTCTTCCTGCTTCTTTTAATGTTCTGTTTCTTCTTTCAGCAACCCCATTTTGCTGAGGTGTACCAGCAGCAGCCAGTTGATGTAGTACACCATTTTATTCACAATATTCTCTTATAACTTTATTGAGAAATTCAGTACCCTTGTCTGATCTGATCTTTACTACTGTCAAACTTTTCTCATTTTGCAATCTCTTCAAGAGTTCAGGCATCTTTTGAAGTGTTTCACTTTTTTGTTCATGAATATCACCCAAATGTATCTTGAATAATCATCCACAACCACTAAGGTGTATTTCTTTCCTGTTACACTTGTTGGTGTTACTGGTCCAAATAGATCCATGTGCATCAGCTCCAAAACTCTTTTCGTTGATTGTTTAGTCTTTGACTTGAAGCTTGACTTTGTTTGTTTACCTTGCTGACATGCATCACATATAGCATGCTTCTTGAATGTTATTTCAGGTAAACCAATCACCAGTTTCTTCTTCACCAACTGATTGATATCATCAAAATTTAGATGATTCAACTTCTTATGCCATAACCAATTAAGTTCTGACTTGGTGTGCACAATCAGGCATGTTTCTAGAACAGTAGTAGACCAATCCACAACATACATGTTTTGTTGTCTTCTACCAGCCAACACAACTTGATCACCTCTCTCACTAATGACAATACAAGTGTTTTTGTCAAAAGTGACCTTGTATCCCATGTCACAGAATTGTCCAGTGCTCAGTAGGTTGTAGTCCAGTCCTTCCACATATGCAACATTCCTGATTGTTAATCCATTTCTCACAAGTGTGACATATCCTCTTGTGTATCCAGGTGTATTCTTGTTGCCAAAATTCACTCTTGGACCATCCTTTGCCACAAAATTTGACAAACAGTGCTTATTCTTTGTCATATGTCTGGAACATCCACTGTCAAAGTACCAGACACCCACAAAACAAAGTTAATGCATTTTAGGTACCCAAACCTGTTTGGGTCCATAATGGTCAGTGGTAAGCATGACCCTTGGCAAGTTTCCATAAGGTCTTCTTTGAAAGGTATCATACTTTGGTTCATACATGTATTCTACACATCCATAAGTTCTAACAATTGGTTGTGTAGGATTCACATATGCTTTCTGGCCTTTTGGAATATAATGTTGTTTAAAGTGATTTCTTTTGTTAGAAGCACTAGGATAACCATATATTTGCTGTCTGTTAGGAACAACCCTGTAATATGGAGTCTGTTGAGGTCCCTGCTGAGGCCTTGTATAAGTCCTCTGCTAAGTCCTTTGTTGATTCCATTGCTTAGGTTTTACCCTAGCAGCATGGTTATATCTGTTGTTTCTAGCAGTAGGTGTAGGAATATTACAATCATCATCATTAGGGAACAATCTACCTTTCCCCCCGAGATAAGTATCCCTTGAATGATTAGCATTTTTGGGTTTAGGATTCTTATCCTTGGAATATTTCTGGTTTTTCCCTTTTTGTGGTCCAGCAGACTTGGTAGCAGGTCTGCAATCTGCAGGTCTAGGAGGCACAACAGTCCTATTTTTAGATTTATTCTTTTTATTTGGAGGTGTTGACTTCTTGGACTTCTGATTTTGCTTCCTTGAAGCTTTCTCAGTAGGCTTTACTGCCTCAGCAACCCTTGTGGGAGTTGGATCTTGTGCAGGCACAAACTTAGGACCAATTGATGACGTATATCAAGTGATAATAAAATACTTGACCACCATAAACCAATACTAGCAAGAGGACTAGGTCCATCATAGTATAGCTACAGCGAATCAAGGTCGATCCCACTGGGAACCAATTGTGGATCATCTATATGTAAACAATTAATCATTCATATCAAGGACACATAAAGGCAGTCTACGACCAACAAAAGACAAGAAAACATAAATGACATGACTCGACACAACACAACGTAATTAACCTCCTCAATTATTATGTTATCATTTGGATCTAGAGATTCTATATAATTAAGCTAGACTCGACAACTATTAATCCGATTCGTATTTATTTTATATTGGCTACGGAGTCATCCCCTAAACTAGATCTAACTTCGGGTAGGCCATCTAGATCACTATGCTATATCACGTGACTTCGCTTTTTAGGCCTCCATCTCATATGACTCACACGCTTACAAAACTAGGGATGCCGATATTAACCGTATTCCTCACCTAGGCAACATTCCTGTGATTAGGCATACTTCCTAAGCGATCACATCAGTCTCCGTCCCATTAACACTAACTTTTTAGGTATCATGTTAATCTACGATTTACGTATAATTAGGTGTGCACAATTCCCTAATACAGAACAGATCTAGATCTCGCTGAAAGTCCCGGAAGATCAATTCATGAGCCGACCTAGGAGCCCTATATTGGTATTTCCTAATCATACGCTAATTAAAACAGACGAGCAACGTAGCCGTACCCATACCTACTAAGATAAGAAATTCTAGGTGGACAATCACACCATAAAGACGTGGCTAGATTGACGCGGCGAAAACCTAAATCTTAGCGTTTCTACATACGTAACGGATAAAATAGAGACTCATAAAGCAATTATATAGATCTACTAAAAACACGGTTGTTGATCATACCAAAGTCATCCATAGGTCACCGGATAACCGATCTGGGCGTGTGGACCCTTATAGACAAGGAATCCCCACTGCCTCATATCGTATCCTTAGATCTACATCGTTCAGAGAAAAACAAACAACCTCAAACAATAAACAATAATTGGGGGGACTTAATTACAAAGAACAAAGAACAAATAAATACAAGAACTTACATAACTGCAGAACTTGTAAAAAACTGCTCTAAGAAAAACTGAAGATTTTATTATGAATTGTGTGTATGTTGTTTGTTTTTCGTGTGTAATGTATGTACAAATATGTAGGAGTAAAAATTTGCATAGGATAAGCCTAAACCAATCTGAAATAGTTTTCCTAAATCCAAAAGAAGTATGAAAACGCGTTAGGATAATTCCAAGTCGATCCGGAAGCTCTAGGGCAAAATGCGCCCCTCCCTTATGCGCCCCCTTCTTTGGCGCCAACTCTTCCTTACTCCTCTTTTCGTGCTTATCCGATCTTTATCTTCAATGCACTCCGGATTTTCTTTGATTTATCTTGAGATTTAATTCTTCCATTTGTATTTATCCTCCAAAAATTATCCCAATCTACAAAATAGATATTTATCCCAAAGTAAATCATATTTAAATAAAAACGGATAAATACCAAAATATGAATAAAAACAGATAAATACCAAATTATATAATAAAAACGGATAAATACCAAATTATATCTTATAAATCACATAACATTAAATAATAAATATAAACATGTGATTTAATATAAAATATATATTATTAATCTCGATTTAAGGACAATGTTGATGATTTTTACGGGTATAATTTGACCGTCATCAACTACCCCCAACTTAGGCTTTGATCGTCCCGAACAAAGCATCAATAAGTCATTCCCCAAGACAACATTTTTCATGGTCAAATCATACTTACACAAGAAACTCGAGTGAACTCATACCATTCATACTCATAAGGTACCCATTATTCACTACTCGTTATGAATCGAAGTGATGTGTGCATGTGCATTCAGTTTTATATATTCGTGGCAGGATTAGAGTTTATGCTAACTTCGCAATCTCAACCTACCAACATCAGCATTCCTACTTCTTAAGCCTCGCATGGGTAAAGACATGGTGCAATAAGCAAGAGCGTCATCCAGAAGGTTTTTGGACTTGGAGACCGAGAAAAATACTCGAAGCCTCTTAAAAATTGAATTTTTTCTCACATTTTCATATTTTCAAGCATTAACACATCTCAAGAAAGAAACTTGCTTTAAAAGTAAATTATGCATTGCAAGAATCCCCTTTCACGGATGAGTCAATAGCATGAATATTACCACAAGCGCGAAGCTACTTTGGTAATGTTACTAGAAGCCCAGTGTCTAACATTTCGTCAAAACACAGATAATTCTCAAGCTTATTACTCCGCTTTGATGGCTAGAAGGTAGGAATACATCAGCAGATAAATATCGACACTAAGTTTACATAACCAATCATCTACGCAATGTACACATAATTTCTTCAGTTATTATAATTTGCGCGGTAAAACACTAAAACTTGATTTAAAGATTGAGTAATCGAATAATAATAACTACTTGCAACAATCGGCAAGAATATCCTTAAATTTACATTCACATAAGTATAAAATGATCACGTACTCATGCAACTTGGTTCCTTTCCTATCAATTCTTAGCTAGGAACTCACAATTCTAAGGGTACGAGATAAATAATATGGCATTTATTCAATTTTTCACCGTTTTATTCAATTTTTAATTATAGTACATCATAGCTAAGTCTCCTACCCCCCACTTAAACATGTCATTGTCCCCAATGACAAAGAAAAATGAGAATTTAAGAAAAAGACTTAGCTCTGGGAACGGCTCTCAAGCAAGAAGCAGAATTTCGGAGTAGTCCAAGCACGTCGAGGGACCCTATGAATATAAGCAAACCGGAGATCGAACACGAAGTTCTATCGCTGCAAAATAAGTCTTCACCAAAACTCGAAACTCGTTACAGCGTTATCTCATAAAAAATAATAATCGAAACAACGGGACAGTAAAAGGAATACATGAAACCTCAAACATTTTTAAGTCCTTAAAACGATTACATTTGTGAAACATTGGAATTATTTAACCCGACTTGTTTTGAGTACAACATTATGATTTAGAAAACTGAAAACAGACTCGATACAAAGGAAAATATACTAAATAGAGAGAAAAAATAAGCAAGCAACTAAAGATGGCAGTCTTCATCTATATCCTCCACCGCAAAAAATATGAGTAAAACCGGATGGAGAAGATAAAGATCAAAAAGCATTACCCATTGTGTGAAAATACGAGGTTTACCGGATTGATAAGGTATTTAATCCAGCGTAAAAGAGACACTTGGTAAGGTATAACAGATTCAATGTGACCTATTGGTAAATGATAGGATCAGAAACTCGGCGCAGACGCTTCACGTTTGGATTGGATATCAACAACTTAGGGATATGTAGCTTCTCCTCGAAATTACTAATAACCCAATGTAGCACGTAGAAGTCATCACCGTCATCAACAAGGTCGGATTGGTGTGATATTTAGAACGAAACTCATCATCTCGAAAAGCCGGAATAGGCGTAAAAGTGTGAAATTTAAAACATCCGGTAGAAAGATAAATTGTATGTTGATCAGACCAAAAAACGTTCTTGTTCGCACCAATCATTCTCTGTTACATTTGCAATAATTCTCAAGCTCTCTTAATGCTTTCATCTTAAGGTTGATTGCTAAATTTCCTTTTCTTTAGCAATTTCACGACTCTCCTAAGAAACTCTATTTCACGTGGCCTATATTGAGTAAAAAAGTTTTGCACATCCTTAGCCTAATGGCCATCGGAACACGGCAAAATAAGAAACCTCAACACATGTCACGTTACTCTTATTTTACTCAAAGAAAACAAAACCTAGAAAGATATCCTAAGGGTTTTAAAGAAGTAGTTCTGAGTTTAAAGTCCAAAAATTATCCTTGTCAGTCATCCTTCTTGGATCGCCAGATATTGACCCCTTGAGCACTATATGAGGTGGCCTCGTCACTTTTGTGGAGTAATACCCTTCCCTTGGTTGTGAGACCTAGGAAACGACATCTATCCATACCATTTATACAAAGCTCTTACCTCGGCTCTCGTTTTAGGAACTAGTGAATTCTAAGAAGATTTAGTCCAAGGGACCCATTTTAATCACATCCTCTATAATGTTGCTTCATTATGCTCTCTCAAAACTCAACGTCTTCTTTAGATTGCGAATTCTTAAAACTACACAAATTGTTGCTCCCATGGCCAGTAGAAGCAATCTCATGCATAGGACAATGAGATTTTAACAGAACTACGAGGAACTCTTTATTCACTGCTTCCTTCAACTACTACATGTTTCCTTTCACCCTCTACATGAGACAGATTTGGGGTAGAACCTTCGGCACTAATGAAATTAATCTTGCAAACCAACTCCGGGCTAAGATTCATACTGACGTTCATGTATAGGCTAACTTATGTTCAAAAAAAAAACCAAAAGATAGTAAATCATAAGCAAAGAAGGTAGTACCTTGCCTTCAACATTATACCACGAGGAATTTAAGCCTTAAAATGTTTTTCGGAGCCATCTTGGTGCTTTAAAGGTATTGCTTCCATCGCTTTTCCCATCGCTGATTCGAAGCTCCACATGTCGCTGGGTTATTTTTCAGCGCCCACGAAAAATTACTGACTCGGATTATTGCTTCCCTGGTTTCTGCAAACAGAAGAAAAACAAAACGGACCGTAGACTGATTTTAACATGGTTTCCCATGCTGCTATCAGATCTACGGATTAAACATACGGAGATAAACAGACACGCGAAATTCCAGAAAACTGAACCAGGCTCGCTGGCAGCGAGAGGCAGTCTCGCTGGGAGCGAAGCCTGTTTTTTTGAATCTGGAATTTTTACACAGAGCAGACAACCAGAGGGACTCAAAAACGTAAAAACAGACTCTAAAACAGAAAATTCAACATGAATAAAAAATTATTTATATATAAAATTGACCGTTGGTTCGCCGGCAACGGTGCCAAAAACTTGATGACGTAGATCAAGTGATAATAAAATACTTGACCACCAAAAACCAATACTAGCAAGAGGACTAGGTCCATCGTAGTATAGCTATAGCGAATCAAGGTCGATCCCACAGGGAACCAATTGTGGATCATCTATATATAAACAATTAATCATTCATATCAAGGTCACATAAAGGTGGTCTACGACCAACAAAAGACAAGAAAAGATAAATGACATGGCTCGACACAACACAACGTAATTAACCTCCCCAATTATTATATTATCGTTTGGATCTAGAGATTCTATATAATTAAGCTAGACTCGACAACTATTAATCCGATTCGTATTTCTTTTATATTGGCTACGGGAGTCATCCCCTAAACTAGATCTAGCTCCGGGTAGGCCATCTAGATCACTATGCTACATCATGTGACTTCGCTTTTTAGGCCTCCATCTCATATGACTCACACGCTTACAAAACTAGGGATGCCGATATTAACCGTATTCCTCACCTAGGCAACATTCATGTGATTAGGTGTACTTCCTAAGCGATCACATCAGTCTCCGTCCCATTAACACTAACTTTTTAGGTATCATGTTAATCTACGATTTACATATTACTAGGTGTGCACAATTCCCTAATATAGAACAGATCTAGATCTCGCTGAAAGTCCCGGAAGATCAATTCATGAGCCGACCTAGGAGCCCTATATTGGAATTTCCTAATCATACGCTAATTAAAACAGACGAGCAACGTAGCCGTAGCCATACCTACTAAGATAAGAAATTCTAGGTGGACAATAACACCATAAAGACGTGGCTAGATTGACGCGGCGAAAACCAAAATCTTAGCGTTTCTACATACGTAATGGATAAAATAGAGACTCATAAAGCAATTATAAAGATCTACTAAAAACACGGTTGTTGATCATACCAAATTCATCTATAGGTCACCGGATAACCGATCTGGGCGTGTGGACCCTTATAGACAAGGAATCCCCACTGCCTCATATCGTATCCTTAGATCTACATCGTTCGGAGAAGAACGAACAACCTCAAACAATAAACAATAATTGGGGGGACTTAATTACAAAGAACAAAGAACAAATAAATACAAGGACTTACATAACTGCAGAACTTGTAAAAAACTGCTCTAAGAAAAACTGAAGATTTTATTATGAATTGTGTGTATGTTGTTTGTTTTTCGTGTGTAATGTATGTACAAATATATAGGAGTAAAAATTTGCATAGGATAAGCCTAAACCAATCTGAAATAGTTTAGTCACTAAGTTTACTTAGTCGCTAAGTAAACTTTAAATATATGGACTGCAAGTGGGTAGAATATCTCGTGGGCGACCTCGTAGGATCGCATAGGTCGCCGGCGTTGTTGTCTTGCCTTGCTCTTGCTCCTTGCTGCTTCTTATCAAGTCTTGTACAGCCTCTCAAGGACCTTTGTCCGAGGTCATGGGTCGGCACCCTAATCCAGTAGTATTCCAGGAGGGGTTTGACAATTAGCGACCTCGACATGGTCGGTAAAAATCGCCAACACCGGGTTCGCTAGCCTTTATCTGGTCCGATGGGTCAGATAGGCTATTTCTAGGATCCACAGATGGCGATATCATTTGTACGTATCAATGGGCCCTACTCCGTGCCTTGAGCATTTTTCAATGGAAATGTTTAAGCGTGGAGTAAAGTGAGCTCAAGGATTATATAGTCTATTTGCGACCTCGTCCTCTGATGCGACTTGTTCACTTAGGACCGTGCTTTTGAAGCGAGCAGCCTCGAAGCAACTTTGGGTCTATTTGCGACCTTGTTGTCTGATGCGACTTGTTCACTTAGGACCGTGCTTTTGAAGCGAACAGCCTCGAAGCAACTTTGGGTCTATTTGCGACCTTGTCGTCTGATGCGACTTGTTCACTTAGGACCGTGCTTTTGAAGGGAACAGCCTCGAAGCAACTTTGGGTCTATTTGCGACCTTGTCGTCTGATGCGACTTGTTCACTTAGGACCATGCTTTTGAAGCGAGCAACCTCGAAGCAACTTTGGGTCTATTTGCGACCATGTCGTCTGATGCGACTTGTTCACTTAGGACCGTGCTATTGAAGTGAACAACCTTGGAGCAAATTTGGGTCTATTTGCGACCTTGTCGTCTGATGTGACTTGTTCACTTAGGACCGTGCTTTTGAAGTGAACAGCCTCGAAGCAACTTTGGGTCTATTTGCGACCTTGTCGTCTGATGCGACTTGTTCACTTAGGACCGAGCTTTTAAAGCGAGCGGCCTCGAAGCAACTTTGGGTCTACTTGCGACCTCATCGTTGGCGAAGCGATCTATCCGTCCATGGGTGAGTGTAGCAGTTCAATCGTCAGATCGTCGCTGGTGTCAGCTTTCTTGGTAACCGTAAGAGCGTGGGTATTGAGGCTGTCCAGGTAACTGCCCAAATACGTAGGCAGGTAATGGCTGAGTAATTGATTACGTGGGCATTGATGATCGCGCTTTAATGATGATTGTTTTTTAATTTCAAAAACTGAAAAAGCCGCGCAAACCTGGATCGTTAGATGGCTGGCCCCCTGGCCGTACGATCAAATTCCCTTTGCCTATATAAGCCTCTCATCACTCCAACCTTAACACTTTTCGTTCTTTCTTTCCCCTTCAGTTTTTCCTCTTGTAACTTTGCTTCTTACCGAGTGTTCAAAGGTTTTCCGGTGAGGGCTTTGGGGAGGATTTGGTGGTGGTTGAAGCAATTTTGCGGTTTCAGTCTAGGATTTGAAGATTCCGGTCATGAGATTGAGGATTCCGACGCGTTCTTCCGGCCGCCGATTTTAGCTTCTTCTCAGAAACAGGTAAATCCTTCTTCCCTTAACCTCTTTCTCTATTTTTCTTTCCGTATTTTGATCCTTTTTAGCAAGTTTGATCCGCTGTGAGGTAATGTGTTAAACTTTATGATGTTTTTTAGGCGAAAGTCTGGGTTGTTTGAGTTGACGCTTTCATTTTGGTCAAGATTTTTCTAAAAAGATGAGGGGTGAGGCACGCCTTGAAACCTTGTATCTCTCTTGCTTCGCTCATTCGTATCTGTATTTTCCCTTTATTTGCAATTTCTTTCCATTTCTCCTGCAAAAATGGGGGGGGGAGGCATCGAGATGGGTGCGATCACCTTCCTGGCTTAATCCTCATTATAATAGGTCTGAAAGCTCCACCATTTCCTCTTGTTTTTGCAGGATGTCCGACGGAGAGTATTCTTTAGGGGGCAACTCCGAAGGGTATCAGGAGGCCTATGACTATGCACTGGATATAGGGGAGGATGACCCTTCTGGCCCCGATGTGTCTACCGGGGACGATCTGCTTGATGAGATAACAGGAGGAGAGGCCGCTGCTCAAGTAGGCGGTGATCCTTTTGGTTTAGACGTTATGTTCCCCGGTCCAGAGCCACGACGCAAAAAGAGTCGTAAAGAGATGGCCCGCACTCAAGGGACCAGTACTAGTGAGGCCGAAGGAAGGGAGACGTCTGATGTTGAAGATCAGGCCGCCGGACCCAGCTCTAGTGGCGCCGCTGAGCATGACGAGGCATATATTGAGGATGCCGTTCTTCACGAGCTCATGGGATCGAGCACGGACGAGAACGTGCCCTTACCCCGTAAGGTTATCTGAGAGCTCCCAAAGAAATCAAAAAAGAAAAGGGATCCCAAAACAATGATTGTTGGTGAAGAGGCGGCGAAGGCAAAGAACCCGAAACCAATAATCCTGAAGCGTTAAGGGAGTTTACCCTTCTGGCCGCGTATGAGAAGGCTCTGGAGGAGGAGTGGGTGATGCTCCGCAATAGTGACAACCTTAACAACCTTCTCCGGCATCGATACATGATTGATACAAAAGTCTACAAGTTTTCTCTTTTTGATTATTCGAAGGAGGAGGATAAGTTTAAATCCGGAGACCGCGGGTATTATGTTTGTGCCCGTCGTCCGGATGATACCCTGATCCTTCACTTTGATCATTTCTATGTGGGGCTCAGACCCCTTTTCGATCCATTTTTTGTCAAGATTTGCGAGCTGATGGGAGCTCTACCCACTGATTTTGCTATTGGAGCTGTTATTCATATTATGGCCTTCATTGTTATGTGTCGGACGATGAAGATGGAGCCCACCCTCACTCTGTTAGGTCAATTCCACCAATTCTGCGTCACGGGCCTTCCGAGACAGATATCTTTGAGGACCAAGAAGCCTCGCCTTCTTTCTTGCTACCAAGTAAGATTCATAAATGGCAAGAGTGAGTGCTTAAAGTGGAGTCCAAAGTTGATTGGCCATTCTCCAAGGCAGCACAGCGCAAAAGAAAGTCCACCCTATCTATTGGTGAGCCCCTGGTTATTGAGCGTCGCCTTGTCAAAGGGCTCATGACACTGACACAGTCTGACGGGGTTGAGCCCTCTCTGAGAAACGTGGCATGGGTCGATCTAATTGAAGTGGCTCTTCCCCTGGCGTGCATGGCTGGTATCGCGGGTCCAGATGGAGCGGAGCCGTTAGTTTCCATCGCCTTGGAAGAATGCGACCCTGACTGGATAGGAGATTGCCACTTGGGCAAGTGTTTTCCCTCTGAGTGTCTTGTATGTGGAGGCAACCCAGGAAGAAGACCGCCTTGTAATTTTTTCTGTTATATTTCATCACTTTGTAGACTGTATGGTTTTGTTTTTTCTTTGGACCCGTTTCTAACGAACTCTTTAACAGGTATGCACGCTAACGAACGCCGGGCTCAAAGACAGAGGCTCGCTGACGAGCATGACAAAACTCGACAGGCGACCCTAAAACAGGTCCTGGGAAGGTACCACGTACTGTGGATGGTTCTGTTGTGGATGAGACGTACGACCCCAATCAGCCACCGGCGACGCTTATAGGCGCGAGCTCAAGTCAGGCCGGCGGGGCCTAAATAAGATCGCTGACTGATGTGCTTGTTAAAGAGCCTCAGGGCCAAAAGCGATCCATATCCGAGAAGGCCAAGACTGCTGGCGGAGCTGACAAAGGTTCTGAATGTCTGGACAAGCGACCTTCTGACAAAGGCTCTATGCGGTCAGAGGTAATTGCTGAAGAGGTCATCGAGGAGATGGGGGCGTTGCTTGGAGGGACCCTTCCCCGAGGGTATAAAGGGAAAGAGGCTGTTTGGCTGGATGCTAATTTCGTCCAAGGCCTTGATGTTGGACTTATTTTTTAGTTTTAGTGATGAGGGCCAGACTAGCTGTTATAGAGCAAAGGCAAAAAGATGTCTAGATCAAATGTATAGGCTTATTAGAGTTTGATCTATGTATAGGTTTGATCAAACAAGCACTGTAATTGGTCAGCTGACTTTCATCAGCAGACCTGTGCATATCAGTAGGGTAGCTGAGTCAGTAGACTAGTTTAGGAACCTGTTGAGGACTGAAGGTTGAGGGCTCAAACTCAGTTATTGAAGGATAAGGGATCAAACTTAGTATTTAAAGTCAAGGATATGGAATCAGAATTTAGTGAAGTCTGTGATGACCTAAACTCATTACACATACCTTGTGTACAAGGTCTAAGTTCCATAAGTAAAGTGGTGATTGGAACTTGGTTATGTTCAATATGGTGTAATTGTTAAGGGTGATTTTATACGTTTTATAAGGACATGTTTTATATCAATTTCCCCCATATTCGTATTGTTTTCATAGAAATCGAGCTCTATAATTGAAATATTGAGCTAATGGTGTTTTCAATAGTTAAATTGTAAAACGTAACGAATTAGGTGCTTAAATGGTGATTTTATATGATTTTGGAATTATGTTAAGCTTTGGTATGTTTTCCTAATTTGTAGATACACATTGGTTATGGAAAAGATGATCTTAAAGAGAGAAATTCGAGTGGAGAAAGAATCAAAAGGATTTATGGAAGAATAAAAGATTTAAGGAAAGAAATCAAGTTGATTGATCCAGCCGGACTGGCGTCCAGGGAGCTGAACTAGCGTCCAGTGTGGACGAGCGTTTGAGGTTCTGGACGAGCGTCCATCAGAAGAAATTTAGATCAGAGAGTTTGGACGCTGAAGTAGACGGGCGTTTGGCACAAGTTCAAAGCAGAATGGACGGACATCTACAGAATTGGACGAGCGTCTGGAGGAAGAAAATCGGATCAGGATTGAAATATCGCATTCTGGACGGGCGTCCACCCAAAACGGACGAGCGTCCGTTGGCCGACTTAAGCAAACCGACTTTGTTTTCTATAAAAGGCCGCATATCCCCAACCCTAATAGATACATAATTTCTCATACACTAAAACCTAGAGGAGCAGCCGCACTTTGGGAGTCTCAAGGCCGGTCACCCGAGCCTTGTGCTCGGGTGATCCGGGTTAGATTAGGATCGTTTATTTTCGTTTGTTGATTCATGGAGATCAACCGTTGTATAAACTATGTGAGTTCATCTCTTTGATTTATTCAATCTTCGTTTATTTTCATGATTATTTTGTATTTTTCTATGCAATTTAAGATGCCATGTGAATTAGATCGAAAGATTAGTTTGCTATTGATGTTTTACAATACGAGAGTTGTGTAAACGCTAGATCACCATAGAAAGATAGGATCTTTAATCGTTAATTCGTGACAAATTAATTGGTTAATTATCTAGGTTGTTAGATTCTAAAATACGAGAGTTAACCTGAATCTACACCTTCGTTTTGTATGGAAATTGGTCTCAACATTCGAGAGAGGAGAGATCGATAATCGAATTCACTAAGGGATTAGGAATTCATAGCTTGAGAAACAGATTCACTAAGGAATTAGGAGTTTGTATCTCGTGTAAATGTGAAACCACAATATTGAATTAAAATCATGAGATGAACTTGGATTGAAATCACTTAGTTTGTGTAATGTTTAATCCCATGTATCTTTAGTTTAGGTCGTTTTTATTATTCTTAGCTTAGATTTATTTTATCTGTTCTATGTGTTTATACGTTTGCTCTTTCGTTTATTTGTGTTCTTGAGTAATAATTGAAAGGAATTAATAAGATTAGACTCAACATCCCAATTCCCTGTGGATCGACCCCTTACTTATCTCGCTCTACTATCAACAACCCGGTATTCGGCCGGTTAGGAGTTAGTTTTGCATATAGGTTAGGGTTTATAAATTTTCTTTTTGTTTAGTGATGCAAAATCCTCCGAACAGTAATCTAACTTCATAACAAAACGTTAGATATTAGAAAAGTCAGCTGCAGTGTTTTATAAACACAGCAACTTTGAATCAGCTGACTTATATGTATTTCAGCAGACTTATATTCACAGGAACCTGCTGAACATATATTTCGAATTAATCAACGGTTGCATTGGAAGAATACAAGGATAAGGACAGATAACAACTTCTGATTTTATCAAACAAATCAATGGCTAAGATTAAAGGGACGTTGGAAAGAAACAGAGGTTTATCCAATGGGTACAAGTCAAAGGGTGGACAGACTGGAAACTATCAAAAAGCAATCTGACAGTGTCAGTACCATGTACAGGGATATAAAGCAAGTCAAGATGGGACAAATCTGAAACGGCTATGTTTGAATTTCAAACATAAGTCACAATGATTCCTACCTATAAATAGAGGACTCCTAATTCAGATACAAGGGATGAAAATTGAGGAAAAATAACAGATATTCTTGAGCTTCAGATTCTTATCAAGAAAACACCCTGCTGACCCTACTGAACTTAAAGTTACTGATCTAGTCAAGTTCATCAAGTGTAATTTGTTATCAAGATACATCAAGTTTACACACTCGAAAACTTCAAGCTGCTGATCATATCATCCTGATCAAGCTGCTGAAAGCTGAATCACTTACTTGATTCAAACTCTCTTTTACAAGAAACTTGCTGAAGACAGTGAAGCATCTTTGGGTGTCAAGGACTGTTGTTTGTGGTTGAGCTGGTGAAGAGTCAATCCTACCCTTCAAGGACCAGTTGAAGACTTTGGAGCAGCAATCCTACATGTTCTAATTGTTCAGTTTGTGAAGCCATAGTTATTGGTGAAGGACAAACAACTTAGAGATTTTGGTAACTGCTTTCTCAAGGATCTCTAGTGAATTACCTCCAACATCACAGGAGAAGAGTGGACTGACAGGATTGCACCACCTGGAACCACAATAAAATATGGCTACTTACTTTCTGCATTTAGTTTATTTAGCACATCAACCTACTGAAACTAGCAACTGAGTCACACACTTACACTACTGAGTATCTAATACTTGGTATCATATCTTAACAAGTAATAAGGCTTAACTTGAATATATTCTGCTGCAACAAATTCAGAAAAATCATTAGTCAGCAGACTACTAAGCTGTCAGCAGACTACTGAGTGGTCAGCAAACTACTGAGCAGTCAGCAGGCTATTGAACTTGTTGAGTTTGTTAACTCCAAAAGTTTTAAGTGTTTAGTTTATTCACCCCCCCTCTAAACTTAACCAAAGCCTTTTCAAGGGAACAACAATTGGTATCGGAGAAGTGCTTCTGTTCTGAAGAAATCCTACTTGTTGTGCTTGTGAAAATACTATGAAAACTTGTTCAAGTTTCTGATTTTCAAAGCTTTGCATTTTGGATGACAACCAGTATGGTAGAACAATGTTGATGTGTTCTTTAGACCTTTTTGATGAGTATAAACGTCGTATGCAGGCTTTTCTAGCTGCAACACACGATGAGATGATGGATGTGCTGACAGATGGACCACTGGAGATCACCAAGTCAGTAACAGTGGGAAATGAGACACAGTACATTCCAAAGTCAAAAAGAGAATGGAATGCAGAAGATAGAAAAAGAGCAAACCTCAACAATATTGCTATTGATATCATTTACAGAACTTTGGATAGCAATATGTATATGAAGGTGAAAGATTGCAAGACTGCAAAAGAACTATGGCATAAGTTGCAGTTAATCTGTGAAGGCACTGATGCAATGAAGAAGAACAAAATCAGTATAGCAAAGAAGAAGTTCCAAGAGTTCAAAATGAAACCAAATGAATCTATTGAACAAATGGAATCAAGATTCAATGCCATCATGGATGAACTCACCCTACTGAGTGTGAAGTATTCAAAAGAAGAAATAAATTCAAAAATCTTGGAAGCATTACCTGCAAAAGAAGTTTGGGAAATGAAGGTGACTGCAATAGAAGAGATGAGAAGTCTACATGAAGAAGACACCTTCAAGTTGTTTTCAGATCTCAAGGCCTATGAATTCAGTAAGAAACTTGTACCTGAGACTGAAAAAGAAGAACCAAAGACCACTGCATTGGCTGCTACACATCAAGAAGAAACATCAGGAGCTCAAGATGATCTATTGGATGAGATGCAAGAGAAAATTGCCCTACTGAGCAATAAAATCAGAATGATGAAAATTGGAAAGGGTTCTCCAAGGTATTTCACAAAGAAATTTAGTGAAAAGAAGAAGGAGGAATCCAAGAAAGACAATGATTACTTGTGCTATCATTGCAAGAAAGCACGACATTTCAAACCTGACTGTCCTGAACTAAAACAGAAGAAGGAACCTGATTATCTTTGCTTCAATTGCAAGAATCCTGGCCATTTCAAACCTGATTGTCCAGACCTACTGAAGAGCAAAAGTCAACAAAGAAGATCTGGCAAGAAAGCTATGGTTGCTGAAGATGAAGCAGGATGTGAAGTTGAATCAGAAAAGGGAAATGAATCAGATGATACTGCACTTTTTGCTGATATGGATGATTATGCTTTAATGGCAAACATGGATGAAACAGAGGAGGTATACAATTATGTATCAGGATGTGAAGTTGAATCAGAAAAGGGAAATGAATCAGATGATACTGCACTTTTTGTTGATATGGATGATTATGCTTTAATGGCAAACATGGATGAAACAGAGGAGGTATACAATTATGTATCTATAAACACTCCTACTGGAAGTGATTGTGAATCAACTTGTGGTTCAAATCTTAAAAATTCTGACAATGAAGAAACTTTGGATGTCATCCTTAATCAACTGAGGATAATACAATCTGGTTATGAGATGGTGAAGGCTGAAAAAGAAGCTCTTCAAACAGAAGTTGAAGGATTAAAAGCTGAATTAAGAACTCTCAAAGGAATGGATAAAGAAGTTGTAAAGAATCAGCATAAGCCTGCTGTACATTCCGTAGCTGCTGAATCTACTGAACAATCTTGTTCCTCCACTGAATTCGAATCTGGAAAGCCTTATGGTGATAGAACAGGCCTTGGATTTGGAACTCAACAATCTAATAAGAGTGGATCCAGTAAGGTCACTGAACCTAGTACCATAATTGGTCCTAATTAAGTTTGTGCCTGCACAAGATCCAACTCCCAAAAAGGTTGCTGAGGCAGTAAATCCTACTGAGAAGATTTCAAGAAAGCAAAATCAAAAGTCAAAAAGGTCAAAAGCATCTAACAAAAGGAATAAATCTAAAAGTAGAACTGTTGTACATTCTAGACCAACTGATAGTAGACTTGCTACTAAGTCTGCTGGGCCACAAAAAGGTAAAAATCAGAAATATTCCAAGGATAAGAATCCTAAACCTAAAAATGTCAATCATTCAAGGGATACTTATCTCAGGGGGAAAGGTAGATTGTTCCCTACTGATGATGATTGGAATATTCTTGCCCCCAATGCTAGAAACATTAGATATACCCATGCTGCTAGGATAAAACCTAAGCAATGGAATCAGCAGAGGACTCAGCAGAGGACTTATACAAGACCTCAGCAGGGACCTCAGCAGACTCCATATTACAGGGCTGTTCCTAACAGACAGCAATCCAATGGTTATGCTAGTGCTTCTAACAACAGAAATCACTTCAAACAGCATTACATACCAAAAAGCCAGAAAGCATATGTGAATCCTACACAACCAATTTTTAGACCTTATGGATGTGTAGATTACATGTATGAACAAAATTATGACACTTTTCAGAGAAGACCTTATGGAAATTTGCCAAGGGTCATGCTTACCACTGACCATTATGGACCCAAACAGTTTTGGGTACCTAAAATGCATTAACTTTGTTTTGTAGGTCCTGGTACTCTGACAGTGGATGTTCCAGACATATGACAAAGAATAAGCACTGTTTGTCAAATTTTGTGGCAAAGGATGGTCCAAGAGTGAACTTTGGAAATAAGAACACACCAGGGTACACAAGAGGATATGGGACACTTGTGAAAAATGGATTAACAATCAGGAATGTTGCATTTGTGGAAGGATTGGACTACAACCTACTGAGCACTGGACAGTTTTGTGACATGGGTTACAAGGTCACTTTTCACAAGAACACCTGTATTGTCATCAGTGAAAGAGGTGATCAAGTTGTGTTGGCTGGAAGAAGACAACAAAACATGTATGTTGTGGATTGGTCTACTGCTGTTCCAGAGACATGCCTGATTGTGCATACCAAGTCAGAACTCAATTGGTTATGGCATAAGAAGTTGAATCATCTAAACTTTGATGATATCAATCAGTTGGTGAAGAAGAAACTGGTAATTGGTTTACCTGAGATCACATTCAAAAAGGATGCTATATGTGATGCCTGTCAGCAAGGTAAACAAACAAAATCAAGCTTCAAATCAAAGACTAAGCAATCAACAAAAAGAGTTTTGAAGCTGATGCACATGGATCTGTTTGGAGCAGTAACACCAACAAGTGTAACAGGAAAGAAGTACACTTTAGTAGTTGTGGATGATTATTCAAGATATACTTGGGTAGTATTCATGAACAAGAAAAGTGAAACACTTCAAAAGATGCCTAAACTTTTGAAGAGATTGAAAACTGAGAAAAGTTTGACAGTAGTGAAGATAAGATCAGACAAGGGTACTGAATTTCTCAACAAAGTCATAAGAGAATACTGTGAGCAGAATGGTGTACTACATCAACTAGCTGTTGCTGGTACACCTCAGCAAAATGGGGTTGCTGAGAGAAGAAATAGGACTCTGAAAGAAGCAGGAAGAACTATGATTTGTGAAGCATTATTGCCTGAAAGATATTGGGCTGAAGCAGTCAACACAGCATGCTACACACAAAACAGAACCTCAGTGAACAAAAAGCTGCTGAAGACACCTTATGATATTTGGAATGGAAGGAAACCCAATATATCTTATTTCCAACCATTTGGAAGCAAATGTTTTATCTTAAATCATAAGGAGCAATTGATGACATTTCAACCAAAATCAGATGAAGGAATTTTCTTGGGATATTCTTCTGTCAGCAAGGCATTTAGGATACTGAACAAAAGGTCACTGAAACATGAAGAAACAATACATGTTGTATTTGATGAACCCAAATTCACTGGAATGGAAGATGAAGCTTCAGAACCTGCTGAGAATCAACAAGTCACTGATCCAGAATGTGTTGATGTCTTGCAAAGGATAAATGAGTTAAAAATCTCTGACTCTGTCCCTACTGAACAACCTGCTGGTGACACTACTTATGCAACAACTGAAGCAGTTCAAGGATCTGTTGAACCTCCTGAAGCAACAGCAGACCCTACTGAAGATGATGCACAATGGTTAAGGGATCACCCTACTGAGCAAGTTATTGGCAATATACAGCAAGGTGTAAGGACCAGAAGACAATTAGATGCAATGTTTACATGTTTTTTTTATCTCAAATGGAACCCAAAGTTGTTGAAGAAGCAATATCAGATCCAGATTGGATAATTGCTATGCAAGAAGAACTGAATGAATTTGAAAGAAATCAAGTTTGGACACTAGTGGAAAGGCCTAATCATGCAAACATAATTGACACAAAATGGGTATACAGAAACAAATTGGATGAATCTGGTACCATTGTGAGGAATAGGGCCAGACTAGTAGCAAAAGGCTATTCTCAAGTAGAAGGAATAGATTTTGATGAGACATATGCCCTGTTGCAAGATTGGAAGCTATAAGGTTATTCTTGGCATATGCTTCTTATAAAAACTTCAAGGTATATCAGATGGATGTCAAAAGTGCATTTTTGAATGGCATTCTGGAAGAGGAGGTCTATGTTCAGCAACCTCCTGGTTTTGAAGTTAAAGATCAAGAAGATAAAGTGTACAGACTCAATAAGGCACTTTATGGTTTTAAACAAGCACAAAGAGCATGGTATGAGACACTATCTCAATTCTTGGTGGACAATGGTTTTACCAAAGGTACCATTGACAAGACTCTTTTCAGAATCAATGAAGGAGACAGCACCCTACTGGTACAGATTTATGTTGATGACATAATATTTGGTTCTGAAAATGAATTACTATGTGAAAAGTTTGCCAATCTGATGAAAAGTAAATTCCAAATGAGTATGATGGGAGAAATGAACTATTTCTTGGGTTTACAAGTCAAACAGAAGAAATATGGAATCTTTATTCATCAAACCATGTATACCAAGGAGCTACTGAAAAAATTTGGCATGGAAAATAGCACCAAGGTATCAACTCCTATGAGTACAAACATTAGATTGGATGAAGTTGATAGGACCTTATACAGGAGGATGATAGGCAGTTTGATGTACCTTACTGCCAGCAGACCTGATATATCCTTTGCTGTAGGTGTTTGTGCAAGATTTCAATCAAAACCTAAGGAAAGTCATTTAGCTGCAGTCAAAAGGATTCTCAAGTATCTAAAAGAGACCTTGGATGTTGGAATATGGTATTCAAAAGATGGAAGTTTCAAGGTTATATCTTGCTCAGATTCTGATTATGCTGGATGCAAGATTGATAGAAAAAGCACCACAAGAACCTGTCAGTTAATGGGAAATAGACTGGTTTCTTGGTTTAGTAAGAAACAGAATTCAATATCAACTTCCACTGCTGAAGCTGAATATATTGCTGCTGGAAGTTGTTGTGCACAAATACTTTGGTTAAGACAACAATTAAGGGATTATGGAATTGAAGAAAGAGAAATTCCTATAATGTGTGACAACACAAGTGCAATTGCAATCACAGAAAATCATGTTTTGCACTCAAGAACCAAGCATATTGATGTGAGACATCATTTTATAAGAGATCATGTTGAAAAGAAAGATGTGGTGGTTCTGTATATCCCTACTGAAGATCAACTTGCTGACATCTTCACAAAACCATTGGATAATGAAAGATTTGCTAAACTAAGGACTGAACTTGGAATTATAAAAGTTGATTGATGCAACCTTGATCAGCAGTGTACTGGAATTCACCAAGGGGATTAGTCTTTTCTATGTTGGGTGAGCTCACTTAGCAGACTAGTCATTGGTATCAACAATTCCATGTACTTATTTATGTTTGGACAATTGAGCAAATGAAGTTGCCAAGGGGATTGGTCTTTGTCCTGTTGGGTGAGCTCACTTGACAGATCAGTCATTGGTATTAAACTTCATCTTGTATTATCAGTTGGACAAAATAAGGAATATTGAAGATCAGCAGAGTGACATTGTCAGCAGGCTACTGAGGCATCTTTGTCAGCAGACTGTTGAGCCAAGGCTACTGATGACAAGGCTGCTGAGACATACGTTACAGTCAAACTTTAATGAAGTCAAAATACAAATAACCGGGATATCAATCTTATCTTTATAACCGCAGTTATAATATCCAACGGTTACAACTCGTCATGGGAAAGTTAGTGGGACACGTGGCAAGATCTCATTCATTCCAACTTTAATCGTGGTTAATGTTTATGACAGTTTCAACCACTTGCCTCTATATATTTGCAGATACATACAGAAGAAATACTTACATATTTCAGATTAATTTTCTCAGAGAATATACAGTGTGAACACAGATTCTCTATCTTTCTTCTTCATCATCTTCAATCAAAAATGACGGATAAAAGTGATGTTCAGATTGGATCAAGTCAGAGTGTGAGAGGTTATGTTACTGACTGTCGCACTACTGAGCTAACTATCAATATTGGAAGACGAATCAGAAGAGTTGATGGTCTGGAAAATGTTATCAATAGAAGATTGGAAAGAATTTCTTATGTCAATGTTTTGGAATTCTGGAGGAACATGGTCATACATGAAGGTATAGAAGCCTTCACTACAACGGTTAATGGCAGAAAGATTGAAATTTCCTCAGATCTACTGAGAGAAGTATTTCATTTTGGACCTGGAAATGGTGCTCCTACCAATCCAGAACCAATGAACCTGCCTAGAGTAAAGTTTGTTGATGCAATAAAAACAGAGGAGTCAATGACATCATCATTAAGCATTAATGTGAGATAAATTGGATATGAATATAATCTGCTGAGCAAGATTATAGCCAAAAATATCTTGGGATTCAGTGGAAGTCTAGATACACTGTCTGGACCAAAGATAGATCTTCTGATCATCATCTGCAGTAGTATAAAGTTTGATTGGGCTGGATTCTTTATAAACTATATGAAGAACGTGTTTACTGATGACAGAGATGGTGTAAGAAAGACCAAAACGAAGCCTCTAGGTCTACTGATTCAGACCTTGCTGAATCACTTTCAGATACCTGATGTGCAATCTGAAAGAATCAATAAATCCAGATACAAGCCTAAAATTACTACTCCTATTCCTAGATTAGATGATGATGAAGATGAAGATGATGAGGCAACTGAAAGTGACAATAATGGTGATGGAAAAGAAGAAAGAACAAAATTTATACATGATGTGCAACCTGCCACATCAAAAAGAATTAAGAGGAAAAGGAAGGCTGCTGACACCAGAAATATCACAGAGTTGTTAAAGCCTGAGAAAGCAAGGAAGAAAACAAGAAAGCAAACAACAGAGACTGCTGAGTCTACTGAGGGTCCAGATGAAATTGAAGTTACTGACCCTGTTGAAGTTACAAGGAAGAAGTCTGATGCTGATATTTTGAGAGAGCAACAGAAGGAAGCCGGTAGAAAGAGGAAAGCTACTAAGGTTGAAGCTGAACAACCTTCCAAGAGAATGAAAGAAATAGCAAAGAAGAAGAAACATGGTAAAGGCAAGGAGTTAAGGGTTCTAGAGGCTTAAAGGGAAGAAGAACAAGTAGAGGCTATTGAAGTTGAACCTTTAAAAATTATCAAGCCTACTGAGATTGGAGAGGTTGTTGTTGAGCAATCTACTGAAGAACCACAGCAACCTACTGAGTCTGCACCTGCTGTAGAAATTGAGACAACAGTACGAGACCCTGCCATTTCTGCAAGAGTTCAGGGGGAAGAGCAATTTGTTGCTAACCTTGTTGATGAGCATATAAGTCAGGAGGAACCTAGTGTGGAACAGATGGAGGTGGTAGGCACAAACATACAACCTGAAGAACCTACTGACCTAGAAGCATCTGTTGAGGAAACTCTGAATCTGCTTGTTGAGACCTTTGCAGGTCAGCAAGGTGCACAAACAGCTCCCAGGAAGCCAACTATGCCCTTTGAAAGAAAAGAGAAGAAAAGAAAGGAAGGATATGTTGATCCTAAGTTCAAGCTGGTGGCTGATTATTTTCAATAGAAGTTTGGATTTTACAAAAGACAAAAATCAGCTGCAGAGCCAATGACAGATTTTGAGGAATGGGCTTTTGGAAAGTTAGGAGTGGAGAACTTACTTGATTTAGTTGATACCTCTTTGTTGGAAATGAGATTGATGGATCTCATTGATGAACAAAAGAAAGAAGAAGGTATCAAAATCAGGGATCCTAGAGATGGATCAGATAGTGATGATTCTTCATTATCTGACTCTGATGATGGTCATCCCCCACGTCAAGTAGAGACCAGTGGTACTGCTTTGTTAAATGAACCAAGAGTAGAGCAGTCCACTGATGCTAGTAAGTCTACTGAGGGCATACAAGGTGAACAAATGGATGAGGATGTGGAAGATCTCACCATAGATGATTTAGAGGCCCTAATCAATGATGGAATAGATCATGGAAATAGGATGGTGGGCACATCTGATGCATTCAAGGATGTGGAGGCTGATATGAATCCTGAGGATCAGCAGACTGAGGATTTGGATGAAGAGACTGTTATTGAACATAGTGAGCCTGATGTCAGTTCCGAAGATTCAATTCAATATCAAGAGTGGATTGACACTCAGGGAACTATATCTAAATCTGCTGATATCTTACAGAAGATTGCTGATGCCAGAGGATTTCTTGAGGAAAACATGGCAATTTTTCCTTTTATTTGTGTGGAAGAAATAGTCCTTATCACTGAGGAACAGACAGTGATTGGACAAAGATTGGACATGGTGATGGGATTTGAAGGATCACCATGTCTGATATTGATAAGGACAAAGATTCAATTCAATAGGATGGTGGGCACATCTGATGCATTCAAGGTTGTGGAGGCTGATATGAATCCTGAGGATCCGCAGACTGAGGATTTGGATGAAGAGACTGTTATTGAACATAGTGAGCATGATGTCAGTTCTGAAGATTCAATTCAATATCAAGAGTGGATTGACACTCAGGGAACTATATCTAAATCTGCTGATATCTTACAGAAGATTGCTGATGCCAGAGGATTTCTAGAGGAAAACATGGCAATTTTTCCTTTTATTTGTGTGGAAGAAATAGTCCTTATCACTGAGGAACAGACAGTGATTGGACAAAGATTGGACATGGTGATGGGATTTGAAGGATCACCATTACTTTTTGAGGAGGTTCAGGCTGCTGAGGATCAGACAACACCTGAACAAAGGTCGGAACTGGTGGTACAGGTTGCTGAGGATCAAACAACACATGGACAAAGGTTGGAACTAACTATGGGTTTGGAGGAAACCCATGCTGCTACTAAGAACAGGCTGCTGTAGTAGAGCCTACTGGAGGAAAGATCACTGAAGGGAAGGATAGTCAGCAGACTGCTGTTGTTGATGAGGATGAGCAGCTGCTGGACTATGACTTCAGTGATGAAGAATTTCAAATGCCTGAAGAAGAACTTATTGATGATGAACCACAACAGGCATTTGTACCAAAAAAAAAATTTTTGGAAGAACCTACACAAGACCCAATTATGGAGGACATTCTTGGTGCTATGGTTGAAGAAGGACATGCCCCTGCTGGAAGGGACATGATTAGAGCCATGGTTGTCAGCAGACAGAGGGCATAATACAATGTTGAAGAGCCTGCTGATGAAGCTGCTGGATATGGCTGGAGAAATGGGTGTTGGGGTACCAGTATAAGTGTTGGTTGAGTTGAGGGCTGTCAGAAGTGACATTACAAGGTTAAGAACTCAACTTGACAGGAAAGAGCAAAGGTTTGAAGATTTGATGAATCTAGTGGAAAATAGAGGAAGAACCACTGAAGCAGTTGCTTCCAACATTACCTCCACTCAATATGCTCTTGCTGACCTTGCCTTAGATGTGAAAGGAATAAAACAGGGCAATACAATGAAGGAGAAGTTTCTGAAAGAACAATTTGCATATATTCACCAGAAACTTGATAAACTTGCTGATGCACCTAAGCCTACTGTGGCTGAACCTGCTGGAACACTTCACCCTGCTGGATTGGATCCTAAGTTTACTGAGAGGATCAATCTACTGGAGCAGACAATGCAAGAAAGGATTATTGCAGTTGACACTAGAACTGAAATCATGGAAGGTCAACTGAATAATCTAGTGATCACACAAGAGAGTGTTCATGGCCTGCTGTCCCATTTTGTTGATGATGTCAATAAGGGGGAAGAGAGCCAGACAGCTATAGCAAAAGAGGCTGCTAGGATTTTTGCACAAAAGAGATAGAAGGCTGACACCAATGCTTTCAGAGAACCTGCACCTGGCAGACTTCCACTAACTAATGATCTTTTCAAGGAATACAAGAAGCTTTACTACAACAAGAGAAGGCCTTATCATGACAAGGGTTTCCATGAGAGACTGAATTCCTTTTTGGGACTTAAGTTTTGGGAAGCATGGGTCAAAGCTCTAAGATCTACACATAGAGGTGGAAGAGGTGGTAGAGGTGGAAGGAGTCTACCCACTACATCAGCAAAAGATTCATTGAATGAATTCGAAGAATTATACATGCGTTTAGGCTTCAGAGTACATCAGATCAACCTTACTCTACCTGAAGCATGGCAATGGTGGAAGGAAGTGAATCCCCATATTGATTTTTCCCTTATTGAAAATCAATGGATGAGAGAAATGGTTAGAGATATATGGGCATATCAAGAACAGCAAGAGAAGGAGATGCAAGAAAGAGAAAGAAGAAACTAGTTCACCATACTTACACCTACTTTTACTTTTTGCTGAAACTAGATTGTAATATCGTTTGAACAACTGCTTATAATGAGAAATGACCAAGTTTGTTCTGTTTTTGTTTTTACACTTTTTGCTTTGCTGTAATGAGGGTATTGGCATCATCACCAAAAAGGGGGAAATTGTTGGACTTATTTTTTAGTTTTAGTGATGAGTGCCAGACTAGCTATTATAGAGCAAAGGCAAAAAGATGTCTAGATCAAATATATAGGCTTATTAGAGTTTGATCTTTGTATAGGTTTGCTCAAACAAGCACTGTAATTGGTCAACTGACATTCATCAGCAGACCCGTCCATATCAGTAGGGTAGATGAGTCAGTAGACTAGTCTAGGAACCTGCTTAGGACTGAAGGCTGAGGGCTCAAACTCAGTTATTGAAGGCTAAGGGATCAAACTTAGTATTTAAAGTCAAGGCTATGGAATCAGAATTTAGGGAAGTCTGTGATAACCTAAACTGATTACATATACCTTGTGTACAAGGTCTAAGTTCCATAAGTAAAGTGGTGATTGGAACTTGGTTATGTTCAATATGGTGTAATCTAACTTCATAACAAAAAGTTAGATATTAGAAAATTCAGCTGCAGTGTTTTAGAAACATAGAAACTTTGAATCAGCTGACTTATATGTATTTCAGCAGACTTATATTCACAGGAACCTGCTGAACATATATTTCAAATTAATCAACGGTTGCATTGGAAGATTACAAGGATAAGGACAGATAACAACTTCTGATTTTATCAAACAAATCAATGGCTAAGATTAAAGGGACGTTGGAAAGAAACAGAGGTTTATCCAATGGGTACAAGTCAAAGGGTGGACATACTGGAAACTATCAAAAAGTAATCTGACAGTGTCAGTACTATGTACTGGGACAGAAAGCCAGTCAAGATGGGACAAATCTGAAACGGCTATGTTTGAATTTCATACATAAGTCACAAGGATTCCTACCTATAAATAGAGGACTCTTAATTCAGATACAAGGGATGAAAATTGAGGAAAAATAACAAATATTCTTGAGCTTCAGATTCTTATCAAGAAAACACCCTACTGACCCTACTGAACTTAAAGTTACTGATCTAGTCAAGTTCTTCAAGTGTAATCTGTTATCAAACTACATCAAGTTTACACACTTGAAGACTTCAAGCTGATGATCATATCATCCTGATCAAGCTGCTGAAAGCTGAATCACTTACTTGATTCAAACTCTCTTTTACAAGAAACCTGCTGAAGACAGTGAAGCATCTTTGGGTGACAAGGACTGTTGTTTGTGGTGGAGCTGGTGAAGAGGCAATCATACCCTTCAAGGACCAGTGGAAGACTTTGGAGCCGCAATCCTACCTGTTCTAAGTGTTCAGTTTGTGAAGCCATAGTTATTGGTGAAGGACAAACAACTTAGAGTTTTTTGTAACTGCTTTCTCAAGGATCTCTAGTGAATTACCTCCAACATCACAGGAGAAGAGTGGACTGACAGGATTACACCACCTGGAACCACTATAAAATCTGGCTACTTACTTTCTGCATTTAGTTTATTTAGCACATCAACCTACTGAAACTAGCAACGGAGTCACACACTTACACTACTGAGTATCTAATACTTGGTATCATATCTTAACAACAAGTAATAAGGCTTACCTTGAATATATTCCACTGCAACAAATTCAGAAAAATCATTAGTCAGCAGACTACTGAGTGGTCAGCAGACTATTGAGCAGTCAGCAGGCTACTAAACTTGCTGAGTTTGTTAACTCCGAAAGTTTTAAGTGTTAGTTTATTCACCCCCCCCCCTCTAAACTTAACCAAAGCCTTTTCAATGGACCAACACTTGATAGGTCGAAGGCAAGCCAGATCAGGGAGGCAATTGCCGACGTCATCCCTTTGGGACGTCTTGCCTGGGATTCGCCGCCTAGCGTTCAGATGGAGATTGGTAGGGGAATTACTGCACGTGTCGTGGTTCAAGATGATGCTCCCGCCAAAGATGAAGTCACTGAGCTTAAAGATCTTTCCGGCCAGTTGGGGATCGCAGCCTCTATGGTGAGCTTTTATTTGTCTTGTATTTTTGCTTATATTGTTTTTTCTGGCGGGCTTATACCCCTCTTCTTTTTCAGCTTGGAACTCGTATAAACAAGGCCATTGAGGCTGCTGAGAAGCATAAGGCTGAACTTAAGAAAGTGACTGCGGCTCTTGAGGCTTCGGATAAGGCCAGGGTTGCTTCAGAGAGTGCTAAGCTGGACGTTGAGCTGAAGGCCATGCTTGAGAGTGCTAAGCTGGACATTGAGTTGAAGCAATTGGTGTCAATTCTGAAAGATGAAGCTCGTAAATCTGCTGAAGGGTTGACGGCCGTGCAGGAGGAGAGCAGCTCACTGTTGCAAATAAGGCTGCTGAGGAGGCGGGTCCCGCGGCCGTTGCTGCCTTTAAGCGCTCTGATGAGTTTGTTGATTACCAGGAAGTGAGCTTCGATCAAGGTTTCAACCACCTCGCTCGCTGCCTTTGGGCTTATCATGGCAGAGAGAGCATTACCTTTGAGGAAATGCTTCGGTGGCTTAACATGTCTCAACAAAGTCCCGACCTGTTGGCCCTTCACCCAGATATACCTTACGCCGCGGATCACATCGTCGCTATTCAGACTAGGCAGATAGAGCACGGCGAGCCAGTCTGGGATCCTCCGGCAGTTAACCCTGTCAACTTTGCTGTTTTAAAGAATCCTCATGTTGCTGCGAACGACCAACCAGGCGACGAGTATATTGATACTCCCCCTGGCTCAACCTAGCGATTTTATGCCCTTGCTTTGAAACTTTTCCAAGCGATCTTGTAATAATCAACTTCTGCTTTTGTTTTTGAACTATTGCGACGCTTTCCTTTGATGTGATTGTAATAACTTTAGTTTTTATTTTCCGCACTGATTCTGTGGCCGCGTTTGGCTCGTTGAACTTGATTTGTGGCCATTTTTGGCCCCCCTGATTTATGTATTGCACTTGTTTCCGTTCATTTTTCTCCTGCATCCTTTGTATGTGTGCGGCCTCCTTTATTTTGGCGAGGTTTGAGTAGCTCGCTAAAATAATAAAACTGAAGACCCTGTAAAAATGATCGAAAATTCCTGTTGCGTCCCTCTTTATTTGGAGCAAGGATCAGCGACCAAGTTTATACTTGCTTTTGTTGTGTGTTAAAATTTCCCTATGTCCCCTTGTTTTGGGCAAGGCCTGGATGGGCCTGAATGAAACAAGTTTCTGTCCATGTTTATAAAAACTTTGGTCGCTGCGGGCTTGGGGCAAATAAGTGACCGAAGAATACGAATTCGACCCTCAGTTTGAGACGACCTATGGTGCGACTGTAGTTTGAGAATTCCATCATGGGTTCGCTGGAGGTTTCCTGGCAAAGCAGCATAAAGCTTAACGCGGCCCCCTTGCTAGGGATTTGGGACGGGCCATGCTGTGTATAGTTTGTTGTTTGAAATTTTTAGCCTGCGGCCCCCTAAGTTTATGGCAAAATTGTAACACCCCGGTTTCCAATCCTTTCGGCCGCCGGTATTGGTCACTGTAGTGCCACTCATCACGACACACAGTCGTGGCGGTAACACGCAACATTCCACAACAGAAAGGAAATAAACATTCACCATTCATTATTTTAAAAGAAAGTATTAAAGTGAGTACAAATATCCTGAAGAAAATGAAATTATGCGGAACGTCAAAATCTTTAAAATTTAAAATTCCAAACAATGTAGAAAACATGTGACTGCGACTACGTGGCTCTCAAACCCCGCGACATCCCAGCAACAAGCAAACATCCATAGAAGTACCTGCTAAGAATCTGCTCCCCATGAATGGATCATAGCAGGGTCAAATGAAAGCAAAACCGTCAACTATAAAGTTGAGTAAGAATAAATCTAGTATACGTAAGGTAAAACCAACCCATGAAAAGTACCACCAATTTATGAAGGACCCAACCAATCTATAAAAGTTACGACCAATCCATAACGGATACCATACATCACAACTATCCACCTAAAGGTCCCGAATGTGCACATCCCTCAAAAGGGTAAAGCCCTAGAGAGGAGGATCCTAAAGGTCATCCAATGGTACCATACTAGATGGACCATCACGTACTGGGGTGCAAGGAAACCTTCCCGGGTTCCCGGCTTCGGGTTCTACCCTATCCGGCCCGACCACACCACTGTCTGCAACTCTCCAAATACGTTAAGGTCACTGAAGTCGTAAGGAAACCTTCCCGGGTGCCCGGCTTCGGGAGCTACCCTATCCGGCCCAACCACTACGGGTCTACGGACTTCGATGCTCAATATCCGAATCCCACCAAGACACCAAAATTCATGACTCACCAGAGCGTAACCCACAGAACATGTTCGTAAGACTGGCCAACAACCCACGAAGAAGGAAAACCACATAGACTGGACGCCCGTTTGGAAGGCCTGACGCCCGTCCGAGGACTCGATTGGACGCCCGTCCAAACTATCAGACGCCCGTCCAAAATATCAGAGTTAGATCCTGAATGTAAAACAACCCCTCAGACGCCCGTCCAGACTATCATACGCCCGTCCAAAATATCAGACGCCCGTCCAGAATGTATAGACGCCCGTCCACTCTAACAGAGTTAGATCCTGAATGTAAAACAACCCCTCAGACGTCCGTCCAGGTAACCCAGGCGCCCGTCCAAGGAAAATCACCCAGGGCAGACGCCCGTCCAGAAAATCCGGACGCCCGTCTGAAACGAAATCAAGGCAGACGCCCATCCAGAAGGCCTGGACGCCCGTCCACCTGGGTTTCATCTCGAGCCCTAACAATTTTCCACGCGATTTCTGAGCCGTTTCTCAACAAAACAGCAGCAAAAGCAACACTTTAAGCCAAGAAACTCCATACAAAAGTATTATATCAACTATAGATTTCAACCAACGCAAAAACACACTACTATGAACGTTTAACATCCCCGAAACAGGACAACCAAGCGTAAACACCCTTGAATAAAACTTGAAGTATTCTTACCGGTTAGGCTGCGTTTCTTGAAAGCCCTCTGCTATCGAGCTAGAATCGTTCCTCTACGAAGCCCGAATCTATATATAAGAAAAACAGGGATCACCAAACAATTCTAGTGATCCCCAAAGATAGAACCCTAGATCGAACACATCCTTCCCAATGCATAAGAGGATCGGCCATGGCCTTTGGTTGGCCGATCGTCATGCTCGAGATGTAGGAAAAGAAATAACGATGCTTACTGATGATGACGACGACGAATTCCTAAACACCAAGGAGAGATTTTTCTCTCCTTCTTCCTTACTCTTGGCCGACGGCAAGGGAGGGTTTTTGGGGCTGAAAAAAATTGTGTTTGGGGAAAAAAATAAGGGAGGAAAAAGGAGTGAAAATCCTTTTACTTTATTAAATGATTAAAACTCCTTTTTTAATTATTAATAAATCCTCTATAAAATTAATAAATCCCATAATTTCCCAAATAATTAGATCTTTTACTAATTAATTAGGAAGTCAAAATTTCGGGATATTACATCCTCCCCCCCTTAAAACAAAACTTCGTCCTCGAAGTTCAGGTTCGTACCGGGCGTTGTTCCACCCCCCCTTAAAACACCCTTCGTCCCCGAAGATAAGCAAAAGGATTTTACGTACAAGGCTTTAAAAAAAATGCATACCTTAAGAGAACAAATGCGGGTACTTCTGTCGCATAGCATCCTCAGTTTCCCATGTCGCCTCCTCGGTGGCATGGTTAGACCATAAGACCTTGACGATGCTAACCTCACGTCCCCTTGTTTTCCATACCTTGGTATCTAATATCTGCACCGGTACCTCCTTATAAGTCAAGGACTGATCTAGCTCAACCACCTCCGGTTCGATCACGTGAGAAGGATCACTCACGTACTTTCGCAATTGAGATACATGGAACACGTTATGCACTTTATCCAACGCCGGTGGCAAAGCTAGTCGATATGCCACTTCACCTATGCGGTCCAAGACCTCGTATGGCCCCACGTACTTGGGACTCAACTTCCCCTTTTTGCCAAAACGCATCACTCCTCTGGTTGGTGATACTCGTAGCAATACTTTATCGCCCACGGCGAACTCAATATCCCGGCGGTGTAAGTCTGCATAACTCTTCTGCCTATCTTGGGCAGCCTTCATCTTTTCTCGGATTATCTGTACCTGCTTGACCGTATCTTCGATCATCTGCGGTCCCAAAACCACTGCCTCGGACGAATCGTCCCAACAAACCGGACTCTTGCACTTCCTACCATAAAGTGCCTCAAAAGGTGCCATCTTAATACTGGCATGGTAGCTGTTGTTGTATGAGAACTCAATAAGATCGAGCTTTTCCTCCCAAGAGCCTGTGGATTCTAACACACATGCCCTCAGCATGTCTTCCAAGGTTTGTATGGTCCTCTCTGTCTGACCATCGGTAGCAGGGTGAAAAGCTGTACTCATTCGTAGTTCCGTCCCCAAGGCTGCCTGTAGCTCCTGCCAAAACCGAGATATGAATCTCGCATCTCTATCTGACACAATGCTGCTGGGTATACCATGTAGTCTCACAATATTTCTCCGGTATGCCATAGCCAACTCCGTCTTATTCCAAGTGTCTTTCATCGGAATGAAATGCGCCGCTTTAGTCAGTCTATCCACAACGACCCAAATCATATTATTCCCTTTAGGGCTCCTCGGTAATCCGCATACAAAATCCATGGAGATGGAATCCCACTTCCAAACCGGCACATCCAACGGCTGCAGCATACCCTGTGGCCATCGATGTTCAATCTTGATCTTCTGACAAGTCAAGCACTTTGACACAAATTCCGCTACTTCACGTTTCATATTGGGCCACCAAAAGGTTTTCCTGAGATCTTTATACAGTTTGTCTCCTCCCGGATGAACGGAATAAGGCGTACTATGAGCTTCACTTAAGATCCGCCTATTGAGTTCTTCGTCGGCTGGTACACACCACCGACCCTTAAACCGAATACTACCATCCTCATGTAACGTAAAATCAGCCGCACCATTTGTACCAATCTTGGCCTTCTTAGCCTCGATTACCTTGTCACCCACTTGTCTCACCCGGATCTCAGCGTATAATTCGGGTTGCAAGACGAAGTCGCTTTTATCTCCGCCATTCTGGATGACACAAATATCCATACGGTCCAACTCTTCTCGCAATCTGATCCGAGCTACTTCCTCGCACAAGGAATGAATCGATTTCCGACTCAAAGCGTCCGCCACTACATTGGCCTTCCCTTCGTGGTATTGGATTTCCATGTCATAATCTTTAATTAACTCCAACCAACGCCTCTGACGCATATTGAGCTCCTTCTGTGTAAATACGTACTTCAGACTCTTGTGATCTGAAAACACCTTGAAAGTTATTCCATACAAGTAGTGTCGCCATATCTTCAATGCGAAGACCACAGCTGCCAACTCTAGGTCGTGAGTCGGGTAGTTACTCTCATATGGTTTCAGCTACCTCGATGCATACGCGATCACTCGCCTCCATTGCATCAGTACACAACCCAGACCATTCTTCGACGCGTCGGTATAAACCTCAATGCCCTCATTACCCTCTGGTAATGCCAAAATAGGAGCTGTAGTCAACCGTTCCTTAAGCAGTTGGAACGCCTCCTCACAGCTTTCATCCCACTTAAACCGGTTCTCTTTCTTCATTAGTGCAGTCATCGGCCTCGCAATCTTGGAAAAGTCTTTTACAAATCTTCGGTAATATCCAGCCAAACCCATGAAGCTTCAAATTTCCGCAACATTCTTAGGTGTTGGCCATCTCGTCACTGCCTCTATCTTGCTCGGGTCAACGGATACACCATCTTTCGAGACAACATGCCCCAAGAATGCCACTCGTTCCAACCAGAATTCACATTTAGACAGTTTCGCATACAGTTGTCTTTCCCGTAAAATATGCAGTACGAGCCTCAGGTGTTCGGCATGTTCTTCCTTAGTCTTAGAGTAGACTAAGATGTCATCAATGAAAACTACTACAAACTTGTCTAAGTAAGGTCTGAATACACGGTTCATCAGATCCATGAAAACTGCTGGTGCGTTGGTCAATCCGAAAGGCATGACCGTGAATTCATAATGTCCGTACCTGGTACGAAATGCGGTCTTTGGGATATCCGCATCTGCTACCCTGAGCTAGTGATACCCTGATCGCAAATCAATCTTCGAGAAAATACCTGCCTCCCGTAGTTGATCGAACAAGTCATCGATCCTCGGCAACGGATACTTGTTCTTCACTGTGACGTTGTTCAGCTCCCGGTAATCAATACACAGCCGCATACTACCATCCTTCTTCTTCACAAACAACACCGGTGCTCCCCACGGTGACACACTCGGTCGGATGTACCCCTTATCGAGCAGTTCTTCCAATTGTACCTTCAGTTCTGCTAACTCTTTAGGTGCTATACGATAGGGTGCTTTCGATATCGGTCTGGTCCCGGGCATCAACTCCACTGCAAACTCTACCTCCCTCTGGGGTGGTATACCTGGTATTTTATCCGGGAATACATCCTCAAAATCACGGACTACATCAATGTCCGTTAGTTTAGGATCCCCTGTGCTTACATCATGTACGTGACACATAAACAACGGGTACCCTTTCTTGACGAGAGATCTCAAAGCCACCACCGAAACGATCTTCACGTTAGGTTTATCCACAAACCCCTTGTAAGATACTCGCACCCCTTTAGGGCCTCTCAAAGTCACCTTCTTCTGCTCACAGTCAATTTTGGCTTTATGCCGGTTCAACCAATCCATACCTAAAATAACGTCGAAGTTCTCGAGGGGGAACTCGATCAAGTCAACCGACAAGTTGACTCTCATAATCACTAACGACACGTTTCTATACAACTTAGAACATGGCACTAACTCTCCCGACGGTTGCATAAACTCACTGTTAATCACCTCGAAAGTAGCTAGACCCAACCTCAAAACATGTGAACCCGCTATAAAGGAACATGATGCACCCGAATCAAAAAAGTACGTAGGATAAAAAGGAGTTAACCAGAAAATTACCCGTCACTACGTGGTTGCTCTGATCGGCCTCCTCTCTGCCCAGTGTGAATAATTTCCCAGTCTGATTTACTCCTGCTCCTTGAACTGTGCTGGCCGACCCTGATGGTCGGTTCCTGTTTCCACCAGTGGCCGTAGGTGTACCCCCATGTCGGCTCTGTGCAGGGGTACTACTCTGCTGCTGGTTACCCCTACTCATGTTTCCCGTGTTACCACTTGGAGCTCCACCCATGTTGCTTCCCATAACCGATGCCGACCCGGCAGGTGTTGGAGCCGCAAAACACTCAAACCGTCTATGTCCAAACTTCCCGTAATTGTGACACTGAACTTGTGCACCTGAACAATCGGTACCCGGATGATTTCTCCTGCACCGCTTGCAGTGATAACTTCGTGGCCGACTAAGCCCCTGAGAGTTATCTCTCGTTGACTGGCCGCCGCTGCCTCTGGTAACGTGGGAATTTGCTGAAAAAGAGGGTCGTACTGGAGGGTTCCCAGAATTACTGCGTTTTTGCTGCCCCTGATTGTCCTCAGAGACACTCTTGCTCTTGTTAGTAGCATATGCCGCTTTAACCTCTCTCCGAATCCTCTCAATGTTGCATGCTACTTCACACATCTCTTTTAGGCTCGTGAAGCCCCTGCTTGCCCCCATACGATCCCGGATCGCTAAATCTAAGTGTTGCTCAAACTTCACCATCTTGGCCTCTTCAGTCGGCACTAGCTCAGATGCATAAACTGCCAAGTCGACAAACTTCTCGTAATATTCTTGAACAGTCATATCCCCCTGTCGGAGATTATCGAACTCAACCCGCAGCTCTTTCCTCTTAGATTCGGGAAAGAATTCACGCCTCAGCTCCTGCTTAAACTCGGTCCAGTTCAGTGGTACCACTACCGATTCCCCTTGCTCATTTTCAGTCTGAGCCAACCGATCTTTGTTAGCACCCCACCACAAATCAGCCCTGTCAACCAAGTAGAAAGCAGCTTGGTCGACCTTCGGTTCCTCGGGACAGCCTAGAGTGGCGAAGATTTTCTCAAACTCTCTAATCCACCGCTCGAGTCCCTTAGGATCTCCCTTACCATCGTACTGACTAGGCCTCTGCTGACTCACGGCCCTAGTCATGCCGGTGGTTGACCCCTGAGAACGATCCTCTGTCAGCTTGTTGACCGCCTGAATCAGTCTTGATTCATCTTAACCAGCTGATCAATCAGCTGGTCCTCTCATTTCCATTCCTAGGAGGCATAGCTAAAACTACAAAAAGTAAACAATCATGTATTCAATTATCACCTATATCATGCCACAGAACATTTCACATATACTAACACTTACTGTCCAAAATTAATTGCAACACACAGCCACATTTCCACATACATCAAAACTTACCGTACCTTCCCTACATAGAACTCAATACCTACCCCACACATCCTCACTGTGCTTATTTTAGTGAATTTATTCTTAAGGTTCATTTTAGGTGGTGGTCCTGGAGTCGAACGTCTCTGATACCACTTTGTAACACCCCGGTTTCCAATCCCGTCGGCCGCCGGTAATGGTCACTGTAGTGCCACTCATCACGACACACAGTCGTGGCGGTAACATGCAACATTCCACAACAGAAAGGAAATAAACATTCACCATTCATTATTTTAAAAGAAAGTATTAAAGTGAGTACAAATATCCTGAAGAAAATGAAATTATGCGGAACGTCAAAATCTTTAAAATTTAAAATTCCAAACAATGTAGAAAACATGTGACTGCGACTACGTGGCTCTCAAACCCCGCGACATCCCAGCAACAAGCAAACATCCATAGAAGTACCTGCTAAGAATCTGCTCCCCATGAATGGATCATAGCAGGGTCAAACGAAAGCAAAACCGTCAACTATAAAGTTGAGTAAGAATAAATCTAGTATACGTAAGGTAAAACCAACCCATGAAAAGTACCACCAATTTATGAAGGACCCAACCAATCTATAAAAGTTACGACCAATCCATAACGGATACCATACATCACAACTATCCACCTAAAGGTCCCGAATGGGCACATCCCTCAAAAGGGTAAAGCCCTAGAGAGGAGGATCCTAAAGGTCATCCAATGGTACCATACTAGATGGACCATCACGTACTGGGGTGCAAGGAAACCTTCCCGGGTTCCCGGCTTCGGGTGCTACCCTATCCGGCCCGACCACACCACTGTCTGCAACTCTCCAAATACGTTAAGGTCACTGAAGTCGTAAGAAAACCTTCCCAGGTGCCCGGCTTCGGGAGCTACCCTATCCGGCCCAACCACTACGGGTCTACGGACTTCGATGCTCAATATCCGAATCCCACCAAGACACCAAAATTCATGACTCACCAGAGCGTAACCCACAGAACATGTTCGTAAGACTGGCCAACAACCCACAAAGAAGGAAAACCACATAGACTGGACGCCCGTTTGGAAGGCCGGACGCCTGTCCGAGGACTCTACTGGACGCCCGTCCAAACTATCAGACGTCCGTCCAAAATATCAGAGTTAGATCCTGAATGTAAAACAACCCCTCAGACGCCCGTCCAGACTATCAGACGCCCGTCCAAAATATCAGACGCCCGTCCACTCTAACAGAGTTAGATCCTGAATGTAAAACAACCCCTCAGACGTCCGTCCAGGTAACCCAGGCGCCCGTCCAAGGAAAATCACCCAGGGCAGACGCCCGTCCAGAAAATCCGGACGCCCGTCTGAAACGAAATCAAGGCAGACGCCCGTCCAGAAGGCCTGGACGCCCGTCCACCTGGGTTTCATCTCGAAGCCTAACAATTCTCCACGCGATTTCTGAGCCGTTTCTCAACAAAACACCAGCAAAAGCAACACTTTAAGCCCAGAAACTCCATACAAAAGTATCATATCAACTATAGATTTCAACCAACGCAAAAACACACTACTATGAACGTTTAACATCCCCGAAACAGGACAACCAAGCGTAAACACCCTTGATTAAAACTTGAAGTATTCTTACCGGTTAGGCTGCGTTTCTTGAAAGCCCTCTGCTATCGAGCTAGAATCGTTCCTCTACGAAGCCCGAATCTATACATAAGAAAAACAGTGATCACCAAACAATTCTAGTGATCCCCAAAGATAGAACCCTAGATCGAACACATCCTTCCCAACGCATAAGAGGATCGGCCATGGCCTTTGGTCGGCCGATCGTCATGCTCGAGATGTAGGAAAAGAAATAACGATGCTTACCGATGATGACGACGACGAATTCCTAAACACCAAGGAGAGATTTTTCTCTCCTTCTTCCTTACTCTTGGCCGACGGCAAGGGAGGGTTTTTGGGGCTGAAAAAAATTGTGTTTGGGGAAAAAAATATGGGAGGAAAAAGGAGTGAAAATCCTTTTACTTTATTAAATGATTAAAACTCCTTTTTTAATTATTAATAAATCCCTCCATAAAATTAATAAATCCCATAATTTCCCAAATAATTAGATCTTTTACTAATTAATTAGGAAGTCAAAATTTCGGGATATTACAGAAATAGTGGTTTTGCCAGAAACTTAAAGGCTGAACCGATTGGACGGGACATACCTTTCTTGACTGTCGTGCTGCTAAAAAGCAAGGGCTCTGATTTGATTGGATAGGCTACTGGCAATATTTTGACCAACGGTGCATGTGCAGTCAATATAGCCTAGAATATCATGCTGATAACTGTCAAACGTTAAACGCACCCCCTGGATTTCAAATTTTTGGGTAAAACCGCGTGGATGGTGGACGTCCGATTTTGTCAATCGTGGCCGTTTATCTCGCTTGCTTTTGCTATAAATGAGGGAGAAAACCTGGATCTATTCCATTCCTCTTTTGCACAAATCTTTGTTAGGAGATTCATGTCTTTTCAATCCTTCTGCATGCTTTTCATGACCCCCAGGTTGACATTGATTGGGGGGTCCTGATTCACCGCGAGGCAGTTAACTTTGCGGTCTCAATGAATCCTGATCGTCGTATCCCCTTTGCCTCACTTATTGCTAGGTTATGTAGTGTAGCTAGGGTGCCGACGCACTCGTTGGACCGCTGTGGATTCGCTTGAATAAGTAGTGTGTTTTTTTTTTTTTTGCTCTGCGGCCCCCTTGTTTTGGTTAAATCAAAGGGCATTGTAGGCCACGGGTTTGCTAAAAATAACTACCCCTTATCATTAATGAAGATGCTCATTTATTTGATGCTTCCCTCTTCACATGCCTCGCATGTATGCTTTAAACAGACGGCTAGCATGTAATATTTTTCAAATTGTCTGCGTGCCAAGGCCTATTTTATTCGCGACCTTGGTTGTCACTTAACACGTAAGTCCCTTTCTTGACTATTCGTGCGACCCATACCGGGTCCTCCCAATTCTCTAATGGCTTTCCTTTCTTGGCCTCATGGCCCATGGCCTGTCTTTTGCCCAAAACGTAATCTCCCACAGCGAAGTGATGATCGTGAATGTGTCTGTCGTGGTGGCGCTTGGCCGCCTGTTTACAATTGAGCAAACGGCCATAAGACTGGATCCGCCGCTCTTCAGCTAAATCAAGGTCAAGCTTTCAGGTCAGCGGATTATCTGCTTCGCTGAAATAGGAGACCCTTAGACTTGGTAGGGCCATTTCTAATGGGGCCATAGCTTCCGATCCATAAGTCAAAGTGAAGGGGGTTTCCCCTGTAGTTGTTTTTCACGACGTTCAGAGCGCCTAAAGGGCCGCTGGCAAGTGATCTTGCCAATGGCCGGCCCTTTCACCCAAACTCTTCTTTAGCACGCTCAGTACCTGTTTGTTGGTGTTTTCGGCCTGACCAATTCCCTGTGGATAGCATACTGATGACTTCCAGTGTTTGACGTTATTTTCTCTGCAGAATGCGTCGAACTCCTCTCTGAACTGCAGCCCGTGATCTGATACTATCACTCCAGGGACGCAAAATCTTGTCCATACTTGGTCGACCAGAAAGTAGATTATATCTTTGGTGTTGATTTTTACCAAGGCTTTGGCCTCGATCCATTTGGTGAAATAGTCGAAGGAGACCACCACGTACTCGCATCCGGAGCGACCCCTTTTCAGCGGTCCGATGAGGTCGATGGCCCACATGTCGAACGGCCAGGTGGCGACGAGAAAGCTTTGCTCGACTGATGGTAGCCTGGGGATATCCGCAAATTTCTGACATACGTCGCATGCTTTAGCATCTGCTTTGGCGTCCTCTGCGAGCTTCGGCCAGTAGTACCCAGCCAATAAAATTTTCTGAGCGAGAGTGTGATTAGCCGGATGGCCACCGTACATTCCCTCGTGTAGCTCTGCGAGGACTCCATCAACCTCTTCAGGTCATATGCACCGTAGTAGAGGTTTAGAGAACAATCTCTGATACAAAATGTTGTCTAAAATGGTGTATCTGGCGGCTCTTCTGACCAGGGCTTTAGCCTCGTTTGGATTATCAGGGAGTTCTTTAGAGCCGATATAAGCCCTCATGATGTCAATCCAACAAGGGTTAGCGGGTCGGAAATCCATTACCTCAACTCCGTCGATAGCGGGTCCTGACAGATGCTCTACCATGATGGTTGGATTGCTAATTTCATCGTCGCTAGTTAGCTTGGACAAGTAATCTGCTCGGTGATTGTCCTCTCGAGGGATGTTGGTGAATTTGCAGTATTTGAAGCTGCTCTTCATTTTTTTGATGAGATCATTATATTTTTGCAAGATTTTGCAATGGATGCCGAAAGATCCGGTCACCTGATTGACCACCAACTATGAATCGTAAAATACCTGCACATTTTTGCCTTTCATGGCCTTGGCGAGCTTAAGCCCAGCGATGACTGCTTCATACTCGGCTTGATTATTTGATACAGTGAAATCAAATCTCAGAGCCTTCTCGATCTCTTCCGAGGTGCCTGGTTCTAATAGGATGATCCCTGTACCGTATCTCATATGGCTAGCAGCGCCATCGACGTAGAGCTGCCAAAAGTGACTTGGCCGCTGGGGCTCGTCTGCTATGTTTGTCGTTTCGTCATGGCCATGTTTTGTGTTGGCATGTTGCCCGGCCTCCTCGTTGAAGCTTGTTTTCTGTGATAAAGTCGGGCAATGCCTGAGCTTTAATAGCTTTTCGAGGTTCATACCGGATGTCGAATTCGGTGAGCTCGATGGCCCACCGTAGCAAGCGACCTGACAAGTCCGTCTTGTGGAGGACCTGTCGTAGTGGTGTGTCTGATAAGACTATAATGGTATGCGATGAAAGTAAGCCCTTAATTTTCGGGCGGCTATGACAACGCAGTAAGCTAACTTTTCGATATTAAAATAGCGACTTTCTACTGGGCTGAGAGCCTTAGAAACATAATAAATAGGCTTTTGCGAGGTGCCACCATCCTTTATAAGTGTTGCGGTGACAGCCCTATCCGAGGCCGCTAAGTACAGAAGCAAAACATCTCCGACCGTTGGACTGGTTAACAATGGCGGGCTTGAGAGGTAAGCCTTGAGCTCGTTGAAGGCCTGTGAGCACTCCCCTGTCCATGAGAAGGTTTTAATCCCCTTCAGGATTTTGAAGAAGGGTAGGCTTTTCTCGGCAGATTTTGAGATAAATCTTCCCAGGGCTGTTATCCTTCCATTTAGCCTTTGTACTTCCTTGACGCTTGTCGGCTCGCTCATGTTTATCAGAGCTTCAATTTTCTCGGGATTTGCTTCGATCCCTCTCTAGCCCACCATGAAGCCCAAAAACTTTCCTGCCTCGACCGCGAAAGTGCATTTTGCGGGATTTAGTCTCATTGAGTGTTTTCTTACATTTGAGAAGGTTTCGCGAAGGTCCACCAGGTGATCCTGGCGACTTGATTTCACGACCATATCGTCGATATAAGCCTCCATGTTCTTGCCTATTTGTGAGCTAAAAACTCGGTTCACCATCCTTTGGTACGTTGAACCTGCGTTCTTGAGGCCAAATGCCATCATTTCATAATAATAGAGTCCGCCGGCGGCCCTGAAGGCAGTCAGCTCTTTGTCGTCGTCTGCCATTTTGACATGGTGATAGCCTAAATAGGTGTCTAAAAAACTCAGCGTTTCAAAACCTGCGATCCCATCTACCATTTTTTTGATTCGTGGCAGTGCATAAGGATCTTTGGACAAGCTTTGTTCAAATCAGTGAAGTCGACGCACATCCGCCACTTGCCGTTGTGTTTTCTTACCATCACTACGTTTGCTAACCAAGTGGGGTACTGAAGTTATTTGATTATGCCCGCTGATAAAAGTTTTTCGACTTCACATTTTATCGCGACTTCCTTTTCGGTAGAGAATTGGCGTGCTCTTTGTTGAATCGGCCTAAAGTTGGGGACGACGCTTAGGTAGTGTAATGCGACCTCAGACTCCACACCTCTCATGTCGGTTACCTCTCAGGCGAAGGCATCCATGTTTTCTTTCAAAAGCTCGACCAGACCCTCCCTCTCTTTTTCGGTTGTTCGCAACCCTATCTTTACCTTCTGATCGGGGTACCCGTTATTTATGATGACCTTGACCAGCTCGTCTTCGGCCATGAAGTCGGGTTGATCTCGGACATGCAGTGTTTCGACTTCCACGGTCCCGTCCGGGACTTATTTTACCACGGCGATATGGTTTGTAGTCATATTGAATCCTTCCACTCTGGGTCGTTTGGAATCGGCCCTGTTCTTGGTCATATATTCTAGAAAAAATCCGGGTCGGCTAGTGGCGACCCCAATCTCATCCCCTTCGTGGAACTTGACCCTTTGGTGTGGAACATATGCCACCATTTGAAACTTTCTCATGGCCGGAATCCCCAAAATCATGTTATAGTATAAGGGGAGGTCGATAACTATTAAAATGACTACCTCAGTCCGACAGGGCTCATAGTCGCCTAAAGTTATATTGAGGTCGATTGTGCCTTTGACCCCCACTGTATCGTTGGTAAAGCCCTCAAGCACTCCGAGGTAGGGTTTTAATTTGGCCTCTCCGAATCCGATCTGCTTTAAACAGTCGAAATAAATGATGTCGCGGCCAGCCCTGGTGTCGACCATCACTCTGTTGACGCCATGCTTGTCGTTTACCCCGACTTTTAGGATGAGGGGTACTTCCATAGGGGCATCGACAGTGGTTAGCTTGCTTTTAGTAAACATGATTCATTTCTCGTTTTCCCCCAACACTATCTGTTTTTCAAAACCGCGCGTGTTGATCTGGTGGATCTGTGATTTCAATTGACTGTTGCTGGGGATGTTTCCGTGGATAAATTGAACCTCTTTTTGATAAACGCGGGGTTGGCGCCCCTGGTTGTGGCCGGTGTTTCCCTCGCGCTTATAATTAGTCGCAGGTCCTTCACGGATTAACCTATCTATTTCCCTCCTTAGGTTGAAACATTCACCAGTAATATGACCGTGATCCTTATGATTGTCACAGTACTTCAATTTATCATGACTGTCGGGATCGCCCCTCATAGCTTTGGGTTTATCAAAGTTTTTGCGGATCTCAAACAGTATTTGGGAAGCTTTTGTGTTGAGCGGCGTGAAGTTATCCTTGCTGAATTTATATGGTCGCTTGGGCGAACGATCATGATTCGCGTCCCTGCGTCTTTCTTTCTTGTGATCGTCCCCACGATCTTCTTTCTAAGAATGCTGATCCGGCTTAGATTTTGGTTTCCCAAGGTCGGTGCTTCGCTTACTCCCATCATTCTGGCCCTTTCTAACATTTCCATAAGGCCCGCTTTGGGGGGTCGTAGGTTAAATTCTATCTTCATCGGACCTTTGGCGATCCCGGTGAGGAAACACGTTATGACCGCATCATCGGGGATGTTTATAGTCTGATCATACACTCTGATGAACCGCTCGTAATATTCTTTTCCGGACTCATGTCCTCTCATGCGAACCTCGTACAGATCTTCAATGGTCTTCTTCAGCCTACTCGCCGACTTGAACTCTTTGACAAACTTTTCAGATAGATCTTCTCAACTCTCAACTGAGCCACGAGGGAGCCCGTGAACCCAAGAAGCAGCCATGTCCTGCATGCTACCGACTAAGGCGATGCACCAGGCGGACTTATTTTGAGTTGCTAATGTAATGCGGCTTTGGAAGGCGGTGAGCCAGTCGTTCGAACAAGAGTTCCCATTGTAATAGTTATAACTGGGGTAGCTAACCTTTTCCTTGCTAGTGGGCAATGTTTCGGTGATTCTTTTGGCGAGTACATCAATTCCCGAGATCGGGGCGGCTTTCTCAGCAGGCCTCGATCTTTTCTGGTCTGTGAGCTCTTTCTTCATTATCTCTATTTGTTCAGCCAAGAAAGGGTCGAACCTGGGTCGCGACAGGGTTTGCGCGTCAGCTCGCCCCAATCTGTGTTCTGATTCCGTATGATCTTACGATCCCTCTTAACGTGCTCTTTTTTCCCGTATAATTATGCGAGCGTCCGGCGCGTTTCTATACTCCTGTATGGAGGGTAACTCTCCTCCGAGAAGGTTGAGACGACTTAAGGCCGGAGCCCTGTCCTTCTCACCTAATCTTATAAATGCTGATCCCCTTTCTAGCATCTTTCCTTTCTGATTATCGCGACCAGACGGGACTGAGGTTTGTGTGATTTCTTTCCTCTGTCCTTTGCAACCCGATGAGTGAACACTTTCCTCAACCTCATTCCCTTGAATCTGACTCTGACGACCTTTGTTTAGGGCCGCAGGTGCGATTTCATTTCTGGGAGGATTTGAGGGTCGGATCGTCATTGGGGCTTGACCTTTTGCCACCAGGCAAGAGTTGGTTAGGAACATTGTTTCGGCATACCTTGCATATTTCTTCATTTCCGCGATCTTAGGATCCTCTTGGAAACCTGGCCCTATTTCTGGGGTCGATCTTCAGCTTTGCTGCGACCTGGCCGGCTCCTTGCGAGCCCCATCCAGAGCAGCGATAGCCTCCTTTGATTTGGTTTTTTGATTGATGACATTTCGGGCGTCGCTAGGGGCTAGGGCCCCTCTCTGCGACCCTTCGCCCTCAGCGGGAAGATTTTCAAGGGTCTCTCCCACAACCTCCCCGCGAGCCTGATACTGCATGCCCCCTCTCACAGGGTTTTGGGGTATTAGCTGTCCTTTACTTCCTGCCATTGCTGAGCTAGCGAACTGTTTTGGCTTGGAGTTCTTTTTGGTTTTCGTGTGGTTCTCAGATCTTTTGGATAGCCAATGAGCCCAGAAAAGTGTATGTCTCTTTTTCAGCAGTGCTCTTTATATTGGGGAGGGTTTTTCTGGTCAGTCGGTATATATGCTTATTGAGGTAAAAAGGTCACTTTTTGACAATATTCTTCATTGTGGGAAGAAGACTGAGGTGGTTTGGGGGTTTTTGTGATTGGATTACCTTTTTCTTTTGAGGTGAACGCAGACGAGAAGATACAACTAGACCTTTTGGACTAACGGAGGTGAGACTCCTCCGATCTGCCGTATGCTAGCACCTTTGGATGATTTTTACGCCTGAAATTGCGAACGTGCTATCGCGTTTTCCCGATAACGGAGCCAACTAATGAGGTTGAAATCATCATCAGAGGTTCAGCGGTGTATGATTAATGGATATCTGGCTTTTATGTAGGCTGTTACATGGATGGTAGCCGATGGGGCACGGCGGCGATGGGCAGAGTATGGGTGGGAGTTTTCATAGAGCTTTGGCCTGCTTTCTCTTAGAATGTATATCTTTCTCAGGTTACACAAGCCTTCCTTTTATAGGAGGAGGAAGCTTAGGAGCTAAGTAAGGACAAGTGTTACATGATAGCTTAGTCACTAAGTTTACTTAGTAGCTAAGTAAACTTTAAATATCTGGACTGCAAGTGGGTAGAATATCTCGGGGTGACCTCTTAGGATCGCAATGGTCGCTGGCATTTTTGTCCTGCCTTGCTCTTCCTCCTTGCTGCTTCTTATCAAGTCTTGTGCGGCCTCTCAAGGACATTTATCTGCGGTCACGGGTCGGCACCCTGATCCAGTAGTATTCTGGGAGGGGTTTGACAATCAGCGACCTCGACATGGTCGGTAAAGATCACCAACACCGGGTTCGCTGGCCTTTATCTGGTCCGATAGGTCAGATAGGCTATTTTCGGGATCCACAGATGGAAATATCATTTGTACGTATCAATTACGATCTCATCATACATATCTATCTTTATAGACATACACCCTACACATTCATCTAGATCGTGCCTAGTCATGCATCTATCGTATCGTATAAAATAAATACATGAACAAAATAAATAAACGTAAAGTAACCGGTATGATCATGGATTTTCCCTTTGTGCGGTTTTGAATACAAACTGACGAAACCGCGGGTCACAAATCTAAGGGTAGCTGCAACCACCAACAGGATCTCTATGTGTTTGTTATTTGGCCTCCATCTTTTGTTCCATTCTTGTTACATAAATTTTATCTAATAAAATACACCCACCGCACACGGGGGGGAGCTAACGGGAATGGGATAAATGAAGAAAATAAACTAGGCTCGTTCTTCATAACAGCCTAGGACAAATTTATACCAACAGAAAAATAAATCATTCACATATATCCTATTGGTCGAGTTCATGATCAATCGGGGTTCATATAATCACATTATATATACAATATCTAATCCATACAATAAAATCTTATGAAAAAGATAAAATCTAAATTACCAACTTGCGTCTTATTTCATCAAATTAATTAATTAATTAATTAACATTTAATCAATTAAGTAATTTATTAATTGAAATTTAAAATTAACGTTTAATTTTAAAATCAATTTTAATTTTATTAATTAGAACTATTCCAAAAATAAAATCAAAAATAAATTGGGCTATAATAGGGGAGAAATATTAATTTCAGGTCACAGTAGCACCTTATATTTCATTTCAGGTCAGGTCAGATCTGACATTTTTTTAAGTCCCGCGTCGAAATATGAACGACTTCGTCAAAATATATAATACCTCGTCCAAATGTGATATAAATCCCATTGAATTGTAAAGGCAGGCCAAAAAGGATGGACCCGTCTAAATTAGGACGGATTCCGTCAAAAGTTAGACGAATCCGTCTAAATTAGGACGGTTCCGTCATAATTTGGACGGGAGTATAGGGTAGTTTCAAATTGGAGGAAATAGGACGTATTTCGTCCAATTGTAACGGAACTAAGGCTTCGCCTCGTCGAAATGAGATTCGCTTCATCCAAATTACTACCTCGCCTCATCGAATTTGAAAACCCCTAATCTATACTGTCTTCATCTTCTTCCTCCTGCCTTATTTCTTTCAGTCGAACGAAAAATGCCGTTATTTACAGCCAAAAAAACGCAGAGCATTGGAACGGTTTCAGGAGTGTTTTAACGATCTATTCTCTTTCGTCCTCTTCGACCCATTTCATTCCCTTAGAAGAAGAAATGTGGTTTGAAAATTGGAACGGGAGTGGTCAATAAATTGGAACGGGCAAGTGATTGAAACTCTATATCATCACAATGGCTAATCCTAATGAAGAAGAAGCACCTCTTTTAGTTTTAGTTTCGATTATATTTTCACTAAAGTTAAAAAAATTCGAAAATTTTATTGTATCATTTCGAAAATTTCATGTTTGATAGTGTTATATTTTATTTTTTTATTGGAATTCATGTATGGAATTAATGTATGATAGTGTTGTATGTATGATAGTGTAGACATTCATAATTTCGATTTTTTTATTCGTATTCATGGATAATTCATGTATGACAATATGTATGATAGTGTTTTTTTTTATTCGAATTAATGTATGATGGTGTTAATGCTCGATTATTTTGTGAACGATAGTGATTATTTTGTGATTCAAATTATAGACATGCATGATAGTATGATAACGTGGAGAAAATGTATGGCAGTGTAGACATTTATTTAGATTGGAATTAATGTATGATAGTGTCATATGTATGATAGTATAGTTTTTTATTCGAATAATGTATGGTAGTGTTGATAGTGTTGTTTTGTTTTGAAAATGAGTAGTATAAATGCTTTAATTTGACATGTGTAGTATTGTATGTTATAGGTAATTTTGAAAGTGATTTTGACATGTTATAGGTATGTTATAGGTAATTTTGAAACTGAATTTGAAATGTGTAGTATTGTAAGCCTTAATTTTGACATGTGTATTATAAATTTGTAGTATGAAATGCCTTAGTTAATTTTGAAATGTGTAATATGGTGCATCTTTTGAAATAGCACACGAATGGGAAATTAACCATTACGGGCAATCACAATGAAAATGTCCATGATTTTATAAAGAATAAATGTATGATTAAAAAACATGAAACAAACGACAAATAAATGTTGTAAGAAATTACAAAAAGAAAAATCTCGACATATTCTATGGTATGCCTCGACCTGAGAAGGTTCTTAGAAATGCGTGCATCCTTAGGGCGTTTCGATTCCTTCTGATCCGCTTTCTCGGCCTAATCCTCAAACTTTGTATTGGGGCTGCTTATACAGTGTAGCTCGTAGAAAATTTCATTAGGTCTGCTCAATAGAGCATCTTTTCCCGTTCTCAGTAGCTTGGTAAAGCATCCGCCGGAAGTGAGGCATCCATTGGATCGAAAGTCTAAGCTCTCTGTTCTGTTGGCTCTGTCCAGCATATATTCTCCCTCGTCATCATCAAATATTCTATGACGTTGGTAAAAACAATCTTCTCTTCTATTACCCACTGTCTACTGTTACAACACAACGAAATTTGAAGGAAAAAAACCTAACAATGTGTGTATATATATATATATATATATACACAAATATATATTCAAGTATGTATAAAATCTAATATATATATATATATATATATATATATATATATATATATAAACAGCACAACACAAAAATATTGGAATAACCTAACCATGTGCATATATATATATACACACATGGTTATACTAAACCTATGTGTGTATATATATATATATATATATATATATATATATATATATATATATATATATATATATATATATATATAATAAATAGAGGAAGTAATTTAACCCAATTACCCGATTGACCCGCTCTAAACCCGACCCAAACCCGTATAATATGAAGAAAAATAAACCTACCATAATTATGGAGAATAAATTCGACTATAGGGGAAAACAAAACCTATCATATAGGGAATAAATTGGGCTATAGGGAAAAAAACCTACCATAATTTTGGTTCTCCTAATAAAAATAGAGAATAAATTCGGCTCACATCTCCATAATTTTATCCATTTCCACTTTTACATTTAATATGTTTATTCTAAGATCATCCTAGGAGGTGTGAATACACAAGGTATGCGATATATATTTGCAATTTGATTTCCTTCGAACTTTGATTTTGGATTTTTGATTTCATGGTCTTCGTTTCTCGCTTGCGCATTTGTTTTTCATGTTTTTCTTTTGTCGATTTTAAGCAGCTTTTCGCATTTTGGGCACTTGGTGGCATATGAACGTAAGATGCTCGAGAAAAGTAGACTCCGTGTTGAATATAATCAAGGAAACATTTGGTTGACGGTATGATTCATGTTTAAATTCAATTTATTTTCTACGTTGAATTGAATGTTTTAAATGCCTATCAATCGATGTGATTTTCATTTAAAATTCAAATCAAATGCAACTGCATATCACAAATTTAAGCCTGTCTTCGTATTTTACAACCTTTTTCCATTTCTTCATTTTGAAAAAAAAAAACGTAACTTTGATTTTGGATTTTTGATTTCATGGTCTTCGTTTCTCGCTTGCGCATTTGTTTTTCATGTTTTTCTTTTGTCGATTTTAAGCAGCTTTTCGCATTTTGGGCACTTGGTGGCATATGAACGTAAGAAGCTCGAGAAAAGTAGACTCCGTGTTGAATATAATCAAGGAAACATTTGGTTGACGGTATGATTCATGTTTAAATTCAATTTATTTTCTACGTTGAATCGAATGTTTTAAATGCCTATCAATCGATGTGATTTTCATTTAAAATTCAAATCAAATGCAACTGCATATCACAAATTTAAGCCTGTCTTCGTATTTTACAACCTTTTTCCATTTCTTCATTTTGAAAAAAAAAAAAAAAAACGTTCTACCTGACCTATGGTGTAGAAATACGATTGGTTTGTATTCTAGATTTTTTTGTTTTCTTTTAGCTATGTTTTTTTTATGGGATTGAATTGTGTTTTGTTTTGAATATTTTCTTCAGCAGATATTTCTTGACCAAATTGACAAACCCGTCACCCATAAGAAGAAATTGTCTGGTGAGATCTTACTTTATTTTATTTTATCGATTTACTAAGTTCTTTCAATTTTTGTTTATTATTTTTTCTTTTGAACTACATTATTTCTTTCATATTTTGTTGTGTTTTGAATGTTCTTGACATCATATTTATAACCAATTTGGCAAATCTGTAGGCCATTCAATCGATGATGCTTTAAATTTAGAAGTAATGCCTCATAAAACATACATGAATATGACTGCTTGCATCGATTTATTATGCAGAATTCACATTACTGGTCAGCAGCGGATTTTATTGATTGATTCATGCTTTTTGGATCCGGATTCTCCTAAAAACTGTGTGAGTCTTAAATGTGTAAAGTTACATTATAATTAGCTTATATGTGCTTCAGTGAATTTTTAGGTATGTTGCTTGAATATTTTGATGTTTATTATTTTTTAAAATATGCCAGTAAGTAATCTTAACATGTTATTTAACTCTTTTTTTAATAGAAACTGTTATAACAGGATAGGGAATCCAGATGCAAGATAGATAAATTAACAGATACAATATAACATAAACAATCACACAGAGAACAGAAACAAGAAGAATACAAGGATTTAACGTGGTTTCCGGCGTTGTGCCGACTACTCCACGGACAGAAAAGAGTTATTTATTATGCACTGAAATTCAGATGGATTACATACTTTACAATGATCTAAACAGTTGGTATTTATAGGCACAGATCCTTAAACCCTAACCGCCAAGAATCTTTGTCGGATTGCCATAAATGCCCAGAAGTTGTGTCACTCTGCTGACACAACTCAGCTGATCATTGCCCTGATGTAGAAGCTGTATCCAAAACACTCTGCTGATCCCCAGCAGACTAAACTCCAGCAGACTGACCTCCAGCACTGATACAGAAAAAAGCTCAGCAGACTTCCCAGCTGACTTTCACAGATTTGGATACACTTCTCAGCAGACCATCACTCTGCTCACTTCCAGATTAGTTCCACCAGATGTAAAGTTTAAGTCACTTTGCTGATAGAAACTGTTATTGAACTCTACATTATGTTTATTGACAAGAGTCATCTCTTGAAATTGCATACGAAATTCTTTTGGTTTTGTTTTTTTAATTTTCTTTGTTTTATCTAATCTATTATATTATATCGATGTCCTTCCTTGCTTAATACACACTTATGATAAAATTTAAGTTACTGACAAACCGCGATAATCATTTCCTCCAAATTATTCATCCCAATAATACAAAATATTTTTAAATTACATTACATTTTGAAAAATAACCAAATTCAATTCTTTTTTTTTAAATTGCACCGATTTTTTAAAATTTTGGTCCAACTTTTTTTTTTCATGTTTTATGTCACTTAATCAGAAATATTGTCACATTAAATACATCCGTATGAATTAGTCACCCCAATTATTGTCGAATATTCTTGCATTAAATTAAATGTCCAAAAATAACTGAATTCAAATGTGGAATTTAATGCGAAATATTTTTGTATTAAATTATAATATTCAAAAAAATATTAATTCAATTTTACCAATTAATACAAAATATTCTAACATTAAATTAAAGGGGGAAGGGACCAGAAGGACAAAAAAAAATTATAAATGAGGATAGAAGGACGTGACTACATGTTATGTGATTAAAAATGACAAATTCATAATAATTGGACAAAAGTACCCTTTTACACATTAAACACGTAGTAATGCTAGAAGAAGAGTAGTAACAGCCAAAAAACAAGTAGTAACAGCCCCTAAAATGTAGTAACATCCTATGAAAAAGTAGTAACCACCAATAAACAAGTAGTAACAGCCAATAAACAAGTACTAACAGGCAAAAAAAAGTATTAACAACCCATAAAATGTAGCAACGGCCAATAAACAAGAAGTAATAGCCCGTAAAAATAGATAAAGTTACATCAAAAAATGTCGTAACGTTAAAAAATTAATAGTAACAACCCTAAACCCTAAACTTTCTCAACAAAAAAAAATAGCCTCCGATCTTCTTGGTCGGAAATTGGATTACATTGGAGCAGTGGCCGGAGCAGTCGGAAGAAGGCAAGGAGGTGCCATTGTGGTGCTGATTGGAGGTGAAGTGCTGCTGTTGAGGAGCCGAACCCCTCTATGGTGACGCCGACGAGGAGGAAGAGGAGATAATGTGAGTGGCTGCCATAGAAACCGGTGCAATTGCAAGGAAGAAGGAGTTACAGTTCGAAGCCGGCTGAGAGTGGCGGCGGAGTTTAAGATTTTGATCGGAGATCAAGCAGCAGCCATATTTCTTCGTCGGAGATCTCTCCCTCTCTTTCTTCGTCCTCTGTCCACCAATGGCTGCCTCCCCTTCTCTGCAAAACTCTCATCTTCCTCTGCTAATTCTCTGTTCAAACCGGACACCGGAACCAGGCGGTTTTTTTTTGTGATCAGCGGAATCAATGGATTGAATGCTGTAACCGGAATAAAGGGATTGATATTGATGTAACCCTAAATGCTAAAATCAATGGATCGGCTTATTAATAAAAGAATTAGAAAAAGGGGGATGAGGTTGAAATCATCATCAGAGGTTCAGCGGTGTATGATTAATAGATATCTGGCTTTTATGTAAGTTGTTACATGGATGGTAGCCGATGGGGCACGGCGGCGATGGCCGGAGTATGAGTGGGAGTTTTCACAGAGCTTTGGCCTGCTTTCTCTTAGAATGTATATCTTTCTCAGGTTACACAAGTCTTCCTTTTATAGGAGGAGGAAACTTAGGAGCTAAGTAAGGACAGGTGTTACATGACAGCTTAGTCACTAAGTTTACTCAGTAGCTAAGTAAACTTTAAATATCTGGACTGCAGGTGGGTAGAATATCTCGGGGGCGACCTAATAGGATGGCATAGGTCGCCGGCGTTGTTGTCCTGCCTTGCTCTTGCTCCTTGCTGCTTCTTATCAAGTCTTGTGCGGCCTCTCAAGGACCTTTGTCTGAGGTCACGGTCGGCACCATGATCCAGTAGTATTCCGGGAGGGGTTTGACAATCAGCGACCTCGACATGGTCGGTAAAGATCGCCAACACCGGGTTCACTAGCCTTTATCTGGTCCGATGGGTCAGATAGGCTATTTCCGGGATCCACAGATGGCGATATCATTTGTACGTATCAATGGCCCCCTACTCTGTGCCTTGAGTATTTTTCAATGGAAAAAGCGTGGAGTAAAGTGAGATCAAGGATTATACAGTCTGTTTGCGACCTCGTCATCCGATGCGACTTGTTCACTTAGGACCGTGCTTTTGAAGCGAGCCGCCTCGAAGCAACTTTGGGTCTATTTGCGACCTTGTCGTCTGATGCGACTTGTTCACTTAGGACCGTGCTTTTGAAGCAAACAACCTCGAAGGAACTTTGGGTCTATTTGCGACCTTGTCGTCTGATGCGACTTGTTCACTTCGGACCGTGCTTTTGAAGGGAACAGCCTCGAAGCAACTTTGGGTCTATTTGTGACCTTGTCGTCTGATGCGACTTGTTCACCTAGGACCGTGCTTTTGAAGCGAGCAGCCTCGAAGCAACTTTGGGTCTATTTGCGACCTTGTCATCTGATGCGACTTCTTCACTTAGGACCGTGCTTTTGAAGCGAACAGCTTCGAAGCAACTTTGGGTCTATTTGCGACCTTGTCGTCTGATGCGACTTGTTCACTTAGGACCGTGCTTTTGAAGCGAATAGCCTCGGAGCAACTTTGGGTCTATTTGCGACCTTGTCGTCTGATGCGACTTGTTCACTTAGGACCGTGCTTTTGAAGCGAACAGCCTCAAAGCAACTTTGGGTCTATTTGCGACTTTGTCGTCTGATGCGACTTGTTCACTTAGGACCGTGCTTTTAAAGTGAGCGGCCTCGAAGAAACTTTGGGTCTACTTGCGACCTCGTCGTTGGCGAAGCGATCTATCCATCCATTGGCGAGTGGGGCAGTTCAATCGTCAGATCGTGGCTGGCGTCAGCTTTCTTGGTAACCATAAGAGCGTGGGTATTGAGGCTGTCCAGGTAACTGCCCAAATATGTGGGTGGACAACGGCTGAGTAATTGATTACGTGGGCATTGATGATCGCGCTTTAATGAAGATGGTTTTTGAATTTCAAAAACTGAAAAAGCCGCGCAAACCTGGATCGTTAGATGGCTGGCCCCCTGGCCGTACGATCAAATTCCCTCTGCCTATATAAGGCTCTCATCACTCCAACCTTCACACTTTTCATTCATTCTTTCCCCTTCAGTTTTTCCTCTCGTAACTTTTCTTGTTACCGAGTGTGCATAGGTTTTCTGGTGAGGGCTTTGGGGAGGATTTGGTGGTGGTTGAAGAAAGTTTGCTGTTCAGGGTAGGATTGGAAGATTCCGGTCACGAGTTTGAGGATTTCGACGTGTTCTTCCGGCCGCCGATTTTAGCTTCTTCTCAGAAACAGGTAAATCCTTCTTCCCTTAACCTCTTTCTCTGTTTTTCTTTCAGTATTTCGATCCTTTTTAGCAAGTTTGATCCGCTGTGAGGCAATGCGTTCAACTTTAAGATGTTTTTTAGGCGAAAGTCTGGGTTGTTTGAGTTGACGCTTTCGTTTTGGGCAAGATTTTTCTGAAAAGAGGAGGGGTGAGGCATGCCTTGAAACCTTGTCTCTCTCTTGCTACGCTCATTCGTATCTGTATTTTCCCTTTATTTGCAATTGCTTTCCATTTCTCCTGTAAAAATGGAGGGGAAGGCGTCAAGATGGGTGCGATCACCTTCCTGGCTTAATCCTCATTATACCAGGTCTGAAAGCTCCACCTTTTCCTCTTGTTTTTGCAGGATGTCCGACAGAGAGTATTCTGTAGTGGGCGACTCCAAAGGGGGTCAGGAGGCCTATGACTATGCACTGGATGTAAGGGAGGATGACCCTTCTAGCCCCGATGTGTCTACCATGGACGATCTGCTTTATGAGATAACCGGGGGAAAGGCCGCTGCTTAAGTAGGCGGCGATCCATTTGGTTTAGACGTTATGTTCCCCGATCCAGAGCTGCGATGTAAAAAGAGTCGTAAAGAGATGGCCCGCACTCAAGGGACCAGTACTAGTAAGACCGGAGGAAGGGAGACGTCTGATGTTAAAGATTGGGCCGCTGGACCCAGCTCTAGTGGTGCCGCTGAGCATGACGAGACATATATTGAGGACGCCACTCTTCACGAGCTCATAGGATCGAGTGAGGACGAGAACGCGCCCTTACCCCATAAGATTATATGGGAGCTCCCAAAGAAATCAAAAAAGAAAAGGGACCCCAAAACAATGACTGTGGCAGCGAAGGCAAAGAACCCGAAACCCAATAATCCTGAAGCGTTAAGGGAGTTTACCCTTCTGGCCGCGTACGAGAAGGCTCTGGAGGAGGAGTGAGTGATGCTCCGTGATAGTGACGACCTTAACAACCTTCTCCGGCGTCGATACAAGATTGATACAAAAGTCTACAGGTTTTCTCATTTTGATTATTCGAAGGAGGAGGATAAGTTTAAACCCGGAGACCGCGAGGATTATATTTGCGCCCGTCGTCCGGACGATACCCTGATCCTTCACTTCGATCATTTCTACACGGGGATCAGTCCCCCTTTCGATCCGTTTTTTGTCAAGATTTGCGAGCTGATGGGAGCTCTACCCACTGATTTTGCTATTGGAACTGTCATTCAGATTATGGCCTTTATTGTTATGTGTTGGACGATGAAGATGGAGCCCACCCTCACTCTGTTAGGTCAATTCCACCTATTCTGTCGATGGGCCTTCCGGGACAGATATCTTTGAGGACCAAGACGCCTCGCCTGCTGTTCTTGCTACCAAATAAGATTCATAGATGGCAAGAGCGAGTGCTTAAAGTGGAGTCCAAAGTTGGTTGGCCATTCCCCAAGGCAGTACAGCGCAAAGGAAAGTCCACCCTTTCTATTGGCGAGCCCCTGGTTACTGAGCGTTGCCTTGTCAAAGGGCTCAAGAGGATGATACAGTCTGACGGGGTTGAGCCCTCTCTGAGAAACGTGGCTTGGGTCGATCTTCTTGATGTGGCTCTTCCCCTGGCGCGCGTGGCTGGTATCACGGGTCCGGGTGGAGCGGAGCCGTTAGTTGCCATGGCCTCGGAAGAATGCGACCCTGGTTGGATAGGAGATTGCCACTTGGGCAAGTGTTTTCCCTCTGAGTGTCTTGTATGTGGAGGCAACCCAGGAAGAAGACCGCCTTGTAATTTTTCTGGTTTTATTTCATCGCTTTGTAGACTGTATGGTTTTATTTTTTCTTTGGACCCCTTTCTAATGAACTCTTTCGTAGGTATGGATGCTAACGAACGCCGGGCTCAAAGACAGAGGCTCACTGACGAGCATGCCAAAACTCGACAGGTGACCCTAAAACAGGTCCAGGGGAAGGTACCACGTACTATGGATGCTTCTGTTGTGGATGAGACGTACGACCCCAATCAGCCACCGGCGACGCTTATAGGCGCGAGCTCAAGTCTGCCCGGCGGGGCCCAAAAAAGATCGTAGACTGATGTTCCTATTAAAGAGCCTCAAGGCCAAAAGCGATCCAGATCTGAGAAGGCCAAGACTGCTGGCGGAGCTGACAAATGTTCTGAACGTCGACAAGCGACCTTTTGACAAAGGCTCTGTGCGGTCAGAGGTAATTGCTGAAGAGGTCGTCGAGGAGATGGGGGTGTTAAGGGACCCTTCCCCGACGTTATAAAAGGAAAGAGGCTGTTTGGCTGGATGCTAATTTCGTCTAAGGCCTTGATATGTCGAAGGCGAGCCAGATCAGGGAGTCAATTGCCGATGTCATCCCTTTGGGACGTCTTGCCTGGGATTCACCGCCTGGCGTTCAGATGGAGATTTGAAGGGGAATTATTGCACGCGTCGTGGTTCAAGACAATGCCCCCACCAAAGACGAAGTCGCTGAGCTTAAAGATCTTTCCGGCCAGTTTGGGATCGCAGCCTCTATGGTGAGCTTTTATTTGTCTTGTATTTTTGCTTATTTTGTTTTTCTGGCGGGCTTATACCCCTCTTCTTTTTCAGCTTGGAACTCGTATAAAGAAGGCCATTGAGGCTGCCGAGAAGCGTAAGGTTGAACTTAAGAAAGTGACTGCGGCTCTTGGGGCTTTGGATAAGGCCAGGGTTGCTTCAGAGAGTAAGAGCGCTGAGGCCTTGACCGAGTTAGATCGGATGAAAAAGGCCATGCTTGAGAGTGCTAAGCTGGACGTTGAGCTGAAGCAAAAGGTGTCAGTTCTGAAAGATGAAGCTCATAAATCTGCTGAAGGGTTGACGACCGCACAGGAGGAGATCGTGAGTTTAAAAGAGCAGCTCGCTGCTGCAAATAAGGCTAATGAGGAGGCGGGTCCTGTGGCCGCTGCTTAGGAGGCGGGTCCTGCGGCTGCTGAAGGGTTTTTTTTTTTTAGCTCTGCGGCCCCCTTGTTTTGGTTAAATCAAAGGGCATTGTAGGCCGCGGGTTTGCTAAAAATAACAAACCCTTATCATTAATGAAGATGCTCTTTTATTTGATGCTTCCCTCTTCACATGCCTCGCCTGTATGCTTTAGACAGACGGCTTACATGTAATATTTTTTCAAATTGTCTGCGTGCCAAGGCCTGTTGTATTCGCGACCTTGGTTGTCACTTAACACGTAAGTTCCTTTCTTGACTATTCGTGCGACCCGTACCGGGCCCTCCCAATTCTCTGATAGCTTTCCTTTCTTGGCCTCGTGGCCTGTGGCCTGTCTTTTGTCCAAAACGTAATCTCCCACAGGGAAGTGATGATCGCGAATGTGTCTGTCGTTGTGGCGCTTGGCCGCCTGTTTACAATTGAGCAAACGGCCATAAGACTGGATCCGCCGCTTGTTAAGGGTGTTTTTATATGTTTTATAAGGCTATATTTTATGATAATTTCCCCCCGTATTTGTATTATTTGCATAAAGAAATAAGTGTTTAGACGAAATATTGAGCATGTGGTGTTTTAGTAAGTTAATCACAAAATTAGTCAATTTATGCGTTTTATTGATGAATTTATTTTTAATTGGACATTATTACATTTTGGGATATTTTTATGTGTTATAGATGCACAAATTCGAGCTCAAGAGGTAATTCAAAGATGATCAAGTCGGATTTAATTAAAGAGGAAGAGATAATGGTGATTGGATTTGATTGGAAAGAGATAGATATGAGAAAATCAAGTTTTCGCGTCTCTGAACTGGCGTCCAGATTATTGAACGGCCGTTCAACTGGACTGGCGTCTGAAGATAGTGGACGAGCGTCCAGGATGATATTTTTGATTCAGCAAGTTTGGACGCTGTAGTGGACGCTGGCTAGACGTGCGTCCAATCCCAGCTCGGCCCGACTCAAATAAGTTTTGCAATCTGAACTGGCGTCCATGACCTTGGACGGGCGTCCGGTGCCGACTTAACCCTAGCCGACCCAAAATCCTATAAATAGTAGCGTGTATTAAACCCTAGGGGACATCTCATACACATTATTCCCTCATAACAAACCCTAGCAGCCGCATCATTCAAGGAGGAGAGTCAAAGATGAATCCTTCCATCCCAATGATTATGTCTAACAACATGATTGTTGGCTAAACGCATAGCAGTGGAACAACCGGGGGATATCACGTCAACGTCATCACAACCATGATTCGTTAGTTTATCTTTAGTTATGAATTTGAATAATATGTTTTATTTATCGTTTGAATCCTGATTTATTGGTTAAGAGTTTCATTAGATAGGAATGTCAATGAACCTCTATGTTGTTTGAATTTTTATGGAAATATAATTCAGCAATAGTTTTCTATTTCAATCGATACAATTGATGACGTTTTGAGGAATCATATATCGTTAGCTGGGTATTACAATTTGGGAACGAATTGTTGATCTTGTGATGAATGTTATTTGTTTTTCTTGGAAAAGTAAACAAACCCTAAAAATTGATCTAAAGGAATTTAGTCGGTTTCGCGATTGATCATACCAATAAAACTGTATTCGAATCATAAACTGGTTGTCTGATCGTTGAGTGATAGATTCTAGGTGTTCTACTGTTTCCCTTTTATAAATCGAAAACAAAATCGTTTATTTCAACGCTAGTCTTAAGTTTAGTTCATTGCAACCTCAATTTTTGCTGTTCGTTTTCTGCATATTTCCAGTTAAATCGTATCTGGACGCCCGTCTGTCTTAGAGGACGCTCGTCCACTCTTGAATATCTCTTGTTTGCTGTTTGTTTTAGTTGCTGTTTTATTTTCTTTCCTTTAGTTTTTAGTTTATTTCTTAGGTTTAGTTTATAGTTAGATTAATCTTAGTTTTAAGTAATTAGTGACATAACCAACTTAGGAGTTATACCTCAATCTGATAACTATACGATTCCCTTAGGATGACTCGGCAACACCTTATACTACGTACCTTATACTTGGGGTGTTCCGATAATATAAATTTAAAACACGTTTTTAACGAACAAGTTTTTGGCGCCGTTGCCGGGGAATCGGTAACGGTTGTCGGATTCTTCGTAGGTATAGTTTTCTCGTTGGTGATTTTCTTTGTGTTTTAGGTTTTAGTTTAATTTGTTTACTTCTGTTTCCTATTTCTTTTCTGCTCTGCCTTGTTTTCAGCTTTTGAACGAACGTCCAATTATACAGACGCTCGTCCATTCTGAAAAACTTCTGTTTATCTGTTTACTGGTCAAACGAGCGTCTGGCCCTCCAACCGCCCGTTTGTTTAGTAAATACGCCTCTGAGCTGCTTTTAGTACACCAGACGAGCGTCTATTGAACCAGACGCCCGTCCGGGAACTTCCCTAGACAAACGCTCGTTCACGATTCTGAACGCCCGTCCGTCTATCTTTCTTGTTCTTCTCCTTTCTTCTCTTAGCTTGTATTCCAAGGTTAACTCTTCTGTCAACCTGACTTTTAGTCAGTGTTGACCTCTCTGGTTGTCCTCCTGGTTTATGCAAACCAGAAGCAAGAAGGGACCTCTCCTCTTTGATCCAGAACCGGAACGGTCCATCCTAAGAAGAAGGCTTTTTCCCGATCTAGACATCATGGCTGACCAAGTTCAAAACCCGAATCTAGTTCCTCCTAATCCAGCCCTCCCAAATCAAAATCCAGACCCTCAAGCTCAGCTGAATCAGCTCCTTCAACAAATACAGTTGTTACAACAACAACAGAATCAGCAAGCTGGGCTACAAAACCAATTGCAACAACTCCATCAAGCCCAGCAAGCCCAGCTAAATCAAGACCCCTAAGCCCCTTATCTTAACCAAGACTTCCTGGAGGGGCATAGACCTATTCGACCTCCAGATATGGGGCAAGTACATTTCGATCTGAAGAATGGAGTGGTTGGACTGGTCCAAAATAGCTCTTTTCATGGCACTGATCAAGAAGATCCTCATGACTTCTTGTCCACTTTTGTTCAAATTTGCGAAGCAGGCCATTATCCGGGTGTTGATTCTGAGATTGTTAAGCTGAAACTTTTCCCGTTTGCTTTAAAAGGTGAAGCAAACAGATGGTTTAAATCCTTACCCCATCACTCTCTCCATACCTGGGCCGATGTTAAAAGAGCCTTCGCTCTGAAATTCGTTTCACCTGGAACGATAATGGGCCTTAAACGTGATATAGCTAATTTTGAGCAATTAGAAGGAGAAAGCGTAGGAAAGGCCTGGGAAAGGTTGAATTTGTTAATGAGGAAATGCCCTAACCATGGATACACTCGACATGAGCTCCTAGAATTATTCTATCAGGGTGTTACTCAACCCAATAGAGATTATCTAGATTCCACAGCTCATTGATCTTTTCTGGGCGGAGGAGATGATGCTGCCTATAGGGTAGCTGAAACAATTGCCAAGAACAACATGTGGTCAACCTCTAGGAAGACCCATGTTGAGAAAGATAAGAGGAAATCTGTTGCAAGCGATCCTGTGACACAAATGTTGGTTGCCCAAGTAGAGATGATAAACCAACAAATGGCAAATTTACAAATGCAACAGCAGAAGGGATCAGTGGATATGAGTTTTCTGGGAACGCAGACGAGCAATGAGAATGGAGACGAAGTAAATGTAATGGACGACCAGAAACAAACTTTTCGTAATTTCAATCAAAATTCTGGTCAATCAAGCTATACTCCAAACCATAACTTTTCTGGAAATCCGTGGAACAGTTATTATACGCCACCCGGCGCATCCAATTCCAACCAGTCCTTCAACTCCAACAATCAAAGGCCCCAAGGCAACTGGGCTCAAACGCAAAATCCACATCCTACCTCTATCTCTCAAAAGAAATTCGATGAGCTGGTAGATATGGTGCAGGCACTAGCCACCGGTCAAAAGGCGATAGAAAGACAGATTGGCCAGATGGCTGATCAACAAGCAAGCAGGCCCCAAGGAAGACTGCCTAGTTATACAGATAAAAATCCTAAGGCAGAAGTCAGTGCCTGTAATGCCATCACACCGCAGTGGAATTATGGACAAGAGGAGGAGTTGAATGCAGTTACACTTAGAAGAGGAAAGAGAGTTGGACCCGAGAAGTTGTCGGGAAACGAGTAGCCCCTCCTGACGCCATGAGTTCAGGAGGGGATAAGCAGCAGACAAATACCAAAGAAAGCGACAGTGAGCGAGAGCTGAATGATAATGATTCCTCGGGGGAAAGTGATGAGGATGTTGAAAAGAGTAGTCAGATGGCCGAACCCCTGACTAAAAAGAAAGCTGAAAAGTTTGTCAGATGGAAGGATAAAGAGGATGAAGCCATTAAAAATCAAATTCCAATCAATCATCCGAAAACCCTTCCTTATCCAGCAAAGAAAAATGAGAATACTTTGAACTCTGATAAAACTTACGATGGAGTGAGGAAGCTGCTTAGAGAAACCATGGTGACTATGCCTCTTGCCGAAGTGTTAACTGAGATGCCTAAATGCTCCAAGTTTCTTAAGGACGCCTGTGGAAGTAAGAAGAAGTTGAAAGGAATGGCAGATGAAGTGCTAAACGAAGAATGCTCGGCAATTTCTCAGAGCATTGCAATAAAACGTGGTGACCCCGGACGACCTTCAATCTCTTGCATGATCGAAGGCCGCACGTTCCACAATGTCCTTTGCGACTCTGGTGCCTCTGTTAATGTGATGCCTTTGAACATCTGCAAAAGTCTCGGGTTGGACAAAAGGCTAAGGGAGCGCCCCGTCTCTCTTCAGTTGGTGGACAAATCTAGCCGTTTAGCAGCCGGTTGCGTTAACAATGTCCTTACCCATGTTAAACAGTTGGTGTTTCCAACCGACTGGGTTATATTGGACTACCAATCTGACAAGGAAATGCCCCTGATCCTAGGCCGGCCTTTCTTGGACACCTCTGCTGCCACCATTGACTTCCACACTGGCCAAATTACCTTGAGAATAGGAGACACTTCCATTTCCATCGAGCAAGGTAAAAGTTCTGAAGAATCCCCAATTCAGGGAATTTCATTCATTGAAGCAATTTATGGGGATGAATCTGACCCTGATGAAGAGCTCGCAGAGACAGGAGCCCTGGATGTCATAAATCACGAAGAAGAAGAAAACAACTGTTCAAGAGCCGTAGTCACTGTAGAGCTGTCTCAACAACTTGCGCATACTGAGCCTATAAGTGAACAGAAAATTTGGGACATTCCAGGGATGAGCAGTGGTGATCTGAAGGAGCTCAATCAGGCAGACTTTAACCTTGCCAAAGAGGAAATTTTAATGGGAAGTTGGGATGAAATTGAGTTCTGGAGAGAAACTACCCATTGGGAGTTGGATGATTGGGAGCAACTTGCAGATGAACTTGAAGAAGAAGAGCTTAAGAAGATGATTGAACATAGCAAAGAAAAAACGGAAGCTGACAGGGAGATCCCTTTTGATGACGTTATTCAATACCTTTCTGGGATAACACCCCAGGAAGATGAAGTGTTCTTCAGTCAACCGGTCCTCACTCAAAAAGAAAGAGGTGGTCCATTAAAATCAAGTATCGACCAACCACCTGCTGACTTAGAGTTGAAGCCACTTCCGCAGCATCTAAAATACATCTTTCTTAAAGACGGCGATAAGTTGCCTCTAATCATCTCATCTAAACTCGAGCCTGAGCAGGAGGCGGAATTAATCAGAGTGCTTGAAAAGCATATCCTCGCGTTCGGATGGCAAGTGGGCGATATCAGAGGAATCAGTCCAGACGTGTGCATGCATAAGATCCGAACGGAGGAAGGAGCAAAAAAGGTTAGACAACCGCAAAGAAGGCTAAATCCGCACATGCAAGAGGTTGTTAAAAAGGAGATCATCAAATGGCTTGATATGGGAATTATTTACGCCATCGCCGACAGTGAGTGGGTCAGCCCTACTCAAGTTGTGCCAAAGAAGGGGGGTATTACCGTAGAAAAAAATGAAAAAGGGGAAGAAATTGCTTTACGCCTTGTTACTGGTTATAGGATTTGCACTGATTATCGCAGATTGAACGAAGTCACTGCAAAAGATCATTTCCCCTTACCCTTCATTGACCAGCTAATTGAAAGACTGAGTGGTCACAAATATTATTGTTTTCTCGATGGATATTCTGGGTACTTCCAGATAGCCATCGATCCTAATGACCAGGAAAAGACCACATTTACGTGTCCATCTGGCACTTTTGCTTTTCGCAGAATGCCATTCGGCCTATGCAATGCACCCGCGACTTTTCAACGGTGCATGTTACCCATTTTTGACGGACTTGTAGAGCAATGCATGGAGGTCTTTATGGATGACTTCTCAGTCTATGGCGACAGTTTTGATGAGATTTTAAAGAATCTAGATATGGTACTCCAGCGATGTGTTGAGAAAAATTTGGTGCTTAACTGGGAGAAATGCCATTTTCTAGTTGACGAAGGGATTGTTTTGGGACACAAGTTGTCCAGTGAAGGTATTCAGGTGGATAGGGCTAAAGTAGAGGCCATTGAGAAAATGTCATATCCAAAGACAGTTAAGGAGGTACGAGGATTCCTGGGACATGTAGGCTTCTATCGGCGATTTATTAAAGATTTTTCGACTATAGCAAAGCCGCTATCCAACCTGCTGAAAGAGGACGTAGAGTTCGTATTTGATGATGGGTGTTGTTAGGAAAATATCATCGCAATGGAAGCGATTTATGGATCTAGATCTATAAAATACACGTAATAAAATAACTAGATCTATATCTACAAGGGGGTTGTAGAACATACCTCTTGGATCTCTAAATCCAAGTTGAAGAACCGCAAAGGAAAGATTTCAAGAAGATGTGAAGAGCACCACGATCTTCCGCACGTGTGATCCAAGCAATTCCCGGTGGAAGGAATTCTCGACTCGAACCCCTCCGATATGCTACCCGGAAAATCTCCAAGATTTTCCCCTTAAACCCCTTGGCCGAAATTATCACTTCTTCTCTCTAAGAGGAGAAGTCGAAATTTATTGTGTGTTTAGACTTGGGAGAACTCTCTTTATATAGGAGAGTAATCCTTGTCCTCCAAGGATTTTATAATTAATACAAAATCAATTATAATAATCCTATTAAATAAAAGATAATCTCAAAATATTCTAGAACAAATCAAGAATATTTTTATCTTTATTATTTACCATAAATATTTATCCAATAAATATTTTATGCACATGTCTTTTTAACACACAAGAAAACTAATTCCTTGTCAAAATAAAGACACATGTGGCACCACAAACATATATTGACCTAGTCAATATTAATTTTGCCATTACACAATAATTGGGCCAAGATTATGGAAAATGTCTTTTCCACATATTTAATTATTTAGCCCAACTAATTTAATAGTCCACCAAACAATTAATTCACATATCGTTTTAATAAAGTCCAACATGAACTAAATTAATATTATTAGGATTCGACGTCCGAGAATATACATGCTATATTAGGAGGCACGTCGGGGACCATGGACTAATAATCAGCGGCTCCGATAAATCAAATAAATAATTATCTTATGAACAGAATAATCATATTCGATAAATCAATCACAGGAATATGCCACCATAATCCCGTGACTGCACTCCTCCGATCATAAGATTATATTTATCTCCTCACGAGAAAGTAATAAGTGTCCACTGATATAATCATTTCATATGGATTAATCCTCCATAGACTGTTCATTCTAAATCGGGAAGTTACCGTTAACCATTTTCAGAACATCTTGTCCTTACTTACCGTTAACCCCCTAGTGATCAATAATTCAAATAACTCACTGGTAGCTAATCAGTGTAATATGAATCCCATGGATCGATCAATGTCTAGGATTAACTCATAAGGGAACTGTCTATCTACTTCCATAAATGGAAGGAATGGATTCCGTATCTGTGATAACACGGACTACTCACTCAATCCAGTACAATGCCAAGATGGGGTAATTCAGATCACAGACTCAGTGTAATCCTTAACCGTCAAGTCAAACCTCATACTGATTCAAGCAGTTGACTGTGATCACCTCAGGATTAAGATATATCCATAATATGATCATCTAAGGATTCGATAAGACTTCTCAATTACGGAATTATATTGAGAACTCAGATCAAATCGGTCCAGCCCTATATGCTATATCTATCATATATAAATGCCCCATTAGGTTCCCTTAACCGAAAGTCCGGATAAGACGATCACACCTATCGTGTTATGGGCGCATTAATAGTACGTTAAAGGGGAGACCCGATACTCTCGATTAACTTTACTACGGACTAATTGTATTTTAAGTACATCTTCACTAACTCAATCCTCCCGTGTATATCTCATACACTGAGTTAAGTGATTACATAAACGATATACTCAGGGTTTTCTGTAGTGTAAATACTATTGTCACATCGGTGATTATGAGAATAATAAATATGAATAATAATATCATTTCATTTATTAAATAAAACAATTACAAAAAATTGTCTTTCGGGCATCACACCTAACAGGTGTAAGGAAGCTTTCAAATGCTTAAAGGATAAGTTAACCAGTGCCCCCATTTTGATCGCGCCCGACTAGACTAAACCTTTCGAACTCATGTGCGATGCCTCTAACTACGCTATAGGCGCAGTTCTAGGGCAGAGAATTGATAAGAAGTTCAGACCAATCTACTATGCGAGCCGCACTTTGAACCCAGCTCAGTGTAACTACACTACTACAGAGAAAGAATTCCTAGCAGTCGTTTTTGCTATGGATAAGTTTCGAAGTTACCTTCTTGGGTCTCGAGTTGCGGTTTGGACAGATCATGCAGCATTACGCTACCTCATGGAAAAAGCAGACGCCAAACCAAGGTTACTGAGATGGATTCTGATACTACAGGAATTTGACCTTGAAATTAAGGATAAGAAAGGTAGCGAAAATGTTGTAGCTGATCACTTATCTCGCTTAGTGAACGTGGGTGACGAAAACACTAAGGAAATAGGCATTGACTTTCCAACTGAGCAATTAATGAGGCTAGAGAATGTGAGGCCGTGGTATGCTGATTACGTCAATTACTTAGCGACTGGACATCTAGAAGAGATGACGTATCAGGAAAAGAAGAAGTTTTTCAGTGACTTGAAGTATCTCGTATGGGAGGATCCACATTTGTTTAAAGTCTGCAAAGACGGGTTGCTTAGAAGGTGTGTTCCGGAACATGAACAACTGGATATCTTAGAGCAATGTCACAGTGGCCCTGCTGGTGGACACTACGGAGCACCAAAGACTGTTGCGAAAATCCTTCAAGCTGGATTTTACTGGCTACTCTGTTCAAAGACGCTGAAGCCTTTTGCAAAGGCTGTGATAGATGCCAAAGAGTAGGGAGGTTCAGTAATAGGATGGAGATGCCTTTGAGGCCTATTTTGGAATGTGAAGTCTTCGACGTGTGGGGCATCGATTTCATGGGACCTTTCCCATCATCGTGCGGCAATAAATATATCCTAGTCTGCGTTGACTATGTTTCCAAGTGGGTAGAGGCTATAGCCACCCAAACCAATGATCACAAAGTTGTAAAGAAATTCTTGCAAAAGAATATCTTTACTAGATTTGGCTGTCCTAGAGCCCTTATCAGTGATGAAGGATCGCATTTTTGTAATGCACCGCTGGATAAAATTCTTGAGAGATATGGTGTCAAGCATAGAATTGGAACACCATACCACCCCCAAACCAGTGGCCAAGTCGAGGTAAGCAACAGAAGTCTAAAGCGGATTTTGGAGAAAACGGTGAATTCTAATAGATCCAATTGGAGTCTGAAGTTGGACGACGCACTCTGGGCTTATCGTACTGCGTTCAAGACCCCTATGGGTACGTCGCCCTTTCAAATGGTTTACGGCAAGGCATGCCATCTACCAGTCGAGCTGGAGCACAGAGCTTACTGGGCTATTAAATACTTGAACTTCGATAGCCAGCTCTGTGGCGAGAAAAGATTACTGCAACTGCATGAGCTCGATGAATTCAGACTCAGGGCCTACGAGAATGCAAAACTGAGCAAGGAAAGAACGAAAGCGCTCCATGATGCTAAAATAAAGGACAGAGATTTCAAGGTAGGAGAGATGGCTTTACTTTACAACACCAGATTACATCTGTTTGCTGGCAAGCTTAAGTCCATATGGTCCGGACCCTTTGAAATTGTCGAAGTTCATCCGGGAGGAGCGATTTCCTTGAAGGGGTACAGCGGTCAACCTTTTAAAGTAAACGGCCACAGATTGAAAAAGTATTTTGGCCAACCTTATGAAGTACCTGAGGTCATATACTTTCAAAAGTTGGTTGACGTGCCTGATGTGCTGAATTGTGATGAGATTCCATCCGATTTCTTTGCTTCGAATGATGACATTCTTACCCTTAAAGAAGCTTCTACCACGATTCCTACACCTATCATTGCGCTGGTGCCACATGTAGAAGAAGTTGAGACAAAGACGAAAGTCAGTGCTGTCTGGAGAACCAAGTTAAAAAACTTGGTAGGGCATTTCACTTGTGGAGGTTGTGGTCAAACCTCGGTCCTTCACTCTGATTCTGATGATGAGGTGGCCGCATTTAAGCCAAAGTGGCCCGACCCGGGTTGACTTTGAAGAGTATGTCAAGCTAATGACATAAAAAGAGCGTTTCTAGGAGGCAACCTAGCTTTGTTTCTTTTCTCTTTAAGTAAGCTATTTCTGTTTCAGTTGTAGGAGTAGTACCTTGGTTGTTTGAGTGAGATGTTGTGTTCTTACGAGTTGTTGAATGTTTCGTTTATGTTTATTCATATACCCCTTGTACCCCGAGATTATATGGTATGTCGAGTGTTGCAGATACTTTTGAGCAGGTTCACAAGCTTTTATGTCCAGTGTTGTCTATTCGAGTTGTCGCGGTATATTCATGCTCCGGCCTGACCTCTGCCAACTTTCATCTGACAACCACTGTTGAAACCAGCTAAGTTTCTTTTTCTTTTATTTTGCACATTCTGAGGACATAATGTGATTTAAGTGTGAGGGGGTGTCTGGGTATGTTTTTATGCTATATCTGGAAATATGAGTTAATTTCGAGCAAATTTAAAATTTTTTGTAAATCTCGAGCAGGTGATTGAAACTAAATGATTGCTAGTTGTAGTTTTCTAATGATGATAGTATGTGACTTAGTGAGATAATTATAGCATGTCTTTACTTTTATGGAGATAGTATTCGTTTTTCACGTTCACGAGAGCCATTGATTTTGAAACAAGATTTTTGAACTATATCCCTTCATTATTTTGATGAGTATCTTAAGAAGGTCAGTATGGTAACACCTTAGTTAGACCGTGTACTGTGAATATCATAAAGTTTGAATGTGATAAGTGAGATGTAACTTATGTCTTTTAAAGAAAAAGTGAATGAATAAGTAGTGAATCATAATAAATACGTTTGTCGGAAGCTCGTTTATGATTTGGGTGAGGTAGGGTGTACCACGTATGTCCTATTCCACTATGATGACCAAAAGCTCACGACAGTCAGTTTATAGCTACCTAATGATTTGAGTAGGCAGGGGATTATCACGAAATGTCCTACACTACTATGATGGGTAAGAGCTTATTCTGATATGCGTTAAATTTGAAACTTTTGGAAAAATGATGAATAAGAATAAAGTGAAGTCTTTGTTATCATGGATCTTATACCCAGTAGAGCCGCATGATATGCTGTAGGGATTATCCTACTGAGTGCGTGGGAAGGCTTTGAGTGGAGCTATTACTGTCTATACCTAGGATAGTCATTGGAATTTCTGAAAGGATATTTCTTTGAAAGGCTTGTTAAGATTGAGAACGGCTTGTCACACATACACTGAATCTATCTCTGTGATGGTATTGTTTGCTATAGTTGTTATATCTTTTGTTACGTGAGTTGGAGATCTATGTGGATTGCATGAAAGTTGAGCTATAGTTTTGATTGTTTTGCTCGGGACGAACAAAAGTTTAAGTGTGGGGGAGTTGTTAAGGGTGTTTTTATATGTTTTATAAGGCTATATTTTATGATAATTTCCCCCCGTATTTGTATTATTTGCATAAAGAAATAAGTGTTTAGACGAAATATTGAGCATGTGGTGTTTTAGTAAGTTAATCACAAAATTAGTCAATTTATGCGTTTTATTGATGAATTTATATTTAATTGGACATTATTACATTTTGGGATATTTTTATGTGTTATAGATGCACAAATTCGAGCTCAAGAGGTAATTCAAAGATGATCAAGTCGGATTTAATTAAAGAGGAAGAGATAATGGTGATTGGATTTGATTGGAAAGAGATAGATATGAGAAAATCAAGTTTTCGCGTCTCTGAACTGGCGTCCAGATTATTGAACGGCCGTTCAACTGGACTGGCGTCTGAAGATAGTGGACGAGCGTCCAGGATGATATTTTTGATTCAGCAAGTTTGGACGCTGTAATGGACGCTGGCTAGACGTGCGTCCAATCCCAGCTCGGCCCGACTCAAATAAGTTTTGCAATCTGAACTGGCGTCCATGACCTTGGACGGGCGTCCGGTGCCGACTTAACCCTAGCCGACCTAAAATCCTATAAATAGTAGCGTGTATTAAACCCTAGGGGACATCTCATACACATTATTCCCTCATAACAAACCCTAGCAGCCGCATCATTCAAGGAGGAGAGTCAAAGATGAATCCTTCCATCCCAATGATTATGTCTAACAACATGATTGTTGGCTAAACGCATAGCAGTGGAACAACCGGGGGATATCACGTCAACGTCATCACAACCATGATTCGTTAGTTTATCTTTAGTTATGAATTTGAATAATATGTTTTATTTATCGTTTGAATCCTGATTTATTGGTTAAGAGTTTCATTAGATAGGAATGTCAATGAACCTCTATGTTGTTTGAATTTTTATGGAAATATAATTCAGCAATAGTTTTCTATTTCAATCGATACAATTGATGACGTTTTGAGGAATCATATATCGTTAGTTGGGTATTACAATTTGGGAACGAATTGTTGATCTTGTGATGAATGTTATTTGTTTTTCTTGGAAAAGTAAACAAACCCTAGAAATTGATCTAAAGGAATTTAGTCGGTTTCGCGATTGATCATACCAATAAAACTGTATTCGAATCATAAACTGGTTGTCTGATCGTTGAGTGATAGATTCTAGGTGTTCTACTGTTTCCCTTTTATAAATCGAAAACAAAATCGTTTATTTCAACGCTAGTCTTAAGTTTAGTTCATTGCAACCTCAATTTTTGCTGTTCGTTTTCTGCATATTTCCAGTTAAATCGTATCTGGACGCCCGTCTGTCTTAGAGGACGCTCGTCCAATCTTGAATATCTCTTGTTTGCTGTTTGTTTTAGTTGCTGTTTTATTTTCTTTCCTTTAGTTTTTAGTTTATTTCTTAGGTTTAGTTTATAGTTAGATTAATCTTAGTTTTAAGTAATTAGTGACATAACCAACTTAGGAGTTATACCTCAATCTGATAACTATACGATTCCCTTAGGACGACTCGGCAACACCTTATACTACGTACCTTATACTTGGGGTGTTCCGATAATATAAATTTAAAACACGTTTTTAACGAACACCGCTCTTCTGCTAAATCAAGGTCAATCTTTCGGGTCAGCAGGTTATCTGCTCTGCAGAAATGGGAGACCCTATGACTTGGTAGGGCCATTTCTACTAGGGCCATAGCTTCCAATCCATAAGTCAAAGCGAAGGGGGTTTCCCCTATAGTTGTTTTTCACGATGTTCTGAGTGCCCAAAGGGCCGCTGGCAAGTGATCTGGCCAATGGCCCGCCCATTCACCCAAACTCTTCTTTAGCACGCTCAGTACCTGTTTGTTTGCCGTTTTCGGCCTGACCATTTCCCTGTGGATAGCATACTGATGACTGCCAGTGTTTGACGTTATTTTCTCTACAGAATGCGTCGAACTCCTCTCTGAACCACTGCCCGTGATCTGATACTATCACTCTGGGGATGCCAAATCTTGTCCATACATGGTCGAGCAGAAAGTAGATTATATCTTTTGTGTTGATTTTTACCAAGGCTTTGGCCTCGATCCATTTGGTGAAATAGTCGACGGCGACCACCACGTACTCGCATCTGGAGCGACCCCTTTTCAGCGTTCCAATGAGGTCGATGGCCCACATGTCGAACGGCCAGGCGGTGACGACAATGCTTTGCTCGACTGATGGTAGCCTGGGGATATCCGCAAATTTCTGACATACGTCGCATGCTTTAGCATATGCTTTGGTGTCCTCTGTGAGCTTCGGCCAGTAGTACCCAGCCAATAAAATTTTCTGAGCGAGAGTGCGATTAGCCGGATGGCCACCGCACATTCCCTCTTGTAGCTCTACGAGGACTCTGTCAACCTCTTCAGGTCGTACGCACCGTAGTAGAGGTTTAGAGAACGATCTCCGATACAAAATATTGTCTAAAATGGTGTATCTAACGGCTCTTCTGACCAGGGATTTAGCCTCGTTTGGATTATCAGGGCGTTCTCCAGAGCCGATATAAGCCCTCATGATGTCAATCCAACAAGGGTTAGCGGGTCGGAAATACCTCAATGCGGTCGATAGCGGGTCCTGACAGATGCTCTACCATGATGGTTGGATTGCAAATTTCGTCGTCGCTAGTTAGCTTGGTCAATTAATCTACTCGGTGATTGTCCTCTCGAGGGATGTTGGTGAATTTGCAGTATTTGAAGCTGCTCTCCAGTTTTTGACGAGATCAATTTATTTTTGCAAGATTTCACAATGGATGCCGAAAGATCCGGTCACCTGATTGACCACCAACTGTGAATCACAAAATACCTGCACATTTTCGACTTTCATGGCCTTAGCGAGCTTAAGCCCAGCGATGACTACTTCATACTCAACTTGATTATAAGATACAGTGAAATCAAATCTTAGAGCCTTCTCGATCTCTTCCGAGGTGCCTGGTTCTAAAAGGATGATCCCTGCACCACATCCTTTATGGCTAGCAGCGCCATCGATGTAGAGCTGCCAACGGTGACTTGGCCACTAGGGCTCGTCCATTATGTTTGTCGTTTCGTCGTGGCCATGTTTTGTGTTGGCATGTTGCCCGGCCTCCTCATTGAAGCTTGTTTCTGCGATAAAGTCGGGCAATGCCTGAGCTTTATTAGCTTTTCGAGGTTCATACCGGATGTCGAATTCGGTGAGCTCGATGGCCCACCATAGCAAGCGACCTGACAAGTCCGGCTTGTGGAGGACCGGTCGTAGTGGTGTGTCTGATAAGACTATAATGGTATGCGATGAAAAGTAAGCCCTTAATTTTCGGGCGGCTATGACAACGCAGTAAGCTAACTTTTTGATATTAAAATAGCGACTTTCTTCTGGGCTGAGAGCCTTAGAAACATAATAAATAGGCTTTTGCGATGTGCCCTCCTCCTTGATAAGTGCTGCGGCGACAGCCCTATCCGAGGCCGCTAAGTACAGAAGCAAAACATCTCCGACCCTTGGACTGGTTAACAATGGCAGGCTTGAGAGGTAAGCCTTGAGCTCTTTGAAGGCCTGCGAGCACTCCCCTGTCCATGAGAAGGTTTTAATCCTCTTCAGGATTTTGAAGAAGGGTAGGCTTTTCTCGGTAGATTTTGAGATAAATCTTCCCAGGGCTGTTATCCTTCCATTTAGCTTTTGTACTTCCTTAACGCTTGTCGGCTCGCTCATGTTTATCAGAGCTTCAATTTGCGGGATTTAGTTTCATTGAGTGTTTTCTTACATTTGGGAAGGTTTCACGAATGCCCACCAGGTGATCCTGGCGACTTGATTTCACGACCATATCATCGATATAAGCCTCTATGTTCTTGCCTATTTGTGAGCTAAAAACTCGGTTCACCATCCTTTGGTACGTTGAACCTGCGTCCTTGAGGCCAAATGTCATCATTTCATAGTAATAGAGTCCGCCGGCGGCCCTGAAGGCAGTCAGCTCTTTGTCGTTGTCTGCGATCCCATCTACCATTTTGTCGATTTGTGGCAGTGCATAAGGATCTTTGTGACAAACTTTGTTCAAATCAGATAAGTCGACGTACATCCGCCACTTGCCGTTTTGTTTTCTTACCATCACTACATTTGCTAACCAAGTGGGGTACTGAAGTTCTTTGAATATGCCCGCGGCTAAAAGTTTTTCGACTTCACCTTTTATCGCGACTTTCTTTTCTGTAGAGAATTGGCGTGCTCTTTGTTGGATCGGCCTGAAGTTGGGGTCGATGCTTAGGTAGTGTAATGTGACCTCAGACTCCACACCTCTCATGTCGGTTACCTCCCAGGCGAAGGCATCCATGTTTTCTTTCAAAAGCTCGACCAGAACCTCCATCTCTTTTTCGGTTGTTCACGACCCTATCTTTACCTTCTGATCGGGGTACCCGTTATTTATAATGACCTCGACCAGCTCGTCTTCGGCCGTGAAGTCGGGTTGATCTCAGACTTGCAGTGTTTCGACCTCCACGGTCCCGTCCGGGACTTCTTTTACCGCGGCGATCTGGTTTGTAGCCATATTGAATCCTTCCACTCTGGGTCGTTTGGAATCGGCCCTGTTCTTGGTCATATATTCGAGAAAATATCCAGGTCGGCTAGTGGCGACCCCAATCTCATCCCCTACGTGGAACTTGACCCATTGGTGTGGAACAGATGCCACCATTTGAAACTTTCTCATGGCCGGAATCCCCAAAATCATGTTATAGTATGAAGGGAGGTCGATGACTAAGAAAGTGACTACCTCATTCCGGCAGGGCTCATAGTCGCCTAAAGTGATATTGAGGTCGATTGTGCCTTTGACCCGCACTGTATCGTTGGTAAATCCCTCAAGCACTCTGAGGTAGGGTTTTAATTTGGCCTCTCCGAATCCGATCTGCTTTAAACAGTCGAAATAAATGACGTCACGGCCAGCCCCAGTGTCGACATCACTCTGTTGACGCCATGTTTGTCGTTTACCCCGACTTTTAGGATGAGGGGTATTTCCATAGGGCCGTCGACAGTGGTTAGCTCACTTTTAGTAAACATGATTCCTTTCTCATTTTCCCCCAACACTATCAGTTTTTCAAAACCGCGCGTGTTGATCTGGTGGATCTGTGATTTCATTTGACTGTTGCTGGGGATGTTTCCATGGATAACTTGAACCTCTTTTTGATAAACGCGGGGTTGGCGCCCCTGGTTGTGGCCGGTGTTTCCCTCGTGCTTATACTTAGTCGTGGGTCCTTCACGGATTAACCTCTCCATTTCCCTCCTTAGGGTGAAACATTCATCAGTAATATGACCGTGATCCTTATGATAGTCACAGTACTTCAATTTATCACGACTAACGGGATCGCCCCTCATAGGTTTGGGTTTATCAAAGTGTTTGTGGATCTCAAACAGTATTTGGGAAGCTTTCGTGTTGAGCAGCGTGAAGTTATCATCGCTGAATTTATACGGTCTCTTGGGCTCACGATCATGATTCGCGTCCCTGCCCCTTTCTTTCTTGCGATCGTCCCCACGATCTTCTTTCTGAGAATGCTGATCCGGCTTAGGTTTTGCTTTCCAGAGGTCGGTGCTTCGCTTACTCCTATCATTCTGGCCCTTTCTAACATTTCCCTAAGGCCCGCTTTGGGGGGTCGTAGGTTAAATTATGTCTTCATCGGACATTTGGCGATCCCGGTGAGGAAACACATTATGACCGCATCGTCGGGGATGTTTCTAGTCTGATCATACACTCTGATGAACCGCTCGTAATATTCTTTTCCGGACTCATGTCCTCCCATGCGAACCTCGTACAGATCTTCAAAGGTCTTCTTTGGCCTACTCACCGACTCGAACTCTTTGACGAACTTTTTAGATAGATCTTCCCAACTCTGAACCGAGCCACGAGGGAGCCCGCGAACCCAGGAAGCTGCCCTATCCTGCATGCTACCAACTAAGGCGATGCACCAGGCGGACTTATTTTGAGTTGCTAAGGTAATGTGGCCTTGGAAGGCGGTGAGCCAGTCGTTCAGACAAGAGTTCCCATTGTAATAATTATAACTGGGGTAGCTAACCTTTTCCTTGCTAGTGGGCAATGTTTCGGCAATTCTTTTGGCGAGCACATCAATTCCCGAGATCGGGGCGGCTTTCTCAGCAGGCCTCAATCTTTTCAGGTATGTGAGCTCTTTCTTCATTATCTGAATTTGTTCAGCCAAGAAAGGGTCGAACCTGGGTCGCGACAGGGTTTGCGCGTCAGCTCGCTCCAACCTGTGTTCTGATTCCGTATGATCATGCGATCCCTCTTGACAGGCTTTTTTTTCCCGTATAATTATGCAAGCATCCGACGCATTTCTATCCTCTTGTCTGGGGGGTAACTCTCCTCCGAGAAGGTTGAGATGACTTAAGGCCGGAGCCATGTCCTTCTCACCTAATCTTTTAAATGCTGATCCCCTTTCTAGCGTCTTTCCTTTCTGATTATCGCGACCAGGCGGGACTGAGGTTTGTGCGATTTCTTTCCTCTGTCCTTTACGACCCGATCAGTGAACACTTTCCTCGACCTCGTTCCCTAGAATCTGACTCTGACGACCTTTGTTTAGGGCCGTAGGTGCGATTTCGTTTCTGGGAGGATTTGGGGGTCGGATCGTCATTAGGGATTGACCTTTTGCCACTAGGCGAGAGTTGGTGAGGTATATTGTTTCGGCATACCTTGCATATTCCTTCATTTCCGCAATCTTAGGATCCTCTTGGAAACCTGGCCCCATTTCTGGGGTCGACCTTCGGCTTTGTTGCGACCTGGCCGGCTCCTTGCGAGCCCCATCCAGAGCAGCGATAGCCTCCTTTGATTTGGTTTTTTGATTGATGACATTCCGGGCGTCGCTAGGGGCGGGAAGATTGTCAAAGGACTCTCCCACACCTCCCCGTGAGCCTGATACTGCGTGCCCCCTCTCGCAGGGGCTTGGGGTATTAGCTGTCATTTACTTCCTGCCACTGCTGAGCTAGCGAACTGATTTGGCTTGGAGTTCTTTTTGGTTTTTGTGTGGTTCTCAGATCTTTTGGATAGCGAATGAGCCCAGAAAAGTGTATGGCTCTTTTTCAGCAGTGCTCTTTATATTGGGGAGGGTTTTTCTGGTAAGTCGGTATATATGCTTATTGAGGTAAAAATGTCACTTTTTGACAATATTCTTCACTGTGGGAAGAAGACTGAGGCGGTTTGGGGGTTTTTGTGATGGGATTACCTTTTTCTTTAGAGGTGAACGCAGACGAGAAGATACAGCCAGACCTTTTGGGCCGACGGAGGTGAGACTCCTCCGATCTACTGTATGCTAGCACCTTTGGACGATTTTTACGCCTGAAACTGCGAACGTGCTATCGCGTTTTCCCGGTAACGGAGCCAACTGATGAGGTTGAAATCATCATCAGAGGTTCAGCGGTGAATGATTAATGGATATCTGGCTTTTATGTAGGTTGTTACATGGATGGTAGCCGATGGGGCACGGCGGCGATGGGCGGAGTATGAGTGGGAGTTTTCGCAGAGCTGTGGCCTGCTTTCTCTTAGAATGTATATCTTTCTCAGGTTACACAAGCCTTCCTTTTATAGGAGGGGGATGCTTATAAGCTAAGTAATGACTGGTGTTACATACCTGCTTAGTCACTAAGTTTACTTAGTAGCTAAGTAAACTTTAAATATCTGGACTGCAAGTGGGTAGAATATCTCGGGGGCGACCTCTTAGGATCGCACAGGTCGCCTGCGTTTTTGTCCTGCCTTGCTCTTGCTCCTTGCTGCTTCTTATCAAGTCTTGTACGGCCTCTCAAGGACCTTTGTCCGAGGTCGCGGGTCGGCACCCTGATCCAGTAGTATTCCGGGAGGGGTTTGACAATCAGCGACCTCGACCGGGTTCGCTGGCCTTTATCTGGTCCGATGGGTCAGATAGGCTATTTCCGGGATCCACAGATGCCGATATCATTTGTACGAATCAAAGGGTATATTGGTAAGTTTATGCAATTTTTGTCCTAATTAATAATCAGCTTCCTTGGATCCCGATAAATAAATTAATCCGTCCTTCTCGGCAAAGACCTTTAATTTAAATTCAAACAAGAAATAATCAGACATTAAATTCATCCCCTACAAATTAGACACCTCAATTAATGCTAGAAATTCTTACATCAAATTTTGTTTTTAAAAAATAATTACATTCAAATTCGCTAATTAATACAAATATTCTTACATTTATGTTATCTCCTGTAAATTAGCCGCCTCATTTAATTCCAAATATTTGAACTTTTAATTTTTTTTTTAACATTGCACCTATTTTTATTTATAATATTTTTTATTAATTTTGACACATTTTCTTTTTGCATGTTTATCTCATTTAATGAGAAATATTCTCACTTAAATATATCCCTATAAATTAGCCACCCTAATTACTGCCAAATATTCTTACATATTAAATGTTCAAAAATAACTAATTAGTCACCCTAATTAATGCCAAATATTCTTACATATTAAATTCATCTCATTTCCCAATCTCATTTCACATTCAAAAATAACTAAATTCAAAAAACCTACCATAATATAGGGAATAAATTCGGCTCACATTCTTCTAATTTTCTTTTTAAAAAAACCTACAATAATTATAAAATTCGCCTACCATAATTAGAAAAATCATTTGAAATTTGATTCTCCGAACGAAAATAGGGAATAAATTTGGCTCTAAGTAGAAAAATCATTTAAAATTTAATTCTACTAATAAAATAGGGAATAAATTCAGCTCACATTTTCTAATTTTTCAAAAAAAAAAAACTATCATAATTACAAAATTTGCCTACCCTAATTAGAAAAATCATTTAAAATTTGATTATCCTAATGAAAATAGGAAATAAATTCGACCCTAATTAGAAAAAATCATTTAAAATTAGATTCTCATAATAAAAATATGAAATAAATCCGGCTCACATTAATGCTAAATATTCTTATAGTAAATTTTGTTTTTAAAAATAATAATATTCAAATTCGCTAATTAATACAAATATTCTTACATTTATGTCATTTCTGGCAAATTAGCCGCCTCAAAATTTTTATAAAAAAACCTACGATAATTACAAAATTTGCCTACCCTAATTTGAAAAATCATTTAAAATTTGATTCTCCTAATAAAAATAGGGAATAAATTCGGCCCTAATTAGAAAAATCATTTTAAATTTGATTCTCATAATAAAAATAGGGAATAAATTCGGCTCACATTCTTCTAATTTTTTAAAGAAAACAACCTACCATAATTACAAAATTCGTCTACCCTAATTAGAAAAATCATTTAAAAATTTATTCTCCTAGTAAAAATAGGGAATAAAGTCGGCCCTAATTAGAAAAGTCACTTAAATTTGATTCTCCTAATAAAAATAGGCAATAAATTCGGCTCACATTAATGCTAAATATTCTTACATTAAATTTTGTTTTTAAAAATAACTATATTCAAATTCGCTAATTAATAAAAATATTCTTACATTTATGTCATCTCTGGTAAATTAGCCGCATCATTTAATTCCAAATATTCGAAATTTTAATTATTTTTTTAACACTGCACCTATTTTCATTTGAAATTTTTTTATTAATTTTGACCCGTTTTCTTTTTACGTGTTTACGTCATTTAATGAAAAATATTCTCACATTAAATGCAATAAAATGCCAAATAACTAATTAGCCACCCTAATTAATGCCAAATATTCTTACATATAAAATTTTCCAAAATAACTAATTAGCCACCCTAATTAATGCCATATATTCTTACATATTAAATTCATCTCATTTCCCTAGGTATGTCATTTCACTTTAAAAAATAACTAAATTCAAAAAACATACCATAATTATAGGGATAAATTCGGCTCACATCCTTATAATTTTTGAAAACAAACCTACCATAATTATGAAATTCGCCTACCCTAATTAGAAAAATAATTTAAAACTTGATTCTCCTAATAAATATAAGGAACAAATTCGGCTCACATTAATGCTAAGTATTCTTACATTAAATTGTGTTTTTAAAAATAATTATATTCAAATTCACTAATTAATACAAATATTCTTACACTTGTGTCATCTCCAGCAAATTAGCCGCCTCGTTTAATTCCAAATATTCGAATTTTTAATTATTTTTTTAACTTTGCACCTATTTTTATTTATAATTTTTTTTATTAATTTTTGATCCTTTTTCTTTTTTGCGTGTTTATGTAATTTAATGAGAAATATTCTCACATTAAATACATCACTATAAATTATTCACCCTAATTAATGTCAAATATTCCTACATATTAAATGTTCAAAAATAACTAAATTCAAAATAACTAATTAGCCACCCTAATTAATGCCAAATATTCTTACATATTAAATTCATGTCATTTCCCAATCTCATTTCACATTCAAAAATAACTAAATTCCAAAAACCTACAATAATTATATGGAATAAATTCGGCTCACATTCTTCTAATTTTTTTAAAAATACAAACTATACCCTAATTACAAAATTCGCTTACCCTAAATAGAAAAATAAATTAAAATTTGATTAGTCTAATAAAAATAGGGAAAATTCACCTCAAATTAATGCTGAATGTTGTTACATTAAATTGTGTTTTTAAAAAAATAATTAAATTCAAATTCTCTTATTAATACAAATATTCTTACATTTATGTCATCTCCAGTAAATTAGCCGCCTCATTTAATTCCAAATATTCTAACTTTTAATTATTTTTTTAACATTGTACTTATTTTTATTTATAATGTTTTTATTAATTTTGACCCGTTTTCTTTTTCGGTGTTTATGTCATTTAATGAGAAATATTCTCAAATTAAGTACATCCCTATAAATTAGCCACCCTAATTAAGGCCAAATATTCTTACATATTAAATGTTAAAAAATAACTAAATTCAAAAATAACTAATTAGCCACCCTAATTAATGCCAAATACTCTTACATATTAAATTCATCCCATTTCCCTAACTCATTTCACATTCAAAGATAAATAAATTCAAAATATCTACCATAATTATAGGGAATAAATTCGGCTCACATTCTTCTAATTTTAAACGAAAAAAACATACCGTAATTACAAAATTCGCCTACCCTAATTAGAAAAATCATTTTAAATTTGATTCTCATAATAAAAATAGGGAATAAATTCGAAGGGAATAAATTCGACCCTAATTAGAAATATCATTTAAAATTTGATTCTCATAATAAAAATAGGGAATAAATTCAGCCCTAATTAGAAAAATCATTTAAAATTTGATTCTCCTAATAAAAATAGGGAATAAATTCGGCTCACGTTAATGCCAAATATTCTTATATTAAATTTTGTTTTAAAAATAATTATATTCAAATTCGCTAATTAATACAAATATTATTACATTTATCTCATCTCCGGCAAATTAGCCGCCTCATTTAATTCCAAATATTCGAACATTTAATTATTTTTTTATCATTGCACCTATTTTTATTTATAATTTTTTTATTAATTTTGATCCGTTTTCTTTTTGCGTGTTTATGTCATTGTATGAGAAATATTCTCACTCTTAATTTAAATTTATAAAAAAAAAAATAGAGAGAGATTTAGGTGATCGGATCTCTAACTTTAAATATAGTATAATTTTGCTATAAATATAATATTGAGAGTAATAAAACTGAATTTCATTGATTTATCCAATGCTAACAACAAGCCACTTCATAAATTTATTGTTTATTTGTTTCATTGGTAGTATGGATTCAACATACCATAGGTCGGTTGAAACAAAACGACAACGGACCTTCATGTCGGAAGCCGGCCCTTCAAATTATAGTACCACCTCAAACATCCATTTCGCAAGATAGAATTGTATAATGTTATGTTAATTGCTTATTGCATGTGACGTTCCTTGGGCATCTACTGTTTGCACTACTAACATGATTTTCTCACTAATTCATCAATTAAACGTGTATGTCAGATTCCTCTTACATCGATCCAGTTGAATTTGTTCCCACATCTCCGACGGCTGCAATTCAACGATTAGGTAAACTTCTTGCATATACATCATAAATTGATCGTTTTACCTTTGTATACACGCAGCTTCATACACATATAATGATGTCCATGATCAAGAAAGTATGGTTGATTACATATATAATGAAAGTTGTGAGATACATTGTTTTTATTATTTTTCCAGGGTCTCCGATTATTATTGATGTCTTTGATGAAGAACCGATCACTGAACGTCCTCTCCGTGCACTGTTTCTTGCACATTACGAGGCTGATCAAACTAGAGGTATGCTATGTTCATTTCAACATTTCCTTATTACACATGTGTTGCATTACATACTTTCATTTTAAAAAAATCGCTTTTACCTACATTAATATTATATTTCGTTCATCTCCTTTTTTGTACGTCACTAGACAATAATTTGGTTGATGTTCAAGTTTTTGATGAATATGATGTACAACCAATCGTAGAAGATCGTTCTCCGGTAGTAGATGTTTCTGATTCAAATGAAGTTGAACATGCAGGTATCAAACATGCTTTTGTAACAACGTTTTCGTGCAATATAATTAGTGGCACTTTGTTTTGGTTGCATATATTTCATGAACCTAAAAAAATTGTCTTCTATAATCTTTCCATTGATTCGTGATCACCCAATTTATTAACACTATATTTTGTTCATCATTGTCTGTGTATATTGATAGACAACAACGTGGTTGATGTTCAAGATGCCACCGATTCTTATAATGTAGAACCGATCATGCAGGGTCATCTGTGTTGTAGATATAGATATAAAGGGGTATGCTCTAAAACAATTAATCCACTTGCCTTTCGTGCAAGTGGGAGATTGTTAGGTGTAGCTAGTGCCCGAAAGACAATTATGTAATTGTTTTAGGACAGAATTAATAATTCATCTTATTATATGCATGTATGCTTATAATTAAGACACTACTGAAAACCCTAAGTACCTCGTTTATGTAATCACATAACTCAGTGTATGGCTATACACAAGAGGATTGAGTTAGTGAGATGTACTTAAAATTAACTTAGTCCGTAGCGTTGATTAATCTAAGTACAGGTCTCATGATTAATATGCTAATAATGCGCCCAGAACACTTTACGGTGTGACAGTCTTATCCGGACTGTCGGTAATAGGGTACCCAGTGGGGCATTTATATATGATGATAATCATATAGGGCTCGACCGATTTGATTTGTGTTCTCGATATAATTCTGTGATCGAGAAGTCTTATCGAATCACAAGATGATCATATATGGATTAATCTCAATCATGAGGTGATCACAGACAACTGCTTAGACTAGGGTAGGGTTTGATGTGTTAGTAAGGATCACTTCGTAGTATGTGGTCCAACACTTCTCGTTGGCTCTATTCTGGAATGAGTGAGTAGTCTGTGCTATCACAGATATATAATCCATTCCTTCCCTCGGGAAGTAGACATACATTTCCCTTATTTGTTAATCCTAGAAACTGATCGATCCCGGGAGTTCATATTATGTTAGTTATGAACTAATTGATCACTAGGGGGTTAATGGTAAATAAGGATAAGAGGTTTCGAGAAGGGTTTACGGAGATATCCCGAATCGAAACGAATAGTCTATGGAGGATTTATCCGTATGTAATGATTATATCAGTGGACACCTTATCAACTCATGGTTGAGTGTAAGTTATCTATATTCGGCAGAGTTCAGTTTCGGGTTTATGGCGGTGTAATCCCGAAATTAATAGATTGAATATTATTGTTCGGTCTGACGGATAATATTATTTAATTTATTGTAGCTCCTGAATATGGGTCCATGGTCCCCGACGTGGCTCCTAACATAGCATATGTTTTCTTGTCGTTTCACCTCAATTGTAATTAAATATTTGGATTGGATTATTTAATTGATATGTGGATTAATTGTTTAGTTGGACTAGATAATTAAATACATGGAAAATAAATTTTTCGTGGACTCGGCCCAAGTGTGTAAAATGCGTGTGGCCTATTTTTAATAGGGTGGGGCGCATTTTTTGTGTATTATTTAATTAGAGAAAAATTAGTTTTCTTGGATAATTATTTAATATAAGATTTAATTATTTATTTGTTAAATGATAAATCATGGAATATTAGATAATATATTTATTTATCCTAATTTGTTTGGGATATATATTATATTTATCTTTTATTTAAAATAAGGATTAACATAATAATTATCTCTTAATTATTAAATCCTTGGAGGACAATGATTACTCTCACATATAAAAAGAGTTCTCCCAAGCCTAAATGACACACTTAATTTCGACATAAGGGTAGTATATTGGCTTAGAGATTTCGGCCATTATACTAGGGTTTCGAGTTGAATAATCCTCGAGATTATTCTGGTAGCATATCGAGGAGGTCCGGCGGCTTGAAACACCATCCACCTGGTGGTGCTTGGAGATACACGTTGGAAGACTTTGGCTTCTCAACTAGGATCTCAACTAGCTTGGATTGAAGATTGTTCTAGACGTTTATTCACAATAAACCGGTAAGCAATCTAACTCCCTCGTAGGTTAGATCTATTATTTTATGTATTTTGGTTATTAGATCTAGATCTACACTATTCCGCTGCGTAATCGGGTGGATATTTGATACATCAGGCGATATTACATCCTACAAGTGGTAGCAGAGCCTTTGATCTACCAATCAAAGTATTTAAATTTTAGATCTAAGGAGTGGAAAAGCATGTGTAGATTCCTTGTTTTTGTTTTAATTTTTTTTTATTCGAAAATATCATGTTGTTGCCTTGTGATTGTCGTGGTTGAAGAGATAAATTGGGTTGGTATTGTTTACCCGTAAATCTATTTTGTAGCTCTCTTGTGTAGTAACAATTGAGCATATGATTTGTATTTTAATTTAATGTCAATCGAAATTTATATGAAAAAATAGCATCTTTGTTGTAATTTTTTTTATTCCGGGCTCGAAATATGAAGATCTTGGTGAAAAGATGAAGATCAAGCCGACACCAAAGGCATGTACGAGGAGAAACGGTTAAAAACCTGTTTTTTTTTAATTAAAAACTGCGATACAGGATTTTCTGCGATGCTGAAAAGCGTCGCTGTAAGTCTGTTTTGTTGAATAACCCTCGGCTAGGGTTCTTTTGTCAGCGGCTGCATATAACATTTTTTTATCATATTTGCTTTATATAATCTGCCGTATTGGCAGTAAAAAATATATATATATATATATATATAAATAAAATTTCTGGAATCAATTTTTTTTTTCAGCCGTAAATAAAAAAAAATTAATTAAAAAGGTTTTAATTATAATAAATTGCATTTATTTAATTTAAAAGCCTTTTCTCCTCTCGGGTGTTCGTGGTTCGTGATCCGGCGGTTCGAGCTCAAGATTCGAAGTTCAAGACTCGAAGATTAGATTAAGTTTTTACTTTTCCTTAGACAATTGGTTAGTCGGGGTACGAACGATCCATCTCGGTGTATATTTTTCCGTTATTTTTTTTTCGTGTATGATCGAAAATTGTATGATATAACCGGAACTAGCCATGACATGCATCTGTTAGGTGTAATACCCGAAAGACAATTTTGTAATTGTTTTAATTAATAAATGAAATGATATTATTATTCATATTTATTATTCTCATATTCACCGATGTGACAATAGTATTTACACTACAGAAAACCCTAAAGTATTTCGTTTATGTAATCACTTAACTCAGTGTATGGGATATACACGGGAGGATTGAGTTAGTGATGATGTACTTAAAATACAATTAGCCCGTAGTGAAGTTAATCGAGAGTATCGGGTATCTCCTTTAACGTGCTATTAATGCGCCCAGAACACAGTAGATGTGATTGTCTTATCCGGACTTTCGGTTAAGAGAACCTAGTGGGGCATTTATATATGATATATATATCATATAGGGCTGGACCGTTTTGATTAGAGTTCACGATATAATTCCGTAATCGAGAAGTCTTATTGAATCAATCGATTATCATATTTATGGATATATCTTAATCCTGAGGTGATCACAGTCAACTGCTTGAATCAGTATGAGGTTTGACTTGACGGTTAAGGATTACACTGAGTCTGTGATCTGAATTACCCCATCTTGGCATTGTAATGGATTGAGTGAGTAGTCTGTGTTATCACAGATACGGAATCCATTCCTTCCATTTATGGAAGTAGATAGACAGTTCCCTTATTTGTTAATCCTAGAAACTGATCGATCGTACGAGTTCATATTACACTGATTAGCTACCAGTTGTATGAATTAATTGATCACTAGGGGGTTAATGGTAAATAAGGATAAGAGGTTCTAAAAAGGGTTAACGGTAACTTCCCGATTTATAATGAACAGTCTATGGAGGATTAATCCATATGTAATGATTATATCAATGGACGCTTATTATCATTCTCGTGAGGAGATAAATATAATCTTATAATCGGAGGAGTGCAGTCACGGGATTATGGTGGCATATTCCTGTGATTGATTTATCGAATATAATTATTCTGTTCGTAAGATAATTATTTATTTGATTTATCGGAGCCGCTGATTATTAGTCCATGGTCCCCGACGTGCCTCCAATATAGCATAGCTATTCTCGGACGTCGAATCCTAATAATATTAATTTAGTTCTTATTGGAATTTAATTAAAACGATATGTGAATTAATTGTTTAGTGGACTATTAAATTAGTTGGGCTAAATAATTAAATATGTGAAAAAGACATTTTTCATAATCTTGGCCCAATTTAGTTTGTATAGTCGAAAATCATAAGTGACTAGGTCACAATATAATTTTCGGCCAAGGCATTGTATTATGGAACAAGAAATTAGTTTTCTTGTGGATTAATAAGACATGTGCACAAAATATTTATTAGATAAATATTTATGGTAAGGAATAAAGATAAAGATTATTCTAGATTTGTTCTAGAATATTATGAGATTATCTTTTATTTATTGGATTTATTTATTTGCAAAATAAAATCCTTGGAGGTCAAGGATTACTCTCCTATATAAAGAGAGTTCTCCCAAGCCTTACACACAACACAAAATTCGACTTTCTTCTCATAGAGAGAGAAAGGGAAAATTTCGGCCAAAGGGTGTAAGGAGGAAAATCTTGGAGGTTTTCCGGGTAGCATATCGGAAGGATTCGAGACGAGGATTTCCTTCCACCGGGAGTTGCTTGGATCACACGTGCGGAAGATCGTGGTGCTCTTCACACCATCCTTTGCTTTTTCCTATTGCGGTTCTTCTACTTGGATTTTGAGATCCAAGAGGTATGTACTACAACCCCCTTGTAGAGTAGATCTAGTTATTTTATTACGTGTAATTTATAGATCTAGATCATTAAATCGCTTCCGTTGCGGATGGTATTACTAACAGTGGTATCGGAGCCAGGGTGATCTATATTTATACGTATAAAATATTAGATCTAGGAGTGGAAAACATGTAGATTTTTTGTCCCAATTTTTTTTAGGGGCCGATGCATATTTTTTTTATGATTATGAAAGTCTTGGTTGAAGAGATGGTTTGGGGTTGGTATTGTTTACCCGTAGATCTATTTTGTAGCTCTTTTGATTAGTATCAATTGAGCATAGGATTTGTAATTTAATTATTTTGAATTCAAGATTAAGTAAAAGGGTAGTACCTTTTGTTTTTTAATTTTGATCCGGGTTCGAGACGACGAAGATTATGATGTTGAAGATCATCAAGAAGGTGAAAACGGGAGGAGGTTGTTGTTGTTTTTTTAGGTCACGGCACAAATTCCTTTTCAATTTTGCGGCAGCTTCAAATTTTTTTGGGGTTGCCGGCAATTCAATTTTTTTTTTGTTGCACTTTTTTAGAACCTAACTGGTTTTGCCGACATATAAAACTATATATATATATATATATATATATATATATATATATAATATATATTGGATCAGCCGTGAATTTAATATAAAATTAAAAAAAAAAAGTTTTATAAAACAATTTGATAATATAGATATATTTTAAATATATTGGTATATTACGGCCTCCTCTCCTCGTCGTTCGTGGTTCGTGTCAAGATCAAAGGTTTGAGATCCGGAAGTTTCAAGATCAAGATCGAACATCGAGATTTGAAGACTTAGAATTAGCTTTACTTTTCCTTAGAAAATAGGTTAGTCGGGGGTACCAACAATCCATCTCGGTGTTTAAATTTTCCGCAATTTATTTTTTATGTGTTTGATCATAAAATAGATATAAAATCGGAATTGCCATGACATGCATCATATCATAAATCCACTCCATGCATACATGTAGAATTTTAATTGGTAATTAAAATAGGCATGTATACAAACTCACGTAATTAGTTGAAATTTAATTAATACGTGGTAATTAATTAATTTAGTAACTGATTAAAGATCCGAGGACGGGTTATGAAATCGTTAAGCCTTTCGGTGTGTGTTCTCGGTGAACCGCCTTAAAAGCCCAAACGAGATCACGTTTTCGATTCGTAGTGTCTACGAGATTGAATGATGGTAAAAGAACAATAAATCTTGGATAAAAACGGTTCGCCTATAGGTTGGGTGGTCAACTGAGCTTCGCTCGACCGACTTAACCCTCCTAGTGTGATGTATGCATGGGGGTCCGGCAAGACTAAGAAACACCGGCGAGCGGAGGGGTGATTCCTTCTTATCTCAATGGGGCTCTCTTGACCCGATTTTGTCCGACTGTCACATATGTTCCAACGAATAGGACGGGTAGGCTTGCCTACGTTACCGACACCATTCGGAATCCTTGATTTAATGTGCTTTCATGTTAACATCAAAAAGATGTGGTTAGTTAACCCACCACCACTTCCAAAATATTGAGTGGGAGCGGGGGAGGCGACAGCCAACCCCACGGCCTCTACTATAGATACAAGTAAGTGAGAGAAGGGTGACACCTCACAGCGCTTTGATTTCGTCCCCTACGGATGTGTTAGATATAATATCGTCGGATCAATCATAGATTGACCCGATTACGCAGCGGAATGCATCAGATCTAGATCTAAACGAAAACAAAGAACATTAATTAAAGATCTAAACTACAAGGGGGTTTGGGAGCCTACCTTTTTATGGTGCTTAACTCCAAGAACAAAAGGCTCCTTGAACACGAGATTGAGCAGCCACCGTCTTCCAACGTGTGTCTCCCAGCAACACCAAGTGGATGGTGTTTCCCGCCGCCGGACCTCCTTGATATGCTACCGGAATAATCCCGAAGATTATTCCAACTCGAAACCCAAAGAAAGAAGCCGAAAATTCTAAGCTCTTTCTTCCCAATATGGCGTGTTATATTGTGTGTCAAAAGGCTTGGAAGAACTCTCTTTATATAGGAGAGTAAAACTTAACCTCCAAGGATTAAATAATTAAGAGATAATTATTACATTAATCATTTTTCCAAATAAAAGATAAATAAAATAATTATCCCAAACAAATTAGAATAAATCATATTATTGTCTAATATTCCATGAATTATCAATTAACAAATAAAAGATAAATCACACATTAAATAATTATCCAAGAAAACTAATTTCTTAATAATATATCAATGCAAATATGCGCCCCAACACTTAGTCAAATAAGTCATGCGCATATTTATATATTTGACCAATTTGGTCAAAAAGGTCAACACACCAATTTGGGCCGAGTCCACGAAAAATGTCTTTGCCGTGTATTTAATTATTTAGTCCACCTAAACAATTAATCCACATATCAAATTAAATAGCCCAATCCAACTATTTAATTATAATTGAGGTTCAACAACGAGAAAACCTATATGCTATATTAGGAGCCACGTCGGGGACCATGGACCCATATTCAGTAGCTACAATAAGTCGAATAAAATTATTCGTCAGACAGAATAATTATATCCAACCTAATAATTCCGGGATTACACCACCATAAACCCGAAACTGAACTCTATCGAATATAGATAACTTACACTCAATTTATGAGTCGAAATCGTCCACTGATATAATCATTACATACGGATAAATCCTCCATAGACTGCTCACTTCGATTCGGGATATTTCCGTAAACCCTTCTCGAAACATATTATCCTTATTTACCATTAACCCCCTAGTGATCAATTAGTTCATACCCATTATGATATGAACTGGGCCCATCGATCAGTTTCTAGGGTTAACAAATAAGGGAACTGTCTGTCTACTTCTCGAGGGAAGGTATGGATTCCATATCTGTGATAACACATACCACTCATTCATTCCAGAATAGAGCCAACAAGAAGTGTTGGACCACATACTGCGAAGTGATCCTTACTAACACATCAAACTCTACCCTAGTCTAAGCAGTCGACTGTGATCACCTCAGGATTAAGATTAATCCATATATGATCATCTTGTGATTCGATAAGACTTCTCGATTACGGAAATATATCGAGAACTCAAATCAAATCGGTCCAGCCCTATATGATTATCATCATATATAAATGCCCCACTAGGTACCCTATTACCGACAGTCCGGATAAGACTGTCACACCTAAAGTGTTCTGGGCGCATTATTAGCAAATTAATCTTGAGACCCATACTCAGATTAATCAACGCTACGGACTAAGTTAATTTTAAGTACATCTCACTAACTCAATCCTTGTGTGTATAGCCATACACTGAGTTATGTGATTACATAAACGATGTACTTAGGGTTTTCAGTAGTGTCTTAATTATAAGCATACATGCATATAATAAGATGAATTATTAATTCTGTCCTAAAACAATTATACAATTGTCTTTCGGGCACTACACCTTACAATCTCCCACTTGCACGAAAGGCAAGTGGATTAATTGTTTTAGAGCACACCCTTATTTATCTATATCTACAACATTCTCCCACTTGCTCAAAACAAGTGAGACGAATCCCTCAAATCTGTACCCTCCAAGCGCATCTTAGTAATTCATCCTTCCAAGCACGACCGGAGTGTGCCGCCACAGGTTAGGTCAGTGATCCGGCGCGTACTTAGAATCCGAATACCATGTGACCTGGTACACTGATCAGGTAGGATGTCGGCTTGAGTCAATCTTTGGGATCGAAACGTCGTCTTTCCATCTAATCCGGTGGTACGATATCAATATGCCTTTGATTCAACACCGAGGACGAAATCGACTTAACGATCATCCTTCATCTGACCTAAAGTCAGAATCAGTGTCATCATTTATATTCTAGTTTGCACCTGAATATACTAGCATATTATTCCTCATTCTCCCGAAGATACTTGAGGATTCACTAAACATCCCATTTCGTATTCATCCTCAGGTTTAGATAACCATTCCTGAGAGGTAGGGTAGACTACATCGTTGAATGTTGCATAAATGCAAGAATATCTTAACCAGGTGAATGGATGGGATTGCCAATGATCGATTCTCGCGGATTTGAGCGAATCAAATCCTTTAGAATGAATCCCGATGACATGTCAGACTCTGACTTCAGATAACACACCCATGTTGTTTCCAACTGTTTCAGTGTTACCATTCACAAACACTAATCTACATACTACTTTACTAATATTGATGCCAAGTCTAAAAAAGACTTATCAACATTCTGGTCAAGTCCACATATTAAAATATATGACTTTGAAATGACCTAGAGGTTTGCTTTAATCCCCAAAGGATATAAGCTATGGCAGGCTTCCTGCCAAAGGTTCTTCTGAATAAATTAAGATACCGTTAGTCTCGCAAAAAGGTCTTAGGTAATCACCCATATTTTCTGCTTTGTAACGAATCCGTTATTTGTTCTTAGCTAAAACCCTTCTGTTCTGAATGAATTCAGATTCCGTTGTTCGGCAAGAAAGTCTTAGGGAATCACCCATATTTCCCGCTTTCTGACAAAATCAAGCAAGACTGAGTGGTAAGAGAGATCACGGTTAAAAATGAGAAAGTAGTAAAAGTAGTAGTGGGTTACAATTGAATCATCGCTTTCGCTTTACTTCCAATATTTTTTTTTGGTTTCGTTTTCTCATTGGTTAGTTAGCTTCGTTGTCAAAAGAAGATCACTGTTGTTAATTTTCAAAGAATCCCAGCTTTCTCAAAGGTGACACGCTATTACATTGACGAAACACCAATTATTATTATTATTATTATTATTATTGTTATTATTATTATTATTCAATCCATTTAAGGTCAGAATGACACTTTAGATATACTTTAGCCTTTTTTATGTTTTCAGTATACA